>PVLC010000213.1:169215-263406 GCA_004027655.1 Graphiurus murinus | reverse complement strand
CAGAGAGTTGCCCACTACTAGTTTATGTCTCTGGACTCTCCCCTGGGTCTGGCTGTGTCTCTGATTCTGCTTTTTGCTTTAGCAGTCTAAAAGCCAGGCCTTTCCAGAGACCCTGTGTGCACTGGGTTCCTCCACCCTTCTGGCCCTGTCTAGGCTCTAGCAGGGTGGATGGCTGAGTCTATCCTTTGTTTTGTGAATCCCGCACCGTGCACTCGAGGTGCGCGTGACTCAACTTACGTCTCCCTGCAGTTCGGCCTGTTCCTGTTCTGATGCCTGGTGGCACAAATGGACAATGATGGTCTGTGTAGCTAGCAGGAAGTTGGTGGGAGGGGCTGGCGTGCAGGCTTGGTTCTCTGCTGTTTGGCCTGTTCCACCTCCTGGACAGCTGGGGGCGCAGTCGGACAATGATGGTTTGGATAGCTGAGAGGAGGATGGTTGAGAGGGGCTGGCGGCTAAGATGGTGGCAGCCACACGTTGGGTCCCCCAAATCTCCCGATCTCCACCCAGATGCTCCAAGTTCACGCCCAGGCTTCAAGCACTCCCTCTCCTCCCCCAGTCAAGAGGCTGGGTTCCCGGCCGATCTGCTTCAGGCTCACTTTTCCATCCCTGGAGGCTGACCTGCCTGCTCGGCCTTCCCGGGTTGCTGAGGGGCGCAGGCTGGTGATAGTCTGGCCAGATGGCAGGTAGCTGGTTGGGAAGGGCTAGCAGGGGGGATGGTGGGCCGCCGCTCCATGGCCCGCCAGCTCCTGCTCATTCGTCCTGCCCCTCCCGGACTCAGCTCCTCTGCTCCCGCCTCACGCCCAGGCCTCCGCCAAGAAGCTGCGTCCCACTTCAGGCTCTGAGTGGTCACAGTTCCGCGCTGAGGCGATGCGCCGGGACAGACCCCAGACCCGCGGGTGCCCACGCTGAATGCACCACGGTTCTGGTCTCTGCCTGGGTGCAGCGCAGGGTGCCAGAGGTGTTGTGTCCCGGGGCCCGCCGTTCCCAGCGTCTGGGTGGCCCCCAAGGCTCCTGGTCCTGCCCTTCCACAGCTTACCTCCTCAGCGCAGAGCCCGGCTGCTGCCTGCCCCGGCAGAGCCAGGCCGGCGGGGTCCGCGCGGAGCGCTGCGCTATGGCGTCTTTTCTTGTCCCCGCTCTGCTTTCTTGATCTTCTTTATTTGTTTGTGGTTCAAATTTCGCTTTTTTCCTTCTGTTGAAAAGATCTTTTTATGGTAAATTTAGATCCAAATCAAGGCGTTTGTGAAAAGACGGTTCACTCAGTCGCCATCTTGAATCTTCTCCCATCCAGAATTATAAGATAATAAATTTCTATTGTTTAAGCCACCCAGTCTGTGGTTCTTTTTTTGGCATCCTTAATGAATGAATACAATTATGTTAAAATTAATGAGATTATTTTTATCCACACATCAGGCTATCAGTATCTCAATTGGCTCATGAATTTTCATACTGTACAAAAGAGATAGCCAGACATTTTGTGTCTCTTGATAGAACACCATACAAAAGAATCTTGCCAAAATACAGCACCAAAAAAGACAATATAAATCTGATCAAGTTTCGTTTCAATATAAAAAAAAAAACAGAGGAACACATTTAAATAAGGGATACAATCACAAAAAAATTGAAATATTTTATCAAAAAAGTTTACAAAGTGTTAGGGTTTGGATATAAATATTCATTGGGAAAACTCTTTGGCAATGCAAAAATGCTCAGAGGTAAAATAATTGAATCATGAGGATTCTAATCTCATAAGTGGATAAATCCATTGACAGATTAGTGAATTTATTAGGTGGTAAGGTAGTCAAGTAGGGTCTGGCTGGATGAGGTGAGTCACTGGGGTTGTGGCCTTGTCCTCTCCCCTTGCTTTCTGCTTCCTACCACCATGCCCTGAACCTTGCAGGTATGACCTGGCCGAATATGGACTGAAACCTCTGAAAACTTCAGAATTGTGAGCAAATAAATCTTCCTTTCTCAAAGTTGTAGTTGTCAGGTATTTTGGGTCACCGCAGTGAGAATTCTGACTGAAACACAAGGGGATTAAATAGGATCAGTGAACCGATAGAGTAAAAAGAGATTTTGGACAATGTATCAATCAAATGCAATGTGTGTACCCTGTGGACCTACTTTCAAAAAGAAAACAAATAATACATTATGAGATGGGAAAAGCAACTTTCGATCTCCAAGTATTGGTATCTGTAGAACTAGATTACTAATGTATATATCTGATAGTGTTGCAGTACAGATGAAATACGACAATGTAGCTGGAATAGTAAGCATAGTGGTAGAATATAGTATAGTTCCAATTAATTATATGCACTGATATTAGTTAAATTCCATGAGATGATCACGATTGATATCAGTATTAGTTAAAATCATGTGGTATGTACATCTTACTGTATGTATGCTTATGATGAGTGTTTACAAGCCTACATACACACATACACACTCTACAACACTTGTACTGAGCCATAATAGGAGCCAGTATTGGACTACCCATTTCCCTATTCCTATTTGCATATTCCCTCTAATCATCTGGTAGAAAGTAAAAGAAGGAATATTGAAAGGAAATCATTGGCAGGGTTAAAATGGGAAGACAAAAGGAAGGGCAGTATTCATCAGGTTAAATACTCCATTAAAACGCCCGCATGGAATTAAATCGTCCCATGCTTGCCATTTTTAGGGAAGATAAACACAGTCTTTTAGCCTCCACATGGCTAAGCCTTGGAGAGAAGCAGTGTGCAACCAGCTGGATCATGTTTGCATAAGAGGCAGAATACATCTGGTCATTAATAGCCATAATTGTGCTTTGGTTAAAAGCCATCATTTAGATATGAGAAATGTTGCAGCTGATAACTACTGTGAGTCAGGTGACTGCATCTTGCATATGTTAATTTCATTTTTATAAGCATTTATTGGCCATTAATTTGGTTTGAAGGAGGGATAGAAAGATTGAGGAGACACAGTTCACATTTTCAACAATTATATACAATCTTATAAGATTGTATATATGTATGTCCCTATCACTCTAAACTTCATTATGATGTGTGATTACAATGGGCCAATAAAGGTATACTTGAAAAGAGAGAGTTGCAAATATCCCTGGTATTTATGAGGTAAATTACAGTAGGGTGTCAAATAAAAGAGAGTTTTCATCTAGTTCGGAAGACTGTGAAAGTCTTCATGAACAAAGAAAATTTGAGAGGAATTTTTAAGAAAAAGGAATAAGATATGAGAGAGAGTATTAGGGTGGAGTAATAGAGTTTGGAGTCAGAAAGGTAGGGCATTTCAATAGGGCCACAGAGGTGTCAAATTAAATACAATTTGACTTATTAAATTTGAATTTTAGAGAAACAAATGATAACAGTTTGCAATTTTTAGCAATACCTGAGTTTGAAATTTCTTAGCTATGTGTACAGAAATAAGTGAGGGTTTCAGATTCCAGGCAGAAGACTGAAATTAATTTTACTGGGGCTTTGAAAAAGCCATTGATTAACTTCTTTTCTTTTTAAAAATTAATTTAATATAATATAATTTTTGTTAGTGTGGGGGGTGATGTTATCTAGTTTCAGTCCTTAAATTCATCTGGAAAAACAAAAAGCCCAGGATAGACAAAGTAGTTCTTAGCAATAAAAATCATGCAGGAGGCATGACAATACCTGACTTTAAACTCTACTACAAAGCCACAGTAATAAAAACAGCATGGTATTGGCACAAAAACAGACACATAGACCAATGGAGCAGAATAGAAGACTCAGAAATAGACCCACAGACTTACAGTCAACTGATTTTTGACAAAGGAGCCAAAAGTATACACTGGAAAAAGATAGTCTCTTTAACAAATGGTGTTAGCAAAATTGGTTAACCATATGCAGGAAAATGGAAATAAACTCCACTTTATCACCCTGCACAAGAGTCAACTCAAGGTGGATCAAATACCTGGAAGTTAGGCCGGAGACCTTGCAGCTACTCGAAGAGGGCATAGGACCAACACTTGAACACATAGGCACAGGTAAAAATTTTCTCAACAAGACCTCAAAAGCACAAGCAACTCAAAGGAAGATCAATACATGGGATTGCATTAAACTGAAGAGCTTCTGTGCAGCAAAGGAAACTATCAAGAACCTAAACAGAGAGCCCACAGAGTGGGAGAAGATTTTTGCCAGTTACACTTCAGATAGAGGTCTAATATCTAGGATATATGAAGAACTCAAGAAAATTGCAACTAAGAAAGCAAATAACCCAATCAAAAAATGGGCAAAGGATCTAAATAGACACTTCACAGAAGAAGAAATACAAATGGCCAATAAATGTATGAGGAAATGTTCCACATCATTGGCAATCAGAGAGTTGCAAATCAAAACTACCCTGAGATTTCACCTAACTCTAGTCAAAATGGCAATCATAAAAAACATGAACAACAACACCTGCTGGCGAGGGTGTGGAGAAGTGGG
Organism: Graphiurus murinus; assembly: GCA_004027655.1. NCBI lineage: Eukaryota > Metazoa > Chordata > Mammalia > Rodentia > Gliridae > Graphiurus > Graphiurus murinus. The sequence goes on along the minus strand of PVLC010000213.1, from coordinate 258,958 downwards.
AACCCTAACATATTGTTGGTGGGATTGCAAACTTGTGCAACCACTGTGGAAAACAGTATGGAGGATCCTCAGATGAATGGGAGTGAACCTACCATATGACCCAGCAATACCACTACTGGGTATATACCCAACAGAATGGAAACCAAACTATCAGACCGATGCATGTGTATCTATGTTTATATCGGCTCAATTCACAATAGCCAAACTATGGAAGCAGCCAAGATGTCCATCCACAGATGAATGGATTACAAAACTATGGGATATGTATACAATGGAATTTTACTCAGCCATAAAGAACAACAAAATCATGTTCTTTGCAGGGAAATGGATGCAACTGGAAAACATTATGTTAAGTGAGATTAGTCAGTCACAAAGAGTAAAGAAGCACATGTTCTCTCTAATATGCGGATGCTAGGGAGAAGATAGGGCATAGGAGGGTCTCCAGATGAAAGGGAGAGATCCTCGATAAGCAAAGAAGTTGATTTAATTGTAGTGGATGCGTGGGGCAGAGGGACACCTTAAAGCACATGATGTACTTACACAATCATATCAAGGTCACTCACTGAACTGAACCTGAGGGGGAGAGGGGAGGGAACGGGGTGGGAATTGGGGAAGGGGTCAAATGAGAATTGTGTGCAAATATGTTGTTAACAACTTTTACTTAACAAAGATGTATGCTATATTGCATGAATTACTACAATAAATAAATAAATATATATTAAAAATTAATTTAATATAATATAATTTTTGTTAGTGTGGGGGGTGATGTTATCTGGTTTATTCCATAGGAAGAATAATATGAAAATGATAAGAAGGAGAAAAATTGAGAAAGAAAGTTGGCCAGGAAGTAACACAGAGTGAGGATGCTAATTTAGGTGACCAGAATGGTTTGAAAATGGAGGAAATGGTTGAGGTAGAGCTGATTGGCTGCAACAGATTAGCTCTTAGGGACAAAAGAGATGAAAGTCAAAGATGCTTCACAGTTTATGCCTACTGAATAGGATGATGATGTTTTATTAGCACCTGAAAAACGAGGATTACTTAGTGTGGAGAAAAACAAGTAAAATGAAAAAGGGTCATGTCAGGAGGAGCTCGGAGGCACACAGGTTAAAATGCTCAGTAAACAATTACAATTTTTTTTTTCTTGAAACTTAGCAGTTTGGAATTTTAGATACTTAAAGCTGTTAAGATCACTGACCAGTCAACCCTGGAGGAATCAGAGCAAGTCACAATTAGAGGCAAAAGAGGAGCCAGTGATGAAGCAGCAAAAGGACAGAACAAGAATAATGCTACAATTGTATGACACCTTGGAGGTAATGAAGCCAGCCAATTCATTACTCTTAAATCATTCGGGGAACTCATGAGTATAAGTTGAGACTCAGTGATTCAGTGATGGTTTCAGTAATTTTTGGTAGAAGTGTTTTAAGAAAGTAGTATGATAGGGTTATAATTCTAGCTACTCTGGAGGCTGAGGCAGGAGGATCACAAGTTTTAGGCCAAGCTGGGCAATTTAGTGAGATTCTATCTCAAAATAAAAATAAAATAATATGAAACAAAAATTAAAGGGCTAGGCATATAGTGCTAACCTATGAGGTTAGCATGAGGTCCTAGGTTCAATTCCCAGTATTGGGAGTGGGGTGGGGAGGGGGGCAAGATAAAGAAAGAAAAAGAAAGCAAGAAAAAAAGGGATAAAAGAAAGCAACATGGTCAGGAGCCCTGTTGTTGAGCATCAAGGAGTAAGTAGTCAGTGATGGAGTACAGGAAACCTGCCGGGATCCAGCCCTCCAGGCAGTGGGGTTGGGGGTCCTTCCATAGGTGTGGATTGAGACGAGGTCTTGAGAATACGCTCACACCACACGTAGTATAGAGGCGTATCTGTTTATTGTTTGTAGGTGGCTGTTTTTTTTTTTTTTTATACTATCTTTTTTGCAGTGAGGCATATAGAACAGGAATTTTTACAGTCTTATTTTTCTACAGGTTAAGTAGGTACATCTTTAACTAGAAAAGCCATTTCCCATGGTATTTGATGAGATTAAGAAAACAGTAAAGGTTACAAAATACAATACATATATAAAGATTCTTTTAGTACAACGCAGTGTTAAAGGTTAACAATGAATAGTCTCTATTCATTAGTTTAAATCTTTAGTATTTGTTTAGCTCCTTTAAGCAGTGTTCCTATCTTTTTCTCAAGGCAGCTAGAGAGTTAATGTGTCCAGTGAAGTTCTAGAGAGACAAGGAGGAAGTGGACAAAGACTATCTGTCTTAAAGCCTTCTTTACTCATAGATAAAATAGTAGACCTAAGTCTCTTTGGCTTATTTATTTTGTTTCTATACCTGTGTGCTGAGAGGGAACATAATGCTGTTTAGTAACTAAGCTTGCAAAGCCTGTTTCCTGACTAATGTTTGTATGTGGTTAATGAATTTCTTATGAGTTGTATTGAGGCACTGTTTTTTCAGCTAAGAGATTACTTCTGTCAGGCCACATGTTTCTAAGAAATTTTCCTTTACAATTAATGTGAAAGCAAAACCCAAAGCACCCAAAATTTCCAGAATATAACAAAGTGGGATACGCCATGCATTCCTTCCTTTGGAATTGTCTGCCTTGCAGGACTCCAGTAGACTGAGCCTTGCTCAAGATCCAGCTATTAAGGAGCTGTGGCAGAAACCAAAGCTATAAGAAGACTGGTACTTAAAGAGAAAACCAAAGTGAAAGAGTTATTAGAGAGAAAAGATTGAAGATTGAAGTAAAAGAGAGGAAAGTCTGGAAAGAGTGGGCAGCAGTTAGATTAAATGCAAATGTGGAGAGATTAGCCTTAGAAAGAACAGAAAACTCTTCCTCAGAGTTAAGCTAAAAGAATGGAGAAAAGAGGAGAATTTAAATAATTAACATGTGACATTGAAGAAGTCCATGTTTAGCCTCCACTTTTGAGTAAGAGAGGAAATGACATTGTCCACTCTAACAGGACCATGTGGAGGGCTCATGGGACATGGAGTAAAGCTCCAGTATCCTAACACAATTTACAGCACAACATAAACATTCTTTAGTTAGATCCCTAGCCAAATGAAGGGGAAATGGGCGTGGTTACAGGGGTACTCCTTTGTGTAAGACATTTTGTCACAGCAGAGGTGATTCAAGAGCAAGAGGCACAAGGGATAGGAGTATCTCCAGTGGGTGAAATATCTGCTTCATAGTAGCTTGATTCCTCTGAAGCACCAGTCTCCTGTCAGACACCATTCTGTTATTTTAGAATTTTTACAGGACTATGTACCTTCCCTTAGGTTTAAAATCTTATTTGACATAGTTCACAAAAGCAAGAAACAACCAACTTTATTTCTGTAATTTCATATAAATTAAACTGTAACATCTAATAATTGAGTTTATATATGGCAACAAAATTTTAGCTTAATGATATGATCTTGTGATTATGGAATACCTGGCCAAACAGGCTTCAGAGTGTGTTTGGAAAAATTTAAATGAAGCTATCATTGCTAAAAGTTACTTGTCAGTGTATGACCTCATTCACAATGACTAGTAGATAGATTTATGGAAAGGGATAAGATGATCAGTTTTACTCTCCTGATTAGTCATGTTTAAAAATAAGTACTGTTCAGCTATAAAGATGCCAATGCATATGTTATATGATAAGGATTTTCTGCTATGTGTGCTTGGGAAGTGATGAATGATAGCTATCCTTAAAAAGGCTCTTAACAAAAAAAGTGCAGATTTCCTACAACCAGGAAATGTTACATCAGAGGAATTAAAATGAACATGTCTTAATATATAGGATGATAGGAACAGTGAAACTTAAGTTTAGAAGGGAATTTAGGGGTAATTTGATCCCATCTCTTCTCTTTAAGGATGGGAATCTGAAGCCCAGGGAGATGAAATGGCTGTCTGCAGGACACAAACTGGATAGGACATAAAGCACTTTGCTCTCAGTCTCGCATGTTTTCCACTCGGCCACAATGACAAATTTCTACTAGGATTTTGAAGACTCATTCCCAGGGTCAAAATAGTGAATGAATGTACATTTTAGATATTCAGTAATCATTATCTTAATTGAATAGTTATCTCTGTTCTAATGACTGATATCCCCAGGAACTAGAAACCACCCTTAAGATGCAGTTTTTCCAATTCCTAATAGGGCTATATAAGTCACAATTAATTGAGAAAATTAAAAGTTAGAACTTACTATGTTTTTTTCTCACCTGTTGATTATTTCATAAGATCATCTCAATAATAAATTAGAGGGCATTAATTCTTTATTGTATCTGCTAAAACTAAGGCTTAGCAAATTTACAAGTTTCTTCAAGGTCAATCAAGAAACTGTGACATTCAAGCCCTACCTTGGCCCTCCGACTCTCATACTTTCTTTGCTATATCTAAGGTTTCTTCAGGATATTTATAACCTCTAGGGAAAGGGAACCAAATCTGTGAGGTAAGAGGTCTTGGAGAAGAAAGGGAAGGAAGAAGGAAAGATACAGAGGTGGTATGAGATGCATGTGCAGAAAACTGGGACCATACAGAGGTCAGATTCCAGATAACAGATGAATGGTTTGTGTTTCTTTTGGCGTGGTACTGTTCATAGGCTAGGAGCTACGAAGGTGTAGTTTGGCTTTGAAGAGGAGAAAAGAAAACCATGATGTTGTATAATCTGTAAGGAGGTGTTGACTCCTAAATGTATTTGAAAGGCAATAAAGTGGAAATATTACAGGCATGGGAGTCGGGATACCTGAAATGTAGTCCCAATTCTGCCATTCCCTTATGTGCCTGTGGATAAGACCCTTTTACTTTCTGTGACTCAGTTTTCTAAATTGTAAAGTGAGGTGTGTTTAACATCATGATTCTCTAATATGTTCTTCCTTTATATAATTTCCATTGGCAGAGACTTCCAATAATTTGGAAAATGCCTAAAGTTAAACTCTGGAAACTTAATTTGACCCCTATTCTTGCAAAATATATATAGTTGCCCCCTTCCCCAACAAAACAACTTTTTATACATTCTTGACTAATTGATATACTTACACATGTAGTGATTGAATAGCCTAATAAGTTGGGTCATGGGATTATTTTTCCAGCATATATATCTATTGATATAAGGCTATGTAGCAAAAAATTACAATTGATTTCCAAAATATGAAACATCACTCATCATCAACCACTGATCTTGGATTAGTACATTTTGTCTGTAGCCATTATCAGCAGACTCAAAGAAATTGTTATTTTATTTCACCATTTTTTCTAATACAGTTTTAACTTAGAGATTTTAACTAGAGTCCAAAGCTCTTTGGCTACTGAAGTGGAAAAAATCCACAATTTATCTTGCCAAGATCAACTGATACCATTCTACTGTGTAAATGAAGACCAAAATATCAACTGAATAACCAACCATTAGGTGAATATTACAAGTTTTATCTCTGGGTGTGGTAGCACAGACTTATATTCACAGTACTTGTGAGGATGAGACAGGGAAATCACGGGTTCAAGGCCAGCCTCAGTAATTTAGTGAGATCCTGTTTCAAAATAAAAAATAAAAAGATATGGGGGTGTAGCTTGAAGGTAGAGTGCCTCTGGGTTCAATCTCTACTACCAAAAAAAAAAAAAAGAAATTTTATCTCCAATATAGTTTTTCACTTGCATATAGTTTGGGGTTGTTAGTGAACTTATAATTATTAATTGAAGAATTTTGATCTGTACCCAAAGTTTTATCTTGGTGTTCATGGGACATGGAAGGATTTTAAAGCACTTATGAACATTCTAAAATTATAGGAAAACAGGGTGCATATATTTATTTGTGGATATATTGTATGGCTTTCATTTGATTTTCAAAGGGATCACAAAGGTAACACCAAATGTTAAAGAATCACTACTCTACATACCCTATAATAACAAGCCATAGTTCAGATTTTTTTTCTGTTAAAACTGGAAACTGATTTTAAAACATAACATATAATGTTTAGTAAGCCTTTTATCCATGAAGGTTAAAAATAGACCTCCATAAGTGTATAATACCTCCTTTATATCTGATTTTTAAACAAACAAAATCAAAAGCACTATGGTAGAGATGGCCAAGAAATATATGAAAAGTGTTCAACATCTTTAGCAATCCTGGAAATGCAAACCAAAAGTACACTGAGATTTATCTCACTCCAGTTAGAACAGCAATCATCAAGAATACAAATAACAATGAGGATGTAGGGGACAAAGGACTTGTATATACTGTTGGGAATGTAAATTAGTACAATCACTATGGAAGCCAGTATGGAGATTTCTCAAAAGACTAAGAATAGAACCACCATATGATACAGCTATATACTCCTTGGTATTTATCCAAAAGAATTAAATTCAATATACTGTAATGACACATGCATACCCATGTTTATAGCAAGACAAGTCACAATAGCCAAGTTTCTGAACCAATCTAGGTGTTTGACAATAGATGAAAGGATAAATAAAATGTGATATATATGTATATGTATACATAAAATATATACATAAAATGGAATTTTATTTAGTCATAAAGAAGAATAAAATTATGTCATCTGCAGGAAAATAGATGGAACTGAAGTGCATTAATTTAAGTGAAATAAGAGATTTGGGAATTAAGGATTGTATGTTTTTTTCTCATATGTGGAACCTAAAGAGAAAAAAGAAAAAAATGTTCTTATAGAAATGGAAGAAAGGCCAGTACAGAAGAGAAAAGGCATCAGATCAGATATTAGGTATTAAGGAATGAAACTGATAAAATTATGATATGTGCATGTACAAATATGTCACAATGAACCCCTTCATTATGTAAATTACTCTGCACCAATAAAAAGATAAAAACAAAAAATATAAAAACACTATAGTACAAAACTTTGCTGATATAAATTACAGATAACTTAAGTAAAATATATGAAAAGGCAATAGATTAGAAGACTTGATAATTTTAAGATATCAATTCTTTCCAAACTGATGTATAGATTCAATACATCTCAATTATAACCCCAGCAGGCTTTTTTTTTTTCCTGGTAGAAATTGACAAGTGTATTCTAAAAGTTACAGAGAGATGCAAAGGATCTAATCTTGGCAAATAAATGCAAAGTTAGAGAACTTACACTCCTTGACTTTGTAACTTGCCATAGAGCAACTATAATGAAAGTAGAATGACACTAAGGATAAATAAATAAAACTGAATAGAGTCTAGAAATAGACCTTCATATATATATAGTCAAAGCCACCAACACAATCCAATGGAAAAAGAAAACTATTTTTAACAAATTATATCAAAATAACTAGATAGCTACATGGGGAGAATTGAACCTCTTCCCTAACTTCATATGAAACACAAAAATTAATTTAATATGGCTTACAGACCTAAATATAGAGGACAAAACATAAAAGTATACGTGAATAGGAACACTATGGATTCTCTCAAATATGCCACAAAATATCTTCCTATTTTTTTCACAAAATTGTTTTCTAATCCCCTTTCATAATTAAATAGATATACATGACACCTACAATACATTTCAGCTTAGTCTGGATGGCTCTGAGACAAGCAATTGGCTAAGAAGGATATGACTTCTAGAATAAGCTAGATGTGAAAGTTATGTGGCAAATATACATTTTCTTATTACTTTGCTTATTATTTCAAGATCTAGGCAAAAAAAAAAAATCACTTATACTTGACAAAACTGTTTACAGTGAATTCAAATATTCCCAAAAGAGATTTTCTAGTCTTGAGTATAAGTTTGTATCTCCTACTTGGTTCTCTCTCACTGCCACTCTCAACACAGAAAATATAACAACATTAAAACATGCAACAAGAAGCCATTCACCTGAGTCCATAGAGAACTGTTCCATCAGGATGCAGTCGGATCATTCTGTTTTTCACTGTGACTCCATGCACAAATGATTTCTTGTCATTCAGAAAGTAAGTGTCTGGCACCCAGAGTTGGTCAGCTACCCTGTTGTCTAAGGTGAGGTTTAGTGGAATTCCAGAATAAGAAAGCCTTTTGTCTTTCCACGACTGCTGGAAGTACATGGTGAGTGTATAATCCTGTGAAATAAAAGAAGCCAAAAAATAATGTTATTATCATCACCCAAAGACTTTTGCTAAGAATATGATAGTACTCGTTATTGTAGAGGCCCATAACCCACCCTTCTCATGTTCCTTGAGAGATGTATTTGAATATATTGAAATTTATACCTGCAAGTGGAGGGCATCCGATAGTTTAAAAATACTTAAGCAATACTTGAGTGAATGCACAAAAGTTTCCACCAACAGAGGGATAATACATATTTACAAAAATTCACACCTGGATTTTATGCTTATATTTTTATTTTGGAGTGAAAGGTTTGATAAAGATAAATAATAAAATTTAGTGTCCTTAAGAGGAGAGAGCATTTTTTTTTTCAAACTGCAAATGCCTTCTGAATAAAGGCTGCTTTTGACCTCATGAAGGTTGTCAATTGCCATTATCTGGATATTTCTATGAAATCATAACTTGTCTATGGGTCCTGAAAAGTAGTTATAAAGCACTTGTAGATAGAGATATTAATTTAGCCTGGAAATTGACATCAGAAATAGAAATGTTTAATAGTTTATTTTTTACATTATTACTGCTTTGTTTAAGGAACTGTTTGAGTTTAGAATTAGGTTTGCACTTGAGAGTATATTTCCTCACCTTCTGCAAAGGTTATAATGGGAATAGCCCCTGCATATTTCTCTCTAACTAGGTTTTCTCTGGCAGTGAAAGACAGGAAGATTTGGGCTCAAAAAATGGACCAAACAACAGTTGAGGGATGGTAATGATTATCTTAGTGCTTCAGTTTTTGTCTATTTTAAAAGAACTCTATTAATACACAATTTTTTTGCCCATTAGAAAAGTCAATTTCCAGCAGTAAAATCATAAAGTCTTTAAGATATGGATCGAAACATAATAAAAACAAGGCTCCATTTTTCTTTTAAAGAACACTTATATGCCAATAATGACTTTGTGAATGCTTTATCAATTAATAAAAAAATCCTGCATAATTCCAACACAATATCTTTGTACTGGCATTGCTATATAAGTCACTAGTTGAGAATCTCTGACTCAGATTATGCCTAACATATGGGAAAACTGTACCTCTTCTAGACCTCTCAATAGATATTTATACATTTCTGGAAAATCCTAAATTTCAAGATAATATTCATTCTGGATAATACATTCAGTGTCCTCTAAACATTATATTGAAGAACATTTAAACCGTTTACTCAGAAACAATCTTGAAGTAATTCAAAGACATTATTTCTTAAATCTCAAAGATTTTCACACACACACACACACACACACACATACACACACACACACACACAATGAATCCACAGGGTTATATGCAATTCTCTCCTATAAATTACTACCATCCGATTTGCATCGTCTTCAAGTTCTTAACATCATGTTATTATAGAGGAAATGGAATTGAATAGGTTCTAAGTCTTAGATTCCAAAACACCTTGATTCTAAGCTTTATCCAATGTAGACCTGTGTAACTATAGGCAACTAACATAATCTCTTGTACCTCAGATGTCTCATTTCCAAAATGAAAAATAACATTTTACTGGTTTACTGTAAGCATCAATTGAGAAATTAATGTTAAGATACTTTAGAAATTATAGCATGTTGAACAAAAAATATATTATCTTCAAAACTGTTAATTTCTTTATACAGATTAATATCATGCTTCCAAATATTTGGAGTGTACATATTCAACTGTCATAATAGTTGTTATTTAAAGACATGTTTTTGAAAGAATTGATAGGCAGATGGATCCTGCTGGCCAGGAAAATAAGCAATTGTCTGTAGTCAATTCTAAGTGTTGGTGTTAAATTCTTGTTTGTAATCCAGCCGGTAAAAAAAATTATAACTAGCCAAATTCATGTTAATGTAAAAGTTGCCATTGTGATCACCATAATAAGAAAAAATGAAATACATGTTTTAGTACTCACACAAATCCTTATCAGTATCTAAACTCCTGTAAGTGCTAGAGAGGATTTTCTCACAATGACACCTTCTAGTGAAATCCTTACTCCTTAATTCTCCTCCATAAATAAACCTTTAATATGGGAACACAACTGCCAGGTATGGTGGTGCATGCTTGTAATCCCAGTACTTAGAAGGCTGAGACAGGAAGATCTCAGATTCAAGGCCAATATCAGCAACTTAGTGAGAACCTCTGCAACTTAGTGAGTGCTTATTTAAAAATAAAAAATAAAATAGGGTTTAGAATGTGGCTAAGAGGTCAAATGTCCCTGGATTATATCCTCAGTACCATTCCTATGCATGCCATTGGTAAAACATTATTATAAGGTATAAAACAGAATTGCCTGGGAAATTGCTAGGAGAATATTTCAAGTGCTATCACAACAGAAAAAAAAATGTGAAGTAATGCATGTGATAATAAGCACAATTAGCCTTTACACAATGTACACATACTTCAAAATTTTATGTTGTACATAATAAATGCATATAACTCTTGTCTGTCAAATAAAAATAATGTATATACTCAAAATGGCCATTCTTCCAAAAGTACTCTACAGATTCAGTGTAATACCTATTAAAATACAAAAGTCATTCTTCAGAGATATAGAAAGGCTTATGAATTCTACCACTCGTTGTACGCCTTGTGATCAATGCCTATGTTAGTATACGAGCAGATTTACATGGAATAAAAATGCAAGCACTGCCTCGCACAGGGCCTGGTAGTCAATGACGGGTTCAATTTTCTCAGGGCAATATCGACCTAAGACAGGGCTCGTTGAATGACTCATGGAGACCCCATGACGGGTAAGATTAAGCACGTGGTAGGAAACGACCTAAGACAGGCACAGTCCTTCGTGCATTTTAAAATAAAAATGGGGGAGTTGTGGGCCCTCTCCCCCCTGGCAGTGGCTATCTGCATATATGAGTCATTATACTGACTCTTCTGCTATGGCTACATTGGCATCTCAAAGTCTGGAGATTGCACCTAGGATGTGTAGGTGAAAGGCCCTCCCACTTTTTAGAAAGTAAATATATGACCCTAAAGGAATATGGTTTTATGACTCTAGAAAGTTTGCTTTACCAGGCTATGTTACGAATGTGGGCTATACGTGCAAAAGGAAGAAGTGGTACTATTTGTGTTCTGACAATGATTGATATGTCATAAATGTCTATGTAACCCTGTTGTACTCAAGAAACATAAAAATCTGTGCTGAAAAAAAAAGAAAGAAAAAGAAAAAAAAGAAAAGAAAATCAGTCCTTAAATTCATTTGGAATAACAACAACAACAACAAAAAACAGAATAGCCAAAGTAGTTCTCAGCAACAAGAACCATGCAGGAAGCATCACAATACCTGACTTCAAACCCTACTACAGAGTTCATAGCAATGAAAACAGCATCGTATTGACACAAAACCAGACACACAGATTAGTGGAGCAGAATAGAAGACTCAGAAACGAATTCACATCCTTACAGCCAATTGATTTTTCATAAAGGAGCCAAAAACATAAACTATTAAAAAGATAGCCTCCTCAACAAATGATGTTGGCAAAACTGGCTATCCATATACAAAAAAAATGGAAATAAACCCTACTTTCTCACTCTGTACAAGAGTCAATTCAAGATGGATCAAAGACCAGGAAATTAGACCAGAGGCCTTGCAGTTACTTTATGAAGGCATAGGACTAACACTCCAACATATAGGTATGGGTAAAAATTTCCTCAACAAGACCTTAAAGGCACAAGAAATTAAAATGAAGATTAATAGAATGGATTGCAATAAACTGAAGAGCTTCCTTGCAGCAATGAAAACTATCAAGAACCTCAAGAGAGAACCGACAGAATGTGAGGATTTTTACCAGCTACTCCTCTGATAGAAGACTAATATCTAAAATATACAGAAAACTTAAGGTACTCACCACCCAAAAAACAAATAAACCGATAAAAATGGTTAAGTGAACTAAATAGACACTTCACAAAGGAAGAAATACAAATGGCCAATAATTGTATGAAAACATATTCAACATTATTAGCAATCAAAGAGATACAGATCAAAACTACCCTGAGATTTCACCTAATCCCAATAGAATGGCAATTATTGTAAACACAAACAATAACAAATGCTGGCAAGGATGTGAAGAAGTAGGAATTCTGATACACTGTTGGAGAGATTGCAAATTAGTGCAACCACTTTAGAAAACAATGTGGAGGATCCTCCAAAGAATGGGAATGAAACTACCCTATGATCCAACTATACCACTGCAGAATATCTTCCCAAAAGAATGAAAACTAATCTACCAGAGTAATGAATGCATATATATGTTTATAGCTGAAAATTCACAACTGCCAAATTGCAGAACCAGCTGAGATGTCCATCAACAGATGAATGAATTACAAAACTATGGAATATATACACAATGGAATTCTACTCAGCCATAAATTAGAACAAAATTATGTCACTTGCAGGGAAATGGATAGACCTGAAGAACATTATGTTAAGTGAGATTAGTCAGTTACAAAAAGTGAAAAGTTGGATTTTCTCCCTCATATGTGAAACCTAGGAAGAAATTAAGACATAGGAGGGACTCCAGACAAAGAAAGAGAAACCTTAGTTGAGTGAAGAAGGGGACCTAATGAAAGAGATGGGAGGGAAGAGAGAAACACCTCAATGGTCATGGTGTACATATGCAAACTTATCAAAACCAACTACTTTTCTGAGCATAGGAAGGAGAGGAGAAGAGAATAGGGTGGGAACTTTGGGAAGGTTCAATGAGTACTGTGTGCATGTCTGCCTCTGTCACCTTGAACTTCAACAAGATGTATGATTGCAGTGCACCAATAAAAAAGAAAAAATAAAAATAAAGCAAAATAATACTCCAATAATAAATGCTGTAATTAAAATGTAGTTCGTGGTAAGTAAATAACAGTGAGTAAAAAATAAAATAGCAAAGACATGAGATCATAGGGGTGTGTGTGTGTGTGTGTGTGTGTGTGTGTGTGTGTGCGTGTATGTGTGTGTATAGACTTTTCCCCTTCCTTCTCTGGGGGCTGTTCTGTCTCCTATGGAGAAATAAAGAACTATATGTGTGTGGTGAGATCATTGCTACATACAACTCATTCTATTCAATCAAAATTACATTATGTTTCTAAATTAAAGCAGGAATTTATCAAATTTGCCATAAGAAATGATCCAATAAAAATTTATGTATGCTAGTATGTAACACCTAGAAATGAGTAATATGGCACCCATCAAACCTGTTCTTTGTATGCATTTCTAGAGTTAGTAGCCTAATCTAGGACCTGATTCTATGGTAAATAGAAATATAGACATAAGATTAATAACCTTAATAAAACATTTTGAAGGTACTTATGATTGTACTACTAATAATGAACATTATTGAGAGACCTAAAATATACCAATATCTTCTTTATCTACTATCTATAGTATACAAAATACATGATAAAAAGTCTCTCTGTGCTTCGTGGTTTTCCCAGTTCTTTCATATCTCATATTATAATTTTTTTCCTCACAGCAGACTGGTGAGATAGCCAAATTATCTAGGAGAGAGAATTTATGATTTTTATATCATAGAAGCTATTTATTATATTTAGATAAGCCATCCTTCCTATCTGCACCTTAATATAAATGTTAACAGTGACATCACAATATAATAAAGCCTACAAATTTATTTTGGTTATCCTACTTTTTAGATGGAAAATAAAGGCTTAAAATTTTCATATTTTCCTCTACCATACAATTTTTCTATTAATGCTTGATTAGTCCAAAGTATAAGCCCTCTAAAAAAGGATGGAACTGGAGAACATTATGCTAAGTAAAATTAGCCAGTCACAAAAAGTAAAAAATCAGATGTTCTCCCTAATATGTGGAATCTAGGGAGAAAATGGGACATAGGAGGGACTCCAGACAAAGAAAGAGAAACCTCAGATGAGTAAAGAAGGCTAACTAACTGAGGGAGAGAGGAGGGAGGAAGAGGGAAGCATCCCTAATGTACATGACATACATTCACAAACATACCAAAGTCAGTCACCAACCCTGACAGGAGAAGTGGGTGGTAATTGGGGAAGGGCTAAATTAGTGATGTGTGCACTTATGTCTCTACCATCCTGTACCTCATAAAAATGTATGATAACAATGCACCAATAAATTTTAAAAATTAGTGATATCAATAATGAGGATAAGCTAATGTACACTGGCTTAACTAAAGCTGAAGATACAGATTAGAGACCAAGTCTGGCCAAGATACTAGATTTTCTAACAAACTGACAAACATATACTCTAATATTTGCTTTCTCAACTTTATAGAATAACTTACTAATTCAACACATATTATTTACCTAATATTTGATATGTATTTCACATGCGTTTATTAATTGGTGTACACAGAACTGAAAATATTTCTATACTTATATAATTGATATTTTATGGGGAAATTGTCAAAAGTGTAAGCAAAATTCATAAATAAATTCATTAGTTAATTTAAAAAATAAATAAAAGGCTAGTAAATTGTTCAGTAAAGAAATATTTGCTCTTTGCCCCAAATAATTAATTTTCTTCCTTGCTATCCATCTGGAAGTATTCCAAATATCCAGCAATTTTTCTCTAGTGTACAAGCTGCTCCTTCAGAGGAAGTATGACATATTTAGAAATTGTGGGCTATAGGGAATTCTCTGACACTGAGGTAAATTAATGGGATTAACAGGCATGAGATTGCTAATGAAATTGGTCAGGCTAATTCAGGCATGAAAGAATTTGAGTCATTGAAGAAAGGCAAAACATTGGATATCTAATCAGTGGTACTCAACAAAACTCCAAAAAATACTTTTAAAATCTAAATAAAAATTAAGGTTCAACAAAATAACTATAAGTAAAAGTTATTCTTTAGAGGAATAAAGTTACATTCTTTTTTTTTTTTAGATCTGTAAAAAGTGGCTGCAGATAGGTCTGGTTGTCACAAATGGAGTAGTGGCAGTGTTTTAACATTTGTGGATAGAGCATAGTCCTCTCAGTACCAAGAATTAGCTGTTTCAAAATACCATAGTTGAGAAACTGTGCTTCTTCATCAAAGTTGAGGAGTCTTGCCTTATATAAAATATCTTTCCTTTCAATATCAGTAAAACATTTAAACACTCTTTAGCATTATTTACTATGAAATATATAGGTGGGTAGATATGTAGATAGAAAGAGAGATATTCTTACTCTGAGCTTTTGACATACCCCTCAAAACTTTGTGCTCAGGAATGCCAACAAAGGCAGTTAGTAATTTTCTATTTTATCATAAATCATTTGATAAAATGATTAATTACTTAGATTGTAATAGGGGAAAACAGTTACATGTTATTGGCAAATATATTGAGGTATGCATTTTACCAGAATGGGCTATAAGAAGATTTAACAGTGGGCTGAAAAGTAAGTCTCTTATCACCTGCCTTTGCAATCAGCATTCATCTCAGGTGACGTAAGCAAAGATACAATATACTGCTTTAAAAATGTTTAGTAATATTTCATGCTCGAAAGGATTATATAAGCAAACTGTTTTCAAGAAAGCTTCTTTCTCTCTCTCTAACACACACACACACAATCAAGACTCTACCTCACATTTGTATTTTATTTCTTATCTGTTTTAATATACATTATCAGAAGTTTGAAATACAAATCCCTCTTCCCTGCAAAATATTCACGCCAGTTTAGGTGAACTCTGATATCTGCTCTTTCAAAAGCTAAGTTTACATTCCCCAAAGGCTGATTGCTTGTGTAGAGTTGTTCATCATTGGCTTCCACTTCTGCAGTCCCTGCCTTGATGGAGTGTGCCCCGTCCACAGTTCCTGATGATTGAGCATGGCCACATTCTGTATCACATGACCCTGCTCTTCTTCAACTTTGGAAGTGGATAGTAATAGCAATTCAAGAGCATCTGGACCACAGGTAGTCAATAAACAGGTATCTGGCTAAAAAAGTTGAAATAACCCTATCAGAGGTCCTCTTCAAGGAATATGCTATTGGGAAAAGATATGATCTGTAGGTCAGAGCACAAAGGTCATGATCTAGAATTAGGGCTGTGATACTATTATGATATTTTGAGAGAGGAAAAACTAGGAATAAAAAGGAAGCCAGCCTATAGAAAATAGAGAAAGATACAAAAATAAAAAAGAGAAAGACATCTTGTGGAAAATGAAAGAAAATAAAGGTGCAGAAAGACTGAGGGTAATAAGTAACACCCCTTGCAAGGATAGAAAGCCCCCCACAACTTGTTATCTCATGAAAACAAGGTTTTATCAAAAATGGCCTGATAAATAAGACCAATTTAAACTACAATTGAAATGAACTACAAACACCTGCTTCTAATGGGGTCTCCTATTTAAATGAGTATTTGCATATTAGTGTATTAAGTATATTGTGCAGAAAAAATTCAAACTTGTTCTCCAGGTTTGCCATTAATTTCTATATTTTATCTTTATATCATCTAGTTTTAACTCTTCATGTATGTTTGTTGTATTATTCCCCAGCCATGTTTTGTCACAATACCTTTAAAATGCATGCATTCTTCATTATCATTATTGTCAAAGCCCCTGTTCTTACTTACTATTGGTTTTGCTCACAAACTATAGCCTAGTGTGTGTGCCTCTGGGAGCATAATCTTCTTTACCTTTGTCTCATTTTAAACATCCCCATCTAGTTGTCAGTCTTGTGTTCTGAAAAATTCTGGAATTAATCAATCCAGTGGATGAAAAAAAAAACCCACTTAGATTTATAGTTCTATACTAAATAAGAATCATCTAAGGAGGAGTTAATGCACACCTGTAATCTCAGTTCTTAGAAGGCTGAAAAAGAAGGATCACAGGTTCAAGACTAGACTAACAACCTTGTAAGACCCTCAGTGACCTAGCAAGACACTGTCTTAAAATAAAAATAAAAAATGGGATGAGGGTATAGTTCTGAGGTAGAATGATCCTGAGTTCAATCTCCTGTAATACACACACACACACACATATACACACACACACACACACACACACACACACACACACACACAGAAGAATCATCTAAGGAAATAATATTAGGCATATTGTGATACATGGGGCACATATGATATTGACATGTCAATTAGTGTGCATTATAGTCTAGTGAGAAAGACTTAGCATTACTATTTCCCAGCTTCCCAGTTCTTTGTTCTTCCATTACCTGGGAAAGCAGCCTTCTTCCTGAAGTTGTCTCCACTTCAAGCACTCAGAGAACTCAGAGTGGTTCTGCTGCTTCATTGGTACAACTCTTGCATTAACTTAGAAAATAACTAAGACAGAATTGATGTAACACAGCACTTAAAGGGAGGTGAAGGGAAATAAAAACCTTTGAGATGTCCAAGACAATACTTGAAACCTTTTAAGATGGAAGTTAAAGAAAAAGGAGCATCAAGGCTGACCACCAGCTTTTTTACCTGAGTAGGTAGAGAGATCATAATAAAGACAGTTACAGACTGGGGCTAAATGTGACTAACTTATTCTGGATGAGTTTGTGTAGTATCTGTCAGTAGCACATGCATGTAGAGGTGCCAAGTAAGAAGTTATGGGTTGGAATACAGGAAAAGAGGGCTCAAAGGGAAGCACAGCTGTATGAGTCATGAGTGATTGGGGAAGTTGAAGTTGTGGGAACTGATTAGCCCACCTTGGAGAGCTAATCTGAGTTCAGAAGACAGAACCTCTGGGAAATTTGATTCCAGAATTAGTCTCTCACTTTGAGCTCCTAGCACACTTTTTTCATTCTTTGAATGTAGAACTTACTGTATCGTTTTGTAATAATTTCTTAGTCCCACTAGATTCGGAGTTCCTCAAGAGCAAAAGTATATATATATATGTAATTTTCCATAGCACAGTGGATAACTGATGATCGATTAGCATAATTAGATAACATTCATAATTAGATCATAATTAGATAATAATATTCATAATTAGATAATATTCATGGGGGCTTTTGTGTAACTAAAAGAAATAGTAATCCAATATTTACATTGATTAATAATTCAAGATTAATGGATCTATAATTCCTGGTAAAATACAGAATTGATAAATTTCTGGGAGACACTAAAAGCATATGGTGTTTTAAAACAAACCACTATGTGATTCAGCTGTAACACTACTGAGTATCTTTCCAAAAAGACTGAAATCAGAATATTATAGTAATATAATATCCATGTTTATAGCAACACAATTCACAACAGCCAAATCATGAAACCAACCTAGCTGTCCATCAACAGATAAGTGGATTACAAAATTATGAGATATACATACAATATTTCTACTCAGCAATAAAGAAGAGCAAAATTATATCAATTGCAGGAAAACGAATGGACTTGGAGAACATTATGTTAAGTGAGATTAGCCAGTCACAGAAAGTGAAGGGTCATATCTTTTCTTTCATATGTGGAAGACAGTAATCAGGATACAAGAGAGACTTTAAAACCTCAGTGGAGCAAGGGAGGTGATCTAGGGGAAGGTGGGAGAGGGCAAATTAATGAAGGAAACACTTTCATTGACATTGTGTACATATGTGAGAATATAAATACCAACCTCAATGTCATGTACAGGGAAGGGGTGGAGGGTGGAGAAGGAGCCAGGGAAAAGCTCACCAAGTGCTGTGTGCATATATGTCATTGTCATAGTGAACTACATTATGATGTGAGACTATACTACATCAGTAAAAGTATAAAAAATGAAAAGAAAAATAAAACAAACTTCTCTTTAGGAATAAATTAATAGTGAATTTTTAAAAAACATTAATAGACATTTCAGATCATGTAAAATGAAATTTCATTTATATTTCTAGCAAGAATTCTCATTACTTTTGAAGTATATGCTACTATACTGAAGCTTTAAAAATGGATCTCTAATCAGTGAAGTTCAGGGACTTATTTATGAGTTAGTCAATATTCAAAATAATCAAATATTAAATTGGTGATGTGTTCATCAGGAGAGTGATTCATAAACGTCACTAACATTTAAAACTACATAATTGTATATGACACAACTATTTATTTTTAAAGTTCCTTAGTTACAGAGGTTCATAGAAAACTAGTGTTTCCATTTCCCCCCATACCTAAATATGAGCAAAAATAAAAATAAAATCAGACACAGGTAAAATCTAGTATAATGTTTAGAATGTGGTGATTCCTGCTGACCATCCTTAGCTGAACTGTGAATATGTGACCAGAATGGAAACCAGTATGTGGTATACACATGGAGACTCAAGAAAGCCAAGTTAGTTATAAAGAGAACTAAGCTAAGAAAGGATATGATAATCAGAATTAAATCAAGATTGTATAAGGTTATTTTACAAAAAAAATTGTATAAAAACCCACACTACTTAAAAGAGATGAAAAACACTGTGTATCATTTTTCAGCCTGGGAAGACAGCTTTCTCTTATGATTTGTGATCTTATGATAAATATGAAGCTGACAAACTGATGAAGGAGCAATCTACAGCAAGGAGTTTAGGTTTGGTACTGTTTCACTGGAGGAGGGTGAGACTTTAGGAACTCTTAACATTTATATGGGATACAGTAATATTCTGCTCAAGAATCAAACAGCTCTGATATCTTTTAAGGCTTTCAGCTACCTTCTCAGGGAAAAAAAATCCATTGGGCACATTAAAAAATCTTATTTTCTGACTTTCTAACAGGAAGATAGATTTTTATTAAACTATCTTATGTTAGATAGTGGGTAAAGGTTTTTGGGAATCTCTTGGGTACTTTCAAACTAAATAGCCAAATCATAATGTCCAAATGTCGACTATATCATGTCCACCCTCTTGCCCTATCCTCTCTTCTGTGTATCATTTTTTATTTTTTAAGACTATGCTATTCTTCCTTCACTCTTGTTTTTTGTACTAAGTAATTAATACTTGATTAACCTTTTATATGTTTGCTCATGCTCATAGAATTATATAGGTATAAATACAAACACACATATAATATATATATATATATTCACACATACATACATGTAGACGGAACTTTAATCATTTTTTTACTGGGGATTGAATCCAGGGCCATTCTACCTCTGAGATACACCCACACCCTATTTTATTTTTAATTTTGAAACAAGAGTGTGCTAAGTTGCTGAGGCTGCCTTCAAACCATCAGTCCTCTTTCCTCAGCCTCCCAAGGACTGGGATTATAAGAGTGAGCTATCACAACCTGCTTAATCATTGTTTTTATTTTATTTTATTTTTTACAAACAGCATTATATTAACTTCTGTGACTTTTTCTTTTCTTACTGACACAGAAGGAAAATAACTCCAAATGAACAGGGAGAAATATAATTTAGTCTATTATGTATGAATACATGTACATAGGTCTATGTATATGATGCATGCATATAGCATATAGATTTACTGGGAACTATTCAATCATTATCTTATAATGATTGTTAAAGATGTTTTAGGTCTTTTTATACCTAAAATAATGCTGCAGCAAATCTCTCTCTCTCTCTCTCTCTCTCTCTCTCTCTCTCTCTCTCTCTCTCTCTCCTTTCTCTCTTTTTCTGTCTCTCTCATATATATATGAAGAATTTGTTACATATAAACGTGAAGGATTCTCCTATCATTTCTCAGCTATCTCAATTTATAGCTAGCTTGGCTCTCGTGGGTTGTCTTGTACACCTTAAATGCAATACAAAATAAGCACCAAAATGTGTATATGTGTATCATACATGCTGGTGTTTTATTGCGTCTTTCTTTTTTATGAGGCCATGCTCTGGAGCTTAATATGATAACTTACTAAAGTAAATAAAAATAAAGTCATAGGCTGCTCCTTTGGAATTATCATTTTCTAAATATTGAACCCAACCCAAATATATAAAAACCATCAGTTGAGGCCTTAAAGTCAGGTTTACAGAACCAAAGAGCAACATTAATATCCATGGGGGCCATCTACAGTGGCTCATACTCATTGAGCATCTGTTTAAACTTCTGTTGGTCTATGAATACCGATTCTGGCTCTAAGGGTCTTGGCAGAAACTTCTGGGGAAAAGGACCTTGGCAACTTCATATCACATAATGGGGAAAAAATAAGAAAGGAAGAACAATCTCAGAAATTTTGTGACTGCATTTTTAAAAAGGATTTATAAATTATAAAGACAGTGATTCTGATGATTTCTTCTGATGTAGATTATAATCATCCTCAGGTCTGTACCAAACATATATACCTAAGTACATTAAAGATACAGACTGGCTCCAACAAAATGGATAAAACCTCTGTGCTATCATCATGCTAAAACAAACTGAGCCATCAATAAGTCGTTGGTAAAAACATTCAATATAGTAATGAGATGTGGCATTAGGAATTAGGAGACTTGGAATCTAACTAAAGACTTACTGCTATTAGTCCTGTGATATTGTAACAAATCTGATCACTAGTCTGAAATAAAGTTAAGCTTTACTGGAATTATAAGCAGGAATACTATTAGTGAGACTGTTGGAACAATTAATTGAAATATCATATGTAATATTCCTACACAACTGTAAAAAATTATAATTGAATAAATTAGGAAAATCAACTAGCTTAAAACATGTTACAGAGCAGTACAGTGTCTAATGTGTATTTTCATTTTCTTTGTTATCACTTTTATTCCCAAAATACTTAATAATGATAGCTGTATATTAATGAATGTTTAAATTATAATTGGTACTTTACTAAGTGGTTTCCATATGTTACACTATGCATTTAAAACTTCGAATCATCCCGTGAAGTTGAAGCTCATAACTCCCTTTTATAGATGGGACTGTATTTATGGGATGCTTAAAATGTTTCTGTTAAAAAATGTCATATCTGTTATTTGAACCCAGGTACATTTTACTTTAAAATCTTATTTTTTTTCACTATATCATATCACAAGTGATGGTATCACAAGCCAAGAGGATTTTCCTCCCAGGATGTGACTTTTATCTTTAGCCTAGGGCTGACTTCTGTCTGGCTTTTTTATGGATGACAATTCATCATTAACATTCAGTCCTGGTGCACTTTTCAGTCGTCTCTGATGTTTTATCCATGAGCTCCCCCTTCATTAGTGGCAATGGTAATGAACATCACTGCCATCTTCTTATCTGTGTGCCATGGGTGTCCCATGGAATGCCAAGTACAATCAATTGTTTGTTGTGGACCTGGATGATTCTTCAGATGTTAGCTGAGAGAAAGCCAACATTTTTGTTTCATAATAATCCTCAAGGAGTACAATAATTTTCTTTTGGTACAATAGCTTTTACATAGAAAGCCTGCCAAAGTATTTTACTACTTCCCAGTAAAAGCCTCATTAAACATTAGTTATGGTAGCAACTCTATTTCCCTTCCTAGAGATTATTTGTAAGTGGCAACCAGAAGAAAGGCAAAAATTGGAAGACCTAGAATCTAAGGATTTCTTAATTGAGATTATGTGTGCATGATAGCACTGTAGAAATGCATGAGCATAAACTGACTAAAGAGAGGGGTTGCTGTGCTTGACTTCTATGCCCACAGCACCAAGCTGATGTCAGAAGCTGGCTGTGACCCCAAACAGAATTGTGACCACTCACCCTTAAACCCATTCCTCCATTGCCATTCTCATTTTCAGTGAATGTACAATTATCCACCCCATCGACTGAAGTGGAAACTAATAGTCCTTGATTATTTCCCCTTCCTTAGATTCTATACTAAACAAATCAACAAAACCTCGCCTTTTATTTTATATAAAATCTGTTTATGTTGTGTTGCTACCACCTAATTTGACTTTTTCATCTCTCCCTGACTTCCGGCAATAGGCTCCTAACTAATCTTCTCTTTCTAGTCTTGCCCTTCCCTATCCCATCTACTGCATGTCAGATAAAGTGATATTTTGATTTTTAATTGCAAACATGATCATGTTTCTCCCAAGGTCAAATTTACTTTATCACTTCAATGTTATGAGGATAAAAATATAAATTCTTTAAGGTCAAACAATAATTTCTCTGTCCATATCTTATCCCTCCTGCCACACCTCTTCCTTTTGCCTCTTTGACTCTATCATCCAGACACTTTGGTCTCTCAGTTACTCATATATTTTTCTTTTGCTATAAAATCTTCTTGGCCTTGATATTCATTCCACCTCTCTTTCTTTTTTAAGCTGGCTACTTCTACTGACACAAGCCTTAGATTGGAAGCCAAACTACAACTTTTCTTCCTGGTCAGGAGCCAGAAAGTCTAGGTTTGGCTGCTCCCACATGATTTACAAGAAAGTGGGCTGTGTGCTTTTGTATTTTCTCCACGGGACTTTGAGCTCCAAGGTATATATCTATCTTGTTATATCCCCAGTGCTGAAGAGAAGACCTGTCATCTAGCAGATGCCCAACCACTATTTGTTGAATGGGTCAATAAGTAAATTAGAGTAGGGGTAAATTCAGAGATAGCCCAGTTAAGAAATGATTAAAATTTATAGTAGAGGTGATACATACTACTGCATGAATGAAAACATAAGAAGTAGGAAGTAGAAGAAATTTTTTAAAATTGAAATGAATTAGAAGAGTCCTAAACTGGTTACTGTGGAGATGAGAGATGAAGAAAAGAATGTAAATACTAGAAAATAAGTAAGAATTTAAGAAAATTAGATGTATTTGTGTTGGCTATTAATTTTTAGTGCTTCAAGTAGAGATATAAATAGCAAAGTGTAAGATGTAAATGGCAAGTAAGATTCATTTTTAAACCACTTTATTTTATGTATTTTTAGTGTACCTTATTCACACTCTAGGGTAGATGTATAGTTCAAAGTAAGGCATCAGCAGTAATAAATGGCCCAGAAATATAAATTGCCCTAAATATTTTACCATGGAACCAACCAAATTCCCAACTAAATTGTATAGTCACACTCTAACACATTCTTTTTTAGAATACTTAAAATACATTAATTTAGTCATATTCTAAGCTTTATATTGTTTAAAATGTTTTCTAAAAATATCAGCTTAAAAAAAAAAGTCATGTGGGAAACTTGGTTTGCTGAGAAAGAACTTGAGGATCTGGCTATGTGAATATTATATGTTTGGCAGTTAAAATCCCAGAAAGTGAGCTCTTCTGTCTAGTAAAATGATTATTAGATCAACAATTCTCACTATCAATGTGCATAATTATCAGCAGGGTGTCTTGTAGTACTTGCTATGATTCTAAGGCACACAGTCCTGAAATCTACGCTTTTTGGTAAATGTTCCTGAGGAGATTATTAGGCTATTAATTCTCATATCATAACTTGAGCAGTGGTGGTCTGAGTATTCCCTAAGTGTTCTTCAAGATCCTAAATGAACAACGTATATACTTTCATTAGGCTTATAAATCTGCTTCTTTCCTCATTTTAATATCATTTCCTATTTGATCAATTTCATCTTATTCTCTTTCCCTACTGCAGCAAACAGAATGCAAGCCTGGACACTTTTCCAAGTGCTGCTCTACAAAGACACATTTTAATGATGACCAAAAAGAGGGGAATTGGGACAGAGAGAGAGAGAGAGATAGAGAGAGAGACTTACTATCTTTACTTTCTAGTACTGTGTGTCTTCCTGTCTCTCCAACTTACTTCTGCTTTGTATATTTGTTTCTAAAATATGCACATTCTGGAACACTCTGGAAATTGAATACTCAGCTCAGACATGAGTAAAAATAAAGAATCAGCAAGCATTGTGGCCGTGAAGGTGTTGTCTGTGACCATAATGCAGCATTTTACTTGGGAAAAGCAGTATGAGTTCCCTCCAATCTCCCACACCTTGGCTGTGGTCATTTCCCCATCCCTAGGTGGGAGAGATTGAAGGACAAGAGATGTCTTGTGCAGAAATGGCACAGAGAGCCCTGGGGAGGAAAAAAAGGCTGTGCTGATGTATTATTTTTCATCTTCATGGAGCAATGTGTATTTTGGTACACTGTTAAAAATCCTCAAGCAATTCTCTCATGTCACAAGTTTAAAGAGTTATCTATGAATGAGTCAGCCTGGGAGTTGCCATGGTAACAATCCTCATCCCTCCGGAGCCAGTTCTCTTCTGATGTTGCCACTGAAATACCTTAGTTTCTGGAGTAGCTGAAGTTCCCATTCCATTTAAATATTCATTATGTTATATATGCATTTCCTGATTTTGCAAGGTTACCTGACGAGAAGTCATTTTTAGAGATCTATAAATAGACATGCTCTGCCTTGCTTGTCTTTCACAAGATGAAAGACAAGTTCACAAAAACCCTTCCTCGGCTCACAGCTCGCTCGCTCTCTGTTTGTCTCTCCTTTCCTTTCTTCTTTCTACTTTTACTCCTTCTCTTCCTGGGTGTACGTTTGTACATGCATGTAATTGATATCCTTCATATTTGAATTATTTGAAAAGGAAACTCTGGGCATAGACTATGAAGCTCTTATTTTAGGAGAATGGTTGAAAATAGTTGTGGGCTTGCTACACTGCAACTGTTCACAAATGCCAACGATGCTGTAGTTTAGTGTGGACTGACAATGGGCAGCGTTTGTGGAGTTTCCTGATTTATATTCCTGAGAAGGTCTGCTTGACATAAATTGCTTGTTGCTGTCATATGTGCAAGAAGAGAAATCCAGGCTCTTGTTTAAGAAGGAAGGTTTTCAATAATCTCATTCAACCTACTTTCCCAACATCTTTCACTCTTGACTACTTGCTTTCCAGGCAAGCCCTGCAGACATTAAGGGCAATTCAATATTTCCTTAATATTCTCATATTTCCCCTGGTCTCTGTTTTTTGTTATATCTTTTTCCTATTCTTGAAAGTCAAAATCCTACTAATCTATAAGGCTCAAACTGATTTCAGGTTACTCAAAGCCTTTCCCAATCACCATTCCAAACTAATTTCATCCCCTCTTGTTATGTTCTTTGTTACTTTGTTAATATCTCTATTCTAGCATTTATACAGCCAGCTTGGTATGTATGGTCATGATTTATCTAGCCAGCTGTTTCCCCATTCCATGCTCCCAAGTTTATGGCCTATATATCTTTCATCTCTGTGTACACAAAATGCTTACCTCATATGTGGCAATAGATATTCAATAGATCCAAATAACTTGATATGAACTGAATGACACCTCACCATGGTTCAGGAACACAGCCAACTGAGAAGTTCTGGGGTTCAGGTTATTCATGTTATCATAGACTAGTCATAAGGCATGCAGTACTAGTTTGAGGCTAGTCTTTTTTCTATTTCAGTGTATATGGTTAAACTATTTCTGAATTAAACATAATAATTCATTGGTTTAATGGCTTTCATCAAATCCACTGCTGTACTGTACTTTTAGAAACAGAAGCAGCACAACTTCAAGATAAGAGTATAGGATCTGAGGTTAAATAGATGCGAATTCAAATGCAGTTTTGTTTTACTAGCTCTATTACCAAGTTACTTAGCCTTCTTGAGGCCTATTTTCCCTATCTAACAAACTAAAATTAATTAAGGTAATTATAATAAATGACGTAACACAGCACTTGTTACACAATTGTGTGTTCAACACACATTAGCTGTTACTACTGTATGTACAAATCAGGGATAATACAAGTTGCTTTATTTTAATTTTTTCTTACAATAACACTGGATTACCCTCCCTGTGATTGGTATGCTGTACATGTTATAGCCCTCTGAGGGTGTGATAGGTCCCCAGATAATAATTTTTGTGCATGTTTGATCACACTTTGGGAAATTACTTTTCCAGGTTAACCATAACTCTGCAGAGAAGGACCCATATGGACTCAGCAGTGGGCTATGGATTAGTCTTAAATATTCATTCTGATCATCATGTATGGTCTGCACTGGATAGGGACTCTCTCTTGAGTTGGAAATAAGACACACAGAAAGGGACATGGTTAGTAGCATGGAGAAGAAACAAACACAGAGAGAAGAAGTAACACAGAAAATGAATAAATAAAAAGATTAGCAAGAGTTGCTGGTAAAAGGAGAATCAGAAATGCTCACAGATTAAGATGATAGGTAGCTCAACTACTCAAATAGTAGAGCAAAAGGAAATAAATGTGTTAAGAGTTTTCTTTGTTGCCTGAGGATCTGCAGAGCTAATGTTGGGTCCTCATCTGAGACTGCTATGGTTTGGATATTGAATGGCTCCAGAAGCTCATGCGTAATTGGTAGGTACTATAGACGTTTAAGAGGTAGAGTTTAGTGGGAGGTCCATAGGTCCTTGGAGGCATACCCTTGAAAGTGATTTGGGGACCTGAACTCCTGTGTCTACTCTGGTTGGAGATGTGAGCATTTTGCTCCAACCTCAACTCCCCTCCAATGCCATCTTTGCTAAAACGTGGTGCAGTCAAGTGGTGGCCCTTGCCAAGCCTGCACTATGCCATTTGGATTTTCAGTCTTCAAAAGTGCGAGTTAAATAAACTTCCTAAACTTAATTGTATCAGGCATTTTGTTGTGGTAATGTGAAGCTGACTAGTGTCCTCCTTTCTAGCACAGTTTAGCTGGACAGATGCTAAGACCATTTTCATTTCTATCAGACTACTTCATGTATTATCAACTAAAATAAGAGGAATTCATTTATCTTTATTAAAACTTGAAAGTGTCTGCCTAGCAATCTAAATATGTCTTATTTAGACATAGCTATTGTTTGAAACCTATCATAAGACAATAACTGACTTTGTCAATTTTTTTCTGAGTAGCTACAATGTACCAAGAAGAATTACTTCCTCCTCCCTCTATGCTATTCCTATATCTTAGTATTAAACTTAGTATACTACACTACATGTCTGTAACTCTTTCTAAATTTTGACTTCTCAGAAGGCAGTGCTTATGGGTTCTGCCATGTCATACACAATGTCTATAATATAATAGGTGTTCATGAACAATCTTGGATTTTATATAGATGAATAAATTGACCAAGCCAGACTAAGAGAGATTACTTTCTGACAGTGATATAATTTTTGGAAGAACAGTAGAGAATATAGAGATCAAATTCTGGCTATGAAGGTATGATCACCCTTTTTCCAAGCTTATGTTGATTAACTTGGAACATAAATAGGCATTTTTGCAAGTTCATAATGTCTGAAATTTCTATATTATGCTCCATATATTAAAGCCTTTAGTTCCACTAATAATCATAGTTATTTTTTCTCTTACTATAATCTATCTCATGAGATTCTTGACATTGTCAAAATATAAACTTAGGGCAAGCATTTTTGGTATTTTGTGGAAACTATTTTTAAGATAAAAATGTCAAAGAAGACATAACTATTTACATAAGACACATTTAGCTTTGTCCACTCAGCAATAACAAAGAACAATGAACAATTGCCTGTACTTGTAATTCTCTATGGATATTTTAAAAAATGAACACTGGTTTCAAACTCTTAAGATCAGAAGGCTAGTTTTAATTTCTAAAATCCTTTTATTGTATTTAGTTGTAAGATGGCATTACTTGATTATAAAACTAAATAATAAGAGAATTATTGAGAATATTTTGACAAGGCAAGTATCTTAAAATGCTGTTACAATTGATAACCATAAGGAAGCTTCAACTGATTAAGTACCTTCCCCCAAGGTGCTCACAAACCAAGGAGGAGTGGAATTAACATTTTTTGAATATCATCGATGGATCAGCCATTTTTTTGAACAGCTTTATAATCAACATGTAATGAACTGCACATATTTGATGCATGTGAGCATGTGCACACATCTGTAAAACCATCACCACAATCAAAGCAACAGACTCATCTGTTACCTCCAAAAGTTTCCTTGCATTCTTTTGGGTTCTTGCCTTTTTGTTGTTGTTGTTTTGGTGGTATGAATGCATACTATGAGATCTGCCCACTCACATGTTTAAGTGTATCATACACTATTGTTAAGTATTCTGTACAGAAGGTCTCTGGAATCAATTGGTATAAAATTTCAATTAAGCAAGGTGAATTAGTCCTGGAACAGACACTTTGATATTCATTTTTGATACACTACATTATCTCACACAATCCTTTTAACATTTTTACAAAATCAGCTATAAAGACTGAGGTTGACATTGAAAAGGGTAATTGTCAATATCTGAGTGGGGTCTTGAATCCAGGTCCACCAGCAGCTCCAAAGTTGTACTCTGTCTACTCCACCAAATCAGGCCTCTTTTAAATGAGCTAAATGGCAGCTTCTACAGAATGGGTTCATGTCCTAAGTTTTCGAAACTTCTTTGAAAAGGGTATTTTCAGATGTAGGTAAGCTAAGGATATTGAGATGAGATCATTCTGCATTATTCCGGCAGGTCCAACTTCAGTGACCTGTGTCCTTATAAAAGACGTAAAGGGAGAAACACACAAGTAGAAGAGGGGATGCAAAGATGGAAGCCAAAATTAGAGTCGCACAACCACAAGCCAAGAAACGTCTTGAACCACCAGACACTGGGAAAATCAAGGAAGGAAACTACTAGGGCATCTCCAAAGAGTACTGTCCTATTGACATCTTGATTTTGAGCTTCTGACCTCCAGAATTCTAAGGGAATAAACTTCAGTTGTTTTAAGCCACTCTGTTTATGATGATTTATTACAGCAGCCATAAGAAACTGACATACCTTCTAACATTATTCTTCTGAATTATAGATATCTTTTGGACATCCATAAACATAGTTAGTCACTGAGCCTTAGTAGTATTTTGGTAATTTGAATTTTTGTCCTGGCAATTTAAGTCTCATGTGGAATACAGAATTTGTCATGGTCCCTGCCTTCAGTGTGGTCAGGGTAAAAGAAAAAAAATCACATAAAGCAATTAATGAACAGTATTTAATAATATATTTGGAATACTTATTCAGAGTATATCATGCAGACAAAATAATTTCAGGTGAAAATACAGCAATGGACAACATAGAAAACTTTTCTATTCTCAATATGATTAGGGAGAAACATGAGCTATTTCTAGGACCTATGAGAGGAATAAGCTTAGTGGACTAGAGGGGAAAAAAAAGGAGGCCTAACATGTATTAAACATTTTAACAATATAAGCTGATCTATCATTATCACTATTATTATTAACCACGCAACTACCATCTAAACAATAGATGTGGAATTTGCTGGCCAAAATACAGTGCTAGAATATTTTTTTGTTAATGCAAGTACAAACACGAAGGTACAGGGTGAATCTGACCTATCAACAAATTAGATGATTACTTATGGGATCAAATACTAGGACACCTCCAAAATGCTTTCTCTATTCTTATTCAATGCAGTACGCACACTATGTCTAGAATTCTTGAGGAAAACACGTTAAAAAATGAATATATTTAGTCTTTCTATTCCTATGGTTTACTGTAAAAATCTTTCTCTAAAGGGTTTGTCTGTGTGTGTGTTCTTCCTGTCAGGACAGAGCACTCAGTAGAACCCCTTGACATTTTAGGACAGGAGAACATGATGTCCTAAAAGGAGAAGAAAATAATACAGGCAAAGAATAGAAGGGCCTCCACTGAAGATACATTTTTATATAATCTGCAATGTGCCAGGAGTTACAGCTATTAGAAGGGCTTTGTTCACTTGACTGACAAGTTAAAATGAGACAGGAAAGTGTGGGGTCTTCCTTTTTGCGGACATCTTCCTTGCTTCCTGTTCTGGCCTGGCAGCCTCTAGGTGGGGAAGCATTTTAGTTTGCTGCTCTTATTCCATGGTATCATAAAAAAGTAATGCTAGAGTACTGCTGCTGAAAGTATTGGTACAAACTTTCCAAATGCATTCCCAGCATATTTTTAGCTTCTGATGAAAAATGCATCCATCATTTTGTCTCCCAGCAGGAAGGCCAAAGAATGCTTTCCACAAAGACCAGGAGAATGTGATTACAGGGCTGATTCCAGTGGAAAAAAATTAATAAAGAAGAAATGTATTTATTCTATAATATGTAAACATGTTGGAAACAGAGACTGAAAATTACTGATACGTGTGGCAATTATTTATTTTTAACATCCCAGGCACATCTTGATCATGTGTTTACTTGGGTATCATCCTCGATTTTTGTCTTCCCTTCTTTCACCCATGCCCCCTGATATCCAAACAATCACCGCTCTCCTCCATTTATAACTCATAAATGTGTTTTAGCTGCATGCTTCTTTCTCCTACTGATTTGAGTTCAGGGCACATTCTACTCACTTCTGAATAACTCTAATTCTAGCTTGTTTCCCTGCTTTCAGTTCACTCACCCCTCTGAAACCATCTCTCACACTGTGGTCAGAGTAATCACATTATAAAATAAGAATCTGTTCATGTCCCTACTTTTCTTAAATGGCATCCCATTGCTTTCAGAATTAAATTCAAATTTCTTGACATGATTTTTCTAACCATTTATGATCTATTTATATGCTCAGCCTCGTCTCTTATTTTTCACCCCATCTCAAATTTTACAGCCATAAAATCTTGTTATTTATTGAATGGACTTGTTCTTCTTATGCATTATCTCAGGTTCTCATGCACTAACATTCAGAATACATCTTTTAACATTTCTACTTTATTGTCTTTGCCTCAACCCTGCCTGAACTCCTTACCTATGCCTTCTGTCCTCCGACTGTCATTAGTTAGTACTAAATTAATGACAAGAACATAGATGCCCTTTTATCTGGGGACAATTCCTTTATTCCACAAGACAAAAGACTCTCTTGTAGTACCCTATGCTTACCTTATTTTAGCACTTACTATATTTATTGATATTACCTATTTCCTCAATATCTTCCCTCTATGGTATGGGCTGTTTAGGGATGGAATTATATTTTATTCATCTATGTTTCCTAGGGTCTATTACTACTCTGAAGAAATAACTTTTGAATTAATTTATATGTGATAAAGACAAGCAAAACAGCCATTTCAAGAGAAAGATGACTACAGTGTCTGTTTCTGTATTAGTTGAGTTATTGTCTCAGGGCCATCTTTAGAGGGCAATACACTTAAGCCATGGTGTTGGGATGATGTTTGGTGAAATAGGTGTCTTTATTTATATGACTTCACCTTGGTGTTTATGGGTGGCATGAACCTCCAGAGAAGAAATTGAATTTTCAAGAAATTATGCTTCTCAGCTGGGCGTGGTGGCACACACTTGTAATCCCAGCATTTGAGAGGCTGAGACCAGAGGATCTGGGTTCGCAACCAGCCTCAGCTACCTAGTGAGGTATTCAGCAACTTAGTAAGACCCTGATTCAAAATAAAGAATAAAAAAATAGGGCTGGGGGTATAGCTTGAAGGCAGAATGCCCCTGAGTTCAATCCACAGTACCGCAAAAAAAAAAAAAAAAAGAAACTATGCTTCTCAATGTTAGCTTAAATGTAATTAATAAAGCTATCAGGATAAAAGGAGCAACTGAAAACCGATAAGAAATTAATGTCATAGTACCTAAAATATAATATGCATAAAGCACTTCCCCAACAACTGTATTTATACAACATGAATAACCCAGCACCCATAGTCATAGTTGACAGAAGTAGAAGAAGATAACTTACCTAAGCCAAGATAGCTTTTTCTTTTGGAAATTCTGATTTGAACAAAGTAATTATATTCCTGGTGAAATTTTAACTTGAGAATATGGGCATATTCTTCACTACTTGTGTAGACTGAGAAGCAGTGCCTTCTCCGTAAAGAGGTGAATGAAGCAGGCAGGCAGACAAGAACAATAAATGAAAAATGGAGGAATTTTAATGGACTTCTAGCACAAACTTCCATTCCTTTCTAGAAGCCCACCATAGTCTGAATTTTGGTTATCATTTAATAAGACTGGGATTTAGCTGAATATACCAGTATAGCAATATAAAGGTTTTGTTTGTTTTAAGCAACCATAGTTTTTTCACATTGATTGGTATCTATGATATATTAATTTTTAAGTGTATTTCACTCTTCTGTCTTAGAGCTATCGATAGTTTCATTTTATTTATTTATTTATTTATTTATTTATTTATTTATTTATTTATTGGTTTTGGGGATTGAACCCAGGAGCATTCCCATCTCTGAGCTATACCCCAACCATTCTTATTTTGTATTTTTAAAAATGGTCTTGGTAAGTTGTGAGGGCCTAAGTTGCTGAGGCTGGCCTTGAACCGGTGATCCCCTATGTCAGCCTCTCAAGTAATGGGATTACAGGTGTGCACTACCACACCAACAAATTCTAATCTTTTAAATAGCTTTCTCTTAAACACTCTGAAACACTGTAAACAATCATTGAAGGAATATTTAGGCACTTTCCCAGAAATATGCCATTTGAGAGTTGTTAAATATTTTGAATATCATATACATCTCTATGAATGCAGTGGAAACTTCCCCTTTTTGATAAGCTAGCTTAATTTAGCTCTGTTCTGGTTTTTTGTTTGTTTGTTTATTTGTTTTAAAACCGAAGAACCTCTCTAATTCATAGATCAAATAAGTAATAGATTTAAGTACACATGACCCAAAATATAGTAAGGGGAATGACTACTTTCTCTTAGTAGAAGTTAGGAAAAAAAAGTAATGTGGATCGTGGAATGTCAGAGCTACATTACTGTAGTTTGTGGTACCTGATTACCCATTTTTGTTTTGCATATCATTGCCAAGTTACTATTTTTATCTGATACCTGACAAATGTGATCACTTTTAAGACAACTCTGCACCCTCCCTTTTTTCAAAGTACAGAAAAAGAAAAGTGTTTGTGAGCTCTTTTGAAATTTTTTTTTTTAACATTCCCTAGTATCTAACCTACTTGTCAGGTATTCCCATTCATTCCACTAGCTATTATAAATTTCATATTTGTATCAAGAAAAGCCATCAGAGAATTGTGTTGTTTATTTAGAAATGTTTAGAACTAGTTTTTTTCAATTACATTTCCTTATTATGCCCTCAAACCTGATGTAAAAGATAATGTAAAAGAAAATCCGACAAAATTTTCTATATTATAAAATTACAACATATATTACATTTCGGTGTTTACAGGATTTGTGTTTCTCCTTGAGGTTGTTTCACTTTTGCATATCCTGGAAACCTTATAGATATTTCTTATTTGATTTAGCTGCCAAGAAAGAAGACTTGCAAACTTATTCAATATGTCTGTAATGTCATACAACCTGTTTTTCCAGGGGATATTCTTATCTCTGTCATCTTACTTTTATTTTCCCATAGCACAGTAATAGTACTCAATCATTTAAATTACACACACACACACACACACACACACATATATTTATAAATATATATATATATATATATATATATATATATATATATATATAATGCATATAGCTTTTTTCATATCCTTTGTAGGATGTGCCAGAGCCTCTCTATTCAGTGTGGTCCATAGGCCTCCACATTTACATAACTTTTGTTAGAAATGTTAGAAATGCAGAATGTCAGGCCCCACTCCAAGCTTGCTTAATCTACATTTTAACAAGACCCTGGAGATTTGTATAAAAATGAAATTTGCAGGACACTGAAGTTAAGCATTAAGACTAAGTTAACAAAAATTTATTTAAGTTAGCGGTTAAAGTTATGTACTAGATTCAATTCTTGCCATTTCAAACTATGTGCTTAAGCCAGTTGGGAAACTGGTTGAAAATAAAAAGTCCTAGACTTTGTCCTCAGCTTCTCACCTATCAGAGCCAGAGTGAGTGAGACCTTGGAGTATTTAGTTATTATGTCTTGTAGGTGACTGGGATGCATATGACAAGTTTAAGCTCTAATCTTCACTTTCTCAAGGAAATGATTTCCAAATATCAATCCCTAATGTTAATCAATAGAAGCATCCTCAGTTGCTCTGAGGTGGATAAATGGAGATGAACAGTGCATATTTGTAAGTTAAGGGTGAGCTAAAAGCAAGAGGACTGAAATGAAATGGATCCTACGCCCAGCCCAGACATGTCTGCTTTGCTGAAAGCTGATGGATATTAGAGATGACGAGCTTATTTACTGCCGGAAATTGTTTTGGAGACATCCTTGACTTGCAGTCTGTCCTTTCCAACAATATCTATTTGGACTTGCATGAAGGATTCAGAGTGTGTATGAAAAATGATAGATGTACACTTGATCAAGTAAGAAAGCGAATCTATATAGGTAGAGACCACACGTATAGGGAATGCAGAAAGAGCAGAAATGGATGGGATGTGTAAGAGGTGGAATGTAAAGATGGTCTTTGAATTTTTAGAATTACACTTGCACCCTAAATGTTAGGAGCCACTTATTTAAGCTGCTTAAAGTGAATGAGTCAGGACTTCTCTAATTTCTAATTTAAAAGTATAAAGGATTAATTTATTCTTGTAGCTCTTTTGGGCCCTCTTCTTATATTGGCTCAGCTAGGTATCAATGACATCAGAATTCAGTCTTGCTCCATCTCATAACTTTGTCCATCTGTCTTCATTCTCAGATGAACCAGATTTACATGGCCTGGAATATGGTTTCTAGAAGCACCAAGAAAATGATTCCCAAACAAGGAATTCTTGTGATTCCCAAAGGAGGCAATTTTTTTTTTTTTTCCTGACAGCTCTGGTCAAATCCCCCAGGAAGACTGTCACTCCTTCACTTCTGCTGACTTGTTCATGTCTTAAATAATTATTCTGGCCCCACTGAGAAAAACTCAGATTGGTCAGATTTGGACTGAGAGTGGTGTCAACTCCCAACCAGAATCACTCAAACCAAACAGCACGATGAGACAAACGGCTAAGTGATTATCATAAAGCCAGCAGGTCAAGACAAATGCATGTATGTCAACTACATGATCAAGCTGAATCAGCTCAGTATCATATAATATGAAGCAATAAAGGCCATCTTTAAGACTGATTACAAATTGATCTGAGGTTGATATACCTATTCCTCCTCTCTTTTATTTTGTTCCTCTCTCTTATACTTCTGAAATATCTTCTGTTATTCCAGTAGCTTGAATCAGCAAATTCATTAATTTCCAAAGTATCCAGCAGGGATTGTCTTAATAACTGAAGACAACAGTGAGGCTCTCTGCAACTTAGTGAGATCCTGTTTCAAAATAAAGATTAAAAAATAGGGCTACGTGTATAGCTTGGAGGTAGAATGCCCCTGGGTGGTTCAATTTTCTGGTACTGCAAAAAAAAAAAATTTCCTAAAGTTTTGTCTGATTTTATTAGTCCCATCAATTTTATGTGGTTTCATGGACAATCAGTGATCTACACAATCTTCAATAATACTGACTCAACATTACTACCTTAAAGGAAACTTTTGATATTTTTTTTTCTGGACAATTTTCCTCAATGCAAGTAAAGTAGTCAATTTAAGCACAATTGCTTTAATATACTGGGCTCTGTCCATTTCTGTAGGTTTTGGATTAAATTATTTTTATATCCATTTATTTGTACATATTTTAGATTGAAAAATTAAGTTATATTAAGTTTAAAAGTTTCCTAAAGAGCTGGGCATGGTGGCACATACTTGTAATCCCAGTACTTGGGAGGCTGAGACAGGAGGATCATGGATTCATGGCCAGCCTCAGGTACTTAGTGAGGCTCTCTGCAACTTAGTGAGATCCTGTTTCAAAATAAAGATTAAAAAATAGGGCTGCGTGTATAGCTTGGAGGTAGAATGCCCCTGGGTGGTTCAATTTTCTGGTACTGCAAAAAAAAATTTCCTAAAGTTTTGTCTGATTTTATTAGTTTTAATTATTATTATTATTATATAGTCCAATTTTTAGTAGGATTTGCAATAAATTGGTCAGGTGACCAAATACTTTAAATTCTTATAATTAAGTAATAATAGTTAACAAGAATTTGGTGAATGTCACAGACAATATTAGCTTGTATTTTTGGAACTGAAATAAAAATGTTGTGGTTGGTCAACACCAGAAATGGATTTTACATTATTTGCAAAACAGCAATAAATATTTCAAACTAAAGAGAGAACTTTCTTCTTGACTACTTCCAGCTGATGATACCATTTTGATGTATCTCAGTAGGACATAGACATCTGTATTAGGCAGGCAGATTGGTGAGCAGTAATAAATATAACATTCAATTCTACTGGACAAAACTAGTATTTCTAAACTTTTGTTTGAGATACTCACCACCTGTCTGTTCTGTCTTTGGTCCTTTAAATGGTCTGATCAGCCTACAGACCATCATACCAGGAACCCAGCAGAGGCCTGGCATGGGCAATTATAATGGTGTCTGGTAATCATCTGACCACCTCCAGATCCCTCTTTCCTGCTGTTCCTTCTTCTCTCCTTTTCTGAACCCTGGCCAGCCCGGGCTTTCACACTTCACTGCTGATGCTTACTCCAAACCTCCCCTTCCCTTATTATTATAAGGGTCGGTGTGGAATATTCTCCAGGCAGGATGTGGTCAAACATCAATATCCAGGACAAAGCTAGCCTGCTATGTCTCTCTTCCCACATTTTCATATCAGCAATGACAATTCTATTCCTCTGTTTCCTTATGAGATGATTTTAGATTACTTCTTTGTAGGCACTTCATTTGTGAAAAAAAGGTTGAAACTTTGCCCTCTACTCTGTAGCCTTTGCTATATGATGTTCTACATTTATATAGATGCTAAACATTTTTGTTAGCTTCTAATTATGTATACAATTAAATTAGAAGTATGCAATATATCTGATGCTCTAGTTTGGAGAGATAGAGTGTGCATATCTGCGTTTATGGCTATCCATATGACTATTATGTGGGTATTTTAGAGGCATAGTATTATTAAAAGAATAGTAGAATCTAGAGATTAAACAGCAGGATTTTATGAGGGAGCCAAATGATTAGAGTATATTAGAATAACTTTCGCATTTTCCTGGAATCTGCAAACTCTTCTATTTCAATTAGACTATTATGGTTTTTCCTTGAGCTTCTAGACAAATCCAGCAGTCATTTTGATTCATTCTCTGTTCAAGTCCTTTCTTTGTCATCTCTGTAGCATAGGCACCTCCTGTTCCTTCCTAGAATTGTTTCCTCTGCTTTTTTCCCTTCTATTCAGCTAGTAGTTACTGAGCACTATTATTTTTCAGGCTGTGCAAGTCACTCAAGGTAATTTTAATGTGACGGCGGAAAGCCCATACTATTACATAAGCATGTAGGAAGGACACCTATAGCAGGTAAAGGGAAAGCTTCACAGAGGTGTCATTTGACCTCATTTTTTAAGAAAGACTAGAAATTATCCAGACAAGGAGGAAAAGAGAGGATATTCTAGACAAAGTACCTTGCATGTGTAGAAGGTCTAGTATAGGGGAATTTGTGTATGAATAAGTCTATATCATAATTCAGACTTTAATGTAAAGACATGGGAGAGCTATTAGAGAATCGGGGGACTTTTTTGGACAGTTGGACATTTTATAAAAATCACTGACAATGATGCAGAAAGTGGATCAGAAGAGGGAAGTCACAGAAACCAGAGGCAGAGAAACCACTAGCTGACTGATACAGGAAATGATGACGGTTTCCACTAAGGAATGGGCAGTGGACATGGAGATAAGAGATCTTAAGAAGGGAGAATCATAAGGACATTGTTGACCTAAGATCAAAGAATGGAACTTTCATTTATTTTCCTTCCAACCACTGAAACCTCCAGTGCTTCTCTTCTTTTGCCACATTTTAAGCTGTGGCAAAGTGGATCCCTGGTGCTATGCCCTGCTTCTGTCTCTGTCTTTCCTGGGAGTCAGCAGGACTGCTATCACTTTGAGTCCTGAGGATGACTCAGTGTTAATAGCAACAATCTTTGTCCCCTTATCAAACTACTGGTGGGCTATCTCCACTTGCATGGGCTACCAATTCCTAAAGCTTCCATGATAAAGTGTAACTCAGGGCCTACTCCAGGAAACTGGTTTCTACCAGAATGTTTTTTTTAAAAACATCCTCAATCATGCTCCAAATTTTCCAAAATGACAAGAGTTGGTTATTTTTACTATTCTCTCCTTTATTCATTACATTCTGTAAATATTCAAGTCTTATTTCCCCCTTCCATGTCCAGAAAAAAACTTTTTGCTAATGTCTTTTTGACATACTGTTCTGTACATCTAGAAAACAGAATTATTTTCTTTTTATCACTGCTTCAAGACTAAAGTCAAATTTTTCAGAATATCAATCCCACTTATCTAGAAATTTTTTTAATTTATTTTTTATTGTACTAATTCGTGCAATATAGCATACATCTTTGTTAAGTACAAGTTGTTAATAACATATTTGCACACAATTCTCATTTGATTCCTTCCCCAATTCCCACACCGTTTGACAAGAATTTTTATTATTGGTAATAGTTTCAAGTTTATAGCACATTTGCTTATTTAAAACATAATGCAAGCCGGGCATGGTGGTGCATGCTTGTAATCCCAGCATTTGGGAGGCTGAGACCGGAGGATCCGCGTTCGCGGCCAGCCTCAGCTACCTAGTGAGGCACTCTGCATCTTAGTGAGACCCGGTTTCAAAATAAAGAATAAAAAATAGGGCTGGGGGTATAGCTCGGAAGTAGAAAGCCCCTGAGTTCAATCCCCAGTACCACAAAAATAAATAAATAAATAAATAAATAAATAAATAAATAAATAAATAAATAAAACATCATGCAGTTGTTTATGCAAAGCAAATAAGTTTTTTAAATATTTAAAGAAAATTTAGGGGAATTTATCATGATTCTGTCACTGTTATTTGGCAATTTCAATTTTATTTCTAAGTACTGTTATTTTATTGAACTTCATAATTGGTGTGTTATTTGGTTCTCTCAAGTTGTTTTCTCAAACAAGCTAGTATGGGTGGTTTATTTACATTCCATGTAATATACACCACTCCCTAATTATTAGCAAATGAAGGGTACAATTACTCAAGCACTTGTACTGATAGGATAAACAGCACTAATCCTTCTCAAAGTACAAAGAACCATTATTTTAGCTTTGTAGTGACTCAAGGAATGTGACTAGAGACAGCCAATTACCAACCTTTTGGTAAAAATATACTAAATGTGAACCTAGAAGAAAGGACTTTTAAAATAATAATAAGTAGCAATGAGTATATGAAATCAACTGTCCCACTGGTAGTTGCAAAGGGTAATCTCTTTGAAGTGATGAGATATTGACAGAAAATTCTTAAGTACTGAGATAAAAATGAAAGATTAGTATTCCTCAAACTTTCTTTTGATGTCTTACCATGTGAAATATATCTCTATGCAAAAACTAGTGGATGAAAATCTGGTGAGAAACGAGATACTTATATTTTGTCAAAATAATTCTTTCACGTTTGTAAGGAGGAGAAGTCTCATTTATAACAGAGAAATCTGAGGATTTCCACCTTAACCAAATGATCAAAGATAACATCAGGAATGGAACACATTGACATCATGTACCTTCTGGCAGGATGCGATAAAAACACAGCAGTTTTTCTGTGATATCCCTGCCAAAAATGCATTACTTGATTTCAATCATGAAGACAATCAAACAAACTCAAACTGAGAGATGGTATATAAAACAGCTTCCTGTGCCTTAAAACTGTTAAAGTTATGAAAGACCTTAGACTGATGAACTGTTCCATGTTAAAGGCATATAATCACTAACTCCAATCTGTGATCCTGGATTAGATGCTAAACTATAAAAAATATCATTAGCTATAAAAAGCATTATTACTGAGGCATTGAGAAAATTTGAATATGAACTTTGAAATAGGTAATAGCAATCTGCCAATGTCAAATTTTTTATTTTGATGTTGTACTATGCTTACATAAAGGAATGAATGTATTTGTTCTTATGGAATATATGGCGACATTTTAGGAGTAAAATAGCATGTCTGTAATTTGTTTTCAAATGATTCAAACAAAGGAGAGCACAAATAACTGAGAAAACAAGCTAAATATAAACAAAATGGGAATTCATGGTATTATTCTTGAAATCTTTCTATAAATTTGAGATTATACCAAAGCTAAAAGTTACACAAATATGTCTTTTTATTTACTTTCCTTTATAGTTGTAAGAGAATATTCACTCGTTCTAGTATTCTAGATACTTGCTGAACAGGTCTCTATATTTTTGTGTTAAATTATAATTTATCAGAAAATATGTGCATTATAAAAATAATAAAATAGAATGGAACCACACGAAGAGATGTTGGATACATATAAATTTATCACTTTACTCTTATTATGAGAGTAAATTTCAAATAAATAAATAAGACAGTAGGGAATTTTCCCTATTGTGTTTCATACCCAAATTTTAACCAGTTCTAGTTTTGGTTTTGGTAGAAGTTTCCATAATTCTAAATAGTATGCTTATTTTCTCCTTTTTTTTTTTTTTTTGCAATACTTGGGATTGAACCCAGGGGCATTCTACCTCTGAGCTATCCCCCAGCCCTACTTTTTAGACTTTATTTTTAAACAGGGTCTCACTACGTTGCAGAGAGCCTCACTAAGTAGCTGAGGCTGGCCGAGAACCTACTCAATTTTCTGATAAACATTCTCAAGTGATATTTTAAGGAAGAACCTATGGTAGGCAAATATTCTGAGCCATTGCAAGTCCTGACATGTCTTGATTATTGTGGCTGTTATATTTTAGATTTGAAACTATTTTCTCCTAAGATTTTAAACTCAGCTATTTATGAATGCGAGGTTCCAGAGTTTCTGGGAATTGATGTCATTATGATTGCTATTATTTGGTAGTTACCAATTTTTTCTTATTGTTTGTTTTTCACCTCACTGGGGACTTTTAAGGTCTTTTCTTTGTCTTTAGGGTGCTATGGATTCACAATGATATTCCTATGTGTGCTAATTTTGACATTTATCCTTCTTTATATTTAGCAAGTGATTTGAATCCAAAGATCCACACTTTTCTTCAGTCTTATTCAATCTTGGATCTCCTGAAATGATCCTTTTTGTCTTTTGTATCCATCTTTATTATATTGTGGAGAATTCTCTTGGTTTTGTTTTCCCTTGTTTTGGTTTTCATTTTAAATTTCAGCTTGTATACTTTTAATTACCAAGACCTCTGTACTGCTTTTACATCTTTTTCTAGTTTGTAGAGTGCAGTATCATATCAAACCTCTCTAAAGGTTTGAATTAGATTTTTGTAAATTATACCTTTTTTACTTTATTGTTTCTTCTAGGTTAAGATATTTCTGTTTGTTCTACTTGTTCTTTGTCACACCACATGGTCTTTTTAACTATATGTCATTTTTTAGACTGAACTGAACTTGAGAGGGAGGGAGGGCGAGGGAGCGGGGTGGGAATTGGGGAAAGGGTCAGATGAGAAATGTGTGCACATTTGTCTATATCAATTTGTACCTAACAAAAATGTATATATACAAAGCACGAACTATTACAATAAAAAAAAAGAAAAAAAAAAAAAGAATGAGGCAATAACCACCATATGACTCAAGCTGTATCACTCCTGATTATCTTTCCAAAGGATTTGAAGCCAGATTATAGTGATACATGCACATTCATGTTCATAGAATCACAATTTATAATATCCAAATTATAGAACCAGCCTAATTGTCTATCAGCAGATGAATGGATTACAAAACTGTGATTATATATATATATATATATAAAACGGAATTTTACTCTGCCATAAAGAACAAAATTATGTCATTTGCAGGAAAATGGATAGAACTAGAGAATATTATTCCAAATGAAATTAGACAATCTCAGAAAGTGAAGAATTATATGTTTTTTTCTCATATGTGGAAACTAGAGAGAAGTTGGGGGGAAAAGTGACTTTAGATAAATGTGGAGAGGTATCAGTAGAATAGTGGGGGGGAATTTGAGAAGGGAGGTAGCTAGGTGTATTAGCATTCTCACAGCTATAATCTAAAAGACTTGATCATGTATCTTAGAAGGAAGAAGATTTATTAGATCACAGTTTCAGAATTCAGTTCATGTAAGGTCAGGGGCTGGATTTCAGGGCATGGTGGCAGGAGACAAAGTAAAGAAGCACACATGGGCTGTGTTCTTCATGTCATGGAGGCCAGAAGCAAGAGAGAAAGGAAGGGGAGAAGGAGCCATATATAATCCCCAAGGCTCAGCCCCAGGGACCCACCTTCTCCAGCCACATCCTACTGGCCTATGCCACCACCCAGATAAACCTATTACAATGAATTTATCCACTACTGGGATTACAGCCCTCATGACTCAATTACCTCAACTCCAAACACCAATTTTTGAGCTCTCCAAGGGGCCATTCTCTATATATGTATAACATTCTGCCCTTAGCCACCAAAGAGCTCATGCACAGGTCAGACTGCAAAATGCATTTAGTCCATCTCTAAGACTTCTCAAAGTCTTAACAGTTCCAGCATTGCTGAAAAGTCCCAAAGTTCAAAGTCTACTCTGAGACTCAAACTTACCTCTT
Source organism: Graphiurus murinus (assembly GCA_004027655.1). NCBI lineage: Eukaryota > Metazoa > Chordata > Mammalia > Rodentia > Gliridae > Graphiurus > Graphiurus murinus. The sequence goes on along the minus strand of PVLC010000213.1, from coordinate 215,702 downwards.
GTGAGCCGCTTTTAAAGACAATGAAAAAATCAAAATAAAAAGCAAGTTACAGACATCCAATATACAATGACAAAAAGTACACATTTGCATTTTAAAAGGGAGGGATAAGGCCACAGAAAGAAGGAATAAAACCAAAACAGTAGCAAAATCCAGCAGGGAAAGCGTTTGATCCTGGGACTCCATTTCTGGCATTTAGAATCAATCTCCAAATGGCCTTGGCAGCTCTGCCCTGCTGCCACTTCAATGGGCAGTGTCCTCATTCTTCTAGCCTGGCTCTGTGGCTTCCAGCTTATAGCCTTTCCTTGCAAATGTTCCACATTTCTGGAATTTATAAATCTCAGGGTTTTTTCTTGCAACCTTGGCTCCACCCTCACAGCTTCACAGAGTGCCCCATTTGGGCCTGCTTGCAGGGACTTCAACTTTGCCACATGTTGCCTGGATTCCCAGGCCTTCCTTTGAAATCTGGGGGGAAGCCTCCATGACTCCATTTTTTAACAAAGCCAGAATTACATGAGTGTCAAGATGGGCCACCAAAAGAAACGGCAGTTACATCATCCATAATCATTGCCAATGGGTTCACTACCATCTTAACCAGAACAGAGCCCATCCCCATCCTGGGTGGTGCTGGGCCTTCCTTGATCTTGACCAAGGTGGAACCTGTTCCCATGATGGTCAATTTTGAGCCTACCTCCAGCAAAGCCATAATCCTTTCTTTGTTCCTAATCAAATAATTCTACCTCCCTTCATCTGTCTTATTTTCTTCCATAGCACCATCTCTCTGGGCCCCAGCTTTACACACACATTTCAGGAAAAATTGCAAATCTATAAAGTCTCTGTGCTTTATTTTCCACTCCCCAAATTTAGTGTATGATTTACTGAATGCAGACATCAATATCCATAAGGCAGTATGGATATTTTGCTGTTTTGTGATTTCCTACACTGGTTTATTAATAAGTTCATCATCTTTAAATTCAGCCTCATGCCAAATTTCAGGACATGGGCAAAATGCCAATAAGATGAAGAAAATTAAAGCCTGATAGGATAGGTACAGAATGATGGGTTTGGGGAAAAGGGGAGAGACGGTTCTTCTAGAGAAAATGATGTAGAAGATAACATGGAGATATTAAAGGGAAGCATGCAGTAGGCAATAAAGATCAGGGATGAAAGGCAAAATAGGATTTGTTCTACAAGAAGTCCAGGTGTGTCTCATTCTTGATTTGAAGATTCTCTAGAGTTCTGTAGACATACTGACTTCCTACACAATAGCAAGAACTTCTGAACATAGTCTAGGAGGATGTTACCTTTCAACTTTACTGAGTAACCTTCATCTGTTTGATTATTAATATTATTAATGTTCCCATTTTTTATGACTCTGAAATTATATTTTATAAAAAATTCCATTTTTATGGACTCTTTTACAGAACATAATGAGTAGAAGCAGTTTTATATCTTGAACTAAAAAAAAAACAGAAAACAAAAATCTCTTCATCTTTTAAATCTTTAAAGCAATTGCAATATGAACCAAAAAGAAATAATTGTTTCAAAGAAGTCATAAACATGCTCAAGGGCATTGGAGGATTTTGGTGGGAATAAAAAGATGAGGACTTTTGTGTCAGTATACTATCTTTCACATCAGGAAAACAACAAAGCAAGTTAGCATACATCATAAGCAGTGGTTAATATATTGCACAAGAAAACAAAAACTGTTTTAAAAAGGAGAGGACATAATCTGATGGTATTTTCCTAATGAAAAATTTCCAGTAAAAGCATTTTTATGTATTGATTTTTATTCTTCTTCAATATCACCATTGTTAAATATCACATTGTTAAATGCACATGTGATTTAATAAATCAAAGCAAATAGAATCAACTCATGTTCTAAAAATATGAAAACTCATTAAAATACTTCTCTTTCTGAGGCAGTAACCAAGACACTGTTTGCTAAAATAAATTTAAATCAAAATTAAAAAGCAAAGTAAAATATTATATCTAAATATGGAATTCTAATTCTATGAAATATAATAAAAGTTGTTTTACTCTGCCAGAGGAATCAGAAATGGTTCTTGGATAGTATATTTGTCAAATAGAAGACAACCAGAGTCTTTAAATTTCTTCTACTAGCTAAACTTTTTTAAAAGTTCAATACTTTGTACAAATTCATGCAGAGTTAGTAAAAGACTAACTATAAACTGGGCCACCAGACTCCAGATATTGGTTCTTTCAATGTATTGTAGCACTACATCATTCATTTGAAAATAATGAATACTTCCTACACTCAAAGTCTGAGAATGAAAGTAATGAATACTTCTTACATTAGAAGTCTGGCAAAGTTGCACTGTTTCCTTAGCATTGCAGAGACAGACAGGGATACAACCTACACCAAAGGCTACATTATGTAATCTTGACTAGCACTTAGGAATAACAAGACTCTTCTGAAGAAACACTGGATTTAAACACACATAAAACAGCCTTTTCCATTTTCTTTTGGGACTGGATACAACTAAATCTTTTGGTGAATGTAAGCTGATCAAGCCTTGAGATAGAGGCAATGTGATATAATTGAAGTTGGTTTTGCAAAAATATATAGATGGACTTTCAACTTCAGTTTAGGCCACTTGACAGTTTGATCACTGATCAAACTTCAATAGATCTGCTCTCTTTGATTACCTCTTTAAGAGGTCATTAAAAACTCGCCTTTCAACTAGATTTTTTAATCTACCACTGATTACTTCATAAACAAATATTTATTAGCTGTTGCTCTGTGCCAAGCATGGTGCTGAGAGTTGAGAGTACAGTAATAAATAAAACACTAAAGATTCCCTCTCTTTTTGTCCTTTTGACATTTTTAGCCTACAGGGACCCTGTTCTTATGACACTTATGATCTACTGCAGGAGACAGACACTAATCTAATAATTACACAATTAGATATATAAATATCATGGTAGTCCATGTCATAAAATAGAGGAAGTATATCTCTGTAAAAGTATTAATAGGAGGATTTGGCCACTCGTGTCTTGGAGAGAGGAGAATGGTCAGGAAGTTTTCAAAATGAAGGGATATTTCAAAAGGGACAGGACAAATAGAGCAAAGTAAGGCAGAATTTGGGCTTCAGACTGAGAGGACAATTTGTGCAAAGGCCTTATTGCAGCAAGGAACATCAAATGGAATGAAAAGCCATAGTAGCTGGAGCCCAGCCACCATCACACCATCGGGGAGCATACAGCAACATGAGGCTGCAGAGTTGAGCAGGCTCAGCCCCAATAGAGGGCTGTAGTGTGCAGTCTTTATCCTGAGGGCAGCTGGAAAACAAGGATGGATTTAAGCAGATGAGTGACATGATCAAACTTAAATTTCAGAAGGAAAACATGTGGCTTTATGTAAAGGAGGGATTGTAGAGGAACAAGAGCCATGTAGATGAGTTAGAAGATTACTGCAGGCCAGGTGCACACCTGTAATCCCAGCTACTTAGCTACTTATGAGGCTGAGGAAGGAGGATCACAAGTTTGATACAAGCCCCTGTCTTCAATTTTTAAAAAAGTTTGGGGATGTAGCTCAGTGGTAGAGTGTCCCTTGGTTTAGTTCCCAATAAAATACACACACACACACACACACACACACACACACACACGCTCACTCACATGCACATACACACATACTCACACAGATTATTGCATGATTTAATCATCCACGCAAAGGATGAGAGGCATACAATTTCCTGGGAAATAGTTTAGCAGACATTTCAGTATGCTTTGCAAAATTAAATTTTTAATAATGAGCCAATGATTTGCACATCTGAAAAGTAAAAGCAAACTAAAGTTTTTATATCTATGTGTTCATCTACACATTCACATATTTATCTATCCAACTTTTAGTTCTGTTTTTGTTTTTCTTCTGCATTGACCTACTTTCCATTTTTGGAATGTTTATTTTTTTTCTCTCTTCTTGCCTGGGGTCTGTGAAATGTACCCTCTTCTAAGAAATGCTCTTTCTTGCTATTATTTCCATTCTGCCTGGCTATCTTATCATTTCAGACCTTAGTTTAAGTATGTTCTTCCAAGAAGCCTTCATTAACTCTTAAAATCCAGAATGGTAACCTTGAAGGTGGTTCCCAAAGCAGATCGTCTACAGCCATTATTTAACTTTTCATAATTCCTCATTTAATTGTACATTTTTCTAACTCAACTCTAAGAACCTTGAAGACAGGAACCTTATCCATCATTTCACCTCTCCATATTAGGGGCTACATACATTGCCTGGCACATATTAAGAACTAAAAAATGTTTGACAATAAATATATGAACATGTAATTTATTTAACAAAACCAAATCCACATGTATCATTAAAATATCTGCTTATTTTTAAAGGTGTCAATGAATGTTTGGTATTTTGTTTTCTTGTTGTGCAGGAAACATCTAAATTATTTCACTGTTAGCAGAGCGTGGCACACACCTATAATCCCAGCTACTGGGAAGCAGAGAGAGGGCAAAGGCAAGCTCAAGGTCAGCCTAAGCAACTAAGTAAGATCCTATCTCAAAATAAAAACAGGAGGAATTGGCATATGGGATTATAACTCAGTGGTAAAGAGCTCTTAGGTTTGATCCCCAGTATTGTAAAAAAAAAAAAAAAAAAAAAAAAGATAAAGAAAGAAAAAAAGTATAAGGTTTGCTTTGCTAGTGACTAATATGCTTCTGTTATGATGAATGCTCCAGAAAGAAGACTTTGTTATGAACATGCAGTCAATTGAAGAATATATTTAATTTTAAGACTCAAAGTTTATGCAATGTTTTATCTTATATAAAACATCCCATATTTAAGTGTGGCACACTAGGGATGTTGCTAGACTGTGGTTATTTTATAGCAATGGATGATTGTGCTAAGAGTTGAAATTTAGTTTCAGATTTCCCATGGCTGCTTTGTAGAAAGACTATGATATTTGAGTTAGCCATTAAAAAACATTCTGGAAAAAAATCTATGACCAGTATCAAAGGAAATTATTAATTCAAAGGCTATTTTAAATATGATGTCCCACTATTTTCCTGAATGCCAGGAAAAATCACAGCAGCATTTGTGTTCTACTTGTACAATTATTGTTAAATATGTATATGGATGATATCATTTTATTTTTCATTGTCTCCTTTAGAATTTACCACAAGAAGTAGTTCGCAAGTAGGTGTCTATAGCTCACCAGTGGACATTTTGTAGTTAAACAATTTGACTAATCAAGTCAATATAATCAAGCCCAGACTGTTGTGACACAGAATCAAATGAGGAGAAGTTAAGAGACTGGTGATTTCAAGTGGAAGAAAAGTCAAGAGTCTTACACAGTTATATAAAAAACACTAGATAATCAATAAATGGGATGGCATTAAGTTAAAAAGCTTCTGTGCAGCAAAGGAAACAATCAAGATTTTGAAGAGAGAGCCTATAGTATGGGAGAGGAAATTTTACCAGCTATTCCTCCGATATAGTACTAATATCTAGAATATACAAAGAACTTTTAAAACTTTACACTAAAAAACAAATAACCCAAACAAAAAATGGGCAAGTGAACTAAACAGACACTGTTCCAAAAAAGAAATACAAATGGTCAATAATTATATGAAACAAATGTTCAATTGATCATTATCAATCAGGGAATGAAATCAAACCTACACTGAGATTACATTTAATTCCAGTTAAAATGGCAATCATCAAGAATACAAACAATAAGAAATGCTAGGAAGGATTTGGGGAACTAAGAATGCGTATACACTGTTGGTACAATTGCAAATTAGTATATGCACTATGGAGATAGGTTTGCAGGTTCCTCAGAAGGCTGAGAATGGAACCACAATGTGACTCAGCTACACTAAATCTGAATATCTTTTCAAAAGAATTGAGTTCAGAATATTATAGTGATACACACGAATATGTATTTATAATAGCACAATTCACAATAGGTAAATTATGGTGCCAGCCCAGATGTCCATCAATAAATGAATGGATTAAAAATATGTGGCATATACACACAATGAAATCTTACTCAGCCATAAAGAACAAAATTATGTTATTTGTAGGAAAAAATGGATGGAACTAGGGGATATTATGCTGTTACATTAGCCAGTTGCAGAAATTTGGCTCCATGATATGCTTCTTGTATTCTAGGTTAGATTTGCTTTGTCCAGAATTTCATATAAATGAAAGAACAGAGTATGAGTCCTTTGTGTCTAGCTTCTACTGCTCAGCATAATGTTTTAAGGATGAAATAATATCTCTTCTTTTGTTTGTGATATTGGTAATTTGTACCTTACCTTTTTGTTTTGATTAGTCTCAGTAGATTAGTCAATGACGAGGTTTTCACTTTTATAGATTTTTTCTTTGCCTTTATTATTCTGTTTTATACTTAATTAATTTGGTTTAATTATCTCTTCCAAGCTTCTTAAAATGAATGCCAGATATATTTTATAGTATAAGCATATCTAGTTTCAAATTTTTCTCTTTACTACTTTGGCTACAGTTCGTGTGTGTGTGTGTGTGTGTGTGTGTGTGTGTGTCTGTGTGTGTGTGTCTGTGTGTGTGTGTGTGTGTATCTAAGGATTGATTTTCAGGGGCATTCTACCTCCGAACTACACCTCCAGCCCTTTTTATTTGTTTGTTTCTTATTTGTTTGCCTTTTGTTTGCTTTGAAACAGAGACTCACTAGGTTGCTGAGAGTCTGTTTAAGTTGCTGAGACTGATCTTAAACCTGCAATCTTTGTCTCAGCTTTCCAAGTACTGGAATTACAGGTATGCACCTCCATGCCTAGCTACATTCCATATTTTTATTTATGGGGTCTTCATTTGATTTTAATCCAAAACATAACTACCCCAGTTTCTATTACTGTTTGAAGGTCAAATCTTTTAGCATCATCCTCTTAACCTCTATGCAGGTTATATCTAAAGTAGATTTCTTATAGACATTATTCTGACACTCTCTTTTCATTGGTGTGTTTACATACAGTTTATATTTAATATATTAATGATTAAGTTCATTTTAAATCTACATTATTGTTATTTGTTTTCTTTGTTTGCTTTTTTCCTCTTCCTCTCTTTTTTAGATTAATTTAAAATGGTATATTATTTTGTGTCCAGTATTGGGTTACTAACTACTGATATTCATTTACATTTTAGACGTTTTTGCTCTACATTTTATAATGCACATCTTTAATATATTACAGTGAGAAGTAACATTTTAAATAACTACTTTTAAGTTAAAGTAACCAAAAAAAAAGCCTTAGGCACTTCCTCCATGCTTGTAAGAAACAAAACTGATTTTGAAAGGGAAACAAAAATTAGTCTAGATGGAATGGTTTATATGCAGAGAGGGATAGCAAGAAAACATGCACAGAAGACAGCAGAAGAAAGGCATTTGTGACAAATTACACTACTTGTTAATGAAATACCTGATGAAGAAAAAGAGAATCCTAGCAACTGTGGTAGCAATGAAGAAAAGAATAAATAATCTCATCAAGCATTTTTCTATTTACTTCCATGGGCACTGTTGAAACTATTTAAGGCTAATTTAATTTGTGTATCCAAATGCTCTACTACTAAATAATTTTAATAATATATGTATATATATTTTTTCTATGTCATTTTTGTGTTGTAGTCTTTGTAGAAGTATAGTTCTTTGTAAATTATGAGCATGTTGATAATATTCCAATCTGCCTTTCATTAATAAAGTTCTTCAATCTACTATTCCCATTATTATACCATAAATATTTAGTCCACAGAAGGTACTATAATCAGAAAATGAGATTTAATATAAAGAGACATTTGTAAGTTTTTTCTGTTCAAACTGTATTTGATTTGGGCATATTTTTATAATTCTTAAAAATAACATGGAAGGGACAGCTGTATTATGAACATGGAAGCAGAGGCTAGCCACCTACATAGAAAACATTTTTAGCACCTCATCTATCTTATGTAGAAGCAGGAGGCTTGCTGTAGAAAAAAATAGATGGAAAGAAATATATACTTTGTTCGGGTCCTTTATTCCCTCTTCTTTCTCTGGTTTGGTTTCACTACAGAACTTCCTGCAATATTTGCCAGTCTTCTGATCCTAGTTGTGCATGTCATTAGCTTCACTTTGTGAAGATTTTTAACTATGTTTATCCACTAAACAGATAACAACTTCCCTGGAATAGCATTAAAGAACTCTGTATTCTGATTTTCAGTCTGTTTTTCAGACTTTTCTTACTTCTCTTACATCAACATTATAGTCAATGTAAATCTGACAAGTTTGTTGACATTTTAAAATGTATATCTTGTTTTCCTGTAAACCCAGACCTTTTTTTGTCTTTTTTCAGGTATACGTGATAATAAAATCATATATATTTAAGGCATATAAGGTGATGGTTGATTTACATATACACTGTGAAATGTTAATCTCAACTAAGCTAATGAGCATAGGCACAGCTTCATGTGTGGTGAGAACACTCATGATTGACACTCTTAACCACATTGCATGCATATAAAACAGTATTTTTAACTATAGTCATCACTACAGTCTACATTAGATTTCTGGAACTTATCTTTCTTGCATAGCTGATCTTTCATATTCTCTGTCCAACATTTCTGCCTCCCAGCTGTCCCAGTCTCTGGCAACCACCATTCTGCACTCTGCTTTTATGAGTTCAACATTTTTAGATTCTATATAGAAGTGAGATCATGCAATGATTTCTTTTCTGCCTGGTTTATTTCTCTTAGTATAATGTTCTTCAGATTCATCCAGGCTGTTGGAAATGATAGGATTTTCTCTTTAAAAGCTGAATAGTATTACATTGTGTGTGTATCTGGGAGTGTGCATATGTGTTTGCATGTGTTTATAGCATATTTTCTTTATCCATTTATCAGTAGAGACTAAAGATTTTTCCATATCTTGTCTACTGTAAATAATATTGAAGTTAACATGAAAGTTAACTTCAGTAAGCTTTTCATAACCATGTTTCATTTTCTTTGAATATATGCTCAGAAATGGGATTGCTGCATCATATGTTAGTTCTATTTTTAATTTTTTAAAAGAAACTCCATAATACTGTACTAATTAATGTACACCCCCCCAAAAGTGCACCAGAATTCCCTCTATCCACATCTTCATCATTTGTCACCTCTCATCTTTTTTTATACAGCCATTCTACAGGTGTGAAGTGATATCTCATTATAGTTTTGATTTGCATTTCCCTGTTGACCTATTGAGCATATTTTTATATACCTGTTGGACATTTGTATGTCTCCTTTTGACTTTTTTTATTGGTGCACTGTAATCATACATCTTTGTTAGGTACAAGTTGGTAGAGGCATACATGCACACAGCACTCATTTAACCTTTCCTCAAGTCCCACCACATTCCTTCACCTGTCCCTTCTTCTCATGTTCAGTTTATTGATTGACTTTGATATGTTTTTTAAGTACATCATGTGCATTAGGGTGTTTCCCTCCTCCTCATTACCTTCGGTTAAGTCACCTTTGCTCATCTAAGGTTTCTCCTTTATCATCTAGAGTCCATCTTATGATCCACTTTCTCCCTAGCTTCTGCATATTAGGAAGAGCATACGATTTTAACTTTTTGTGACTGACTAATATCACTTAACATAATATTTTCCAGTTCCATCCATTTCCCTGCAAATGACATGATTTTGTTCTTCTTTATGGCTGAGTAAAATTCCATAGTGTACATATTCCATAATTTTGTAATCCATGCATCTGTCGATGGACATCTTGGCTGTTTCCAGTTTGGCAATTGTGAAATGTGCAGCTATAAACATAGATATACATGCATTGGTCTGATAGTTTGGTTTCCATTCTTTTGGGTAGATACCCAAAATTGGTATTGCTGGATCATATGGTAGGTTCTTTCTCAGTGGTCTGAGTATCCTCCCTACTGTTTTCCAAAGTGGTTGCACTAATCTGCAATCCCACCAACAATATATTAGGCTTCGCACTTCTCTACATCCTCGCTAGCATTTGTTGTTGTTTGTGTTTTTAATGATTGTCATTCTAATTGGGGTTAGGGGAAATATAAGGGTAGTTTTGATTTGCATCTCTCTGACTGCTCACGATGTTGAACATTTCCTCATACATTTATGGCTATTTGTATTTCTTCCTTTGTGGAGTGTCTATTTAGATAATTTGCCCATTTTTTGATTGGGTTATTTGTTTTCTTAGCTGTGAGTTTCCTGAGTTCTCTGTATATTCAAGATATTAGTCCTCTGTCAGAGGAGTAGTTGGTAAAATTTTTCTCTCATTCTGTGGGCTCTCTGTTGAGGTTCTTCATAGTTTCCTTTGATACACAGAAGCTCTTCAGTTTAATGCAATCCCATGTATTGAACTTCTTTGAGTTGCTTGTGCCTTTGGGGTCTTATTGAGAAATGTCTACACAAAACTACTTAGCCATTTTTCAGGGGCTGCTTGGTAGTTTGCTATTTGAGTTGTGTTCCATACTTATTTTGGATAATTATCACTAGTTATATGTATGGCTTACAAATACTTTCTCCCATTCTGAGGTTGTCACTGTTGATTTCTTCTCTTTGCTTTGTAGTTCAGTGTGATCCCAGTCGTCTACTTTTGCTCTCATTGCCTATGCTTTTGGTGTCACATACAAGAAATCATTGCCCAGAACAAAGTCAAGATTTTTTCCCTGTGATTTATTCTATTTTTATAGTTTCTAATCCCATATTTAAGTCTGTAGCCCATTTTAACTTTATTTCTTTTGAAGTGAAGATTGAACATAGGAGCATTCTACCTCTGAGCTATACCTCCAGCCCTTTTTTTTATTTTGAAAGAGTCTCACTGTTAGCTGGGCCTGGTGGCACATGCTTGTAATCCCAGTACCTGGGAAGCTGAGACAGGAGGATCTGGGTTTGTGGCCAGTCTCAGCTACTTAGTGAGGCCCTCTGCAACTTAGTGAGACCCTGTTTCCAAATAAAGAATAAAAAATAGGGCTAGGGGTGAGCTCAGAGGTAGAATGTCTCTGGGTTCGATCCTCAGTACCACAAAAAAAAAAAATACAGAGTCTCACTGTTGAGGGTCTTGCTAAGTTGCTGAGGGTCTTGCTAAATTGCTGAAGCCATCCTCATACCTGCAATCTCCCCATCTCAGCTTCCCAGGTTCTAGCATTACAGGCTTTTGCCAATATGCCCAGCTTATTTTAATTTGATTTTTTAAAGTTTATAGTGAGAAACAAAATGCAGGTTTAGTTGTTTGCAAGTGGTACTCATTTATTGAAGAAACAATTCTCCAGTCTATGTTCTTGACAAAGTTGTTAAGGGTCAGTTGATCACAGATATATCATTAATCTTTCTATTTGTCTGTGTTCTGTTTCTGTGCTAGTATAATATTTTAATTACTGTAGCTTTGTAAATATGAGTATATGCAATTTACTTTTGTTTTTATTGATACATTGTAATTATATATTACAATAAGATTCAAAGTGACACATTCATACATACACACAAGATCTCTTTGTGTATTTCCCTCTGCACCTCATCCTCCTTTCCCTTTGTCCCTACCTATGCATGCTAGTGTCATTGGGAGTGATTTGCTCATATACAAACATGACATTATTTGGTCTATTTCATTCCTTAAACCTCCTTTTATTTTAAAATCATGTAGTACAATGTCTTGATTTATTCTTGCTTAATATTGCTTGGGCTATTTGGTTTTTTCTTTTTGGATCCATATGAATTTTAGGATTTTTTCTATTCATATAAAGAATGCCATTAGAATTTTGCTGTGGACTGCATTGGAGGTGTGAGTCTCTTTGGGTTATATGGGCATAATAGCAAAATAGATTCTTTGAACTCATGAATTCTTAATGTTTTTTTCATTTACTTGTGTATTCTTTATTTGTCTTCATTAACATTTTATAATTTTTTAAATATTTGTCTCTTTGGTTAAGTTTATTCCTAAGCTTTTTATTTATTTATTTTCCTGTGAGTAGGATTGCTTTCTTAATTTTCTCTCAGATGGCATGTTGCTTGTGCATAGAATCACAACTGATTTTCGTATCCTAAAATTTGCCAAATTATTTTATTACTATGGGGACTTCTAAGCTTCACGAATGAACACCTATATACCTTCCAATATTTGGAATGCTTTCAGCCATTATTTCTTTAAATAAACTTTCTTTCTATCTTTCTTCTCTTCTAGAAACCACATGACAAGTAATTTTGTTCTCGTTGCCTGATGGTATCTCATAAATCTGGTAGTATTTCTTCACTCTTTTTTATTCTGTTTTCTTTTTATTTCTTTCCTGAGTAATTACATATGACCTGCCTTTGGACTCATAGATTCTTTTTTCTGTTTAATCAAGTCTGTTGTTGAAGACCCCTATTCAATTTTCACTTTATTCATTATATTATTCAGAACCAGAATTTCTATTTGGCTCTTTTCTATGTTTTCTATCTCTTTGTTGAATTCCTAGTCTTGTTCATGTATTGTTTTCAGGATCTCATTGAGTTGCTCATGTTCTTTTGTAGCTGAATGAGCTTCCTTAAAACAATTATTTTGGGTCCTTTGTAAAGTAATTCGTAGATCTTCACATTGATATTCACTAATAAAGCTGTAGCTTTATTAGTTTTTTTTCTTTTTGGTGGTGTCATATTTGCCTTATTCTTCATGATCTTTTTAGTTTTGTATTGATGTTTGTGTACTTGAAGGATCAAGTACCACTTCCTGTCTTTGCAGACTAATTTTAGCAGGTACAAACCTCCCCCTGCTGAACACGTGGACTAAAGAGACTGTCTCCAGGATTCCAGTCACACAGGCTTGATTTAGGTCATGTGGCTTCTGCTAGATCCCCTCTAAGCCCATATTTAACAAGCATTTTATTCATCTATAAAAGATGTTCTAACACCAACATCTTATTTTAAAAACTTACTCATTATTTATGACCATAAGGTCTCTTCCATGATTTTTTTTCTCCAATTATCCCTAAGCCCATTTGAATTCCTTTATCAATTGTTTTAAGCAATTGATAGCCCTATCTGAAGGCTTTATGACCTCAGGTTTATTGTTAGGCAGCATACCTCTTAGGTTTCCTATTTTAAAAAAAGTATATGCATTATAGGACATAATTGTTTTTATTTCATCTTTGCTCAGAATAGAAGGTCTTATAAAGTGGTTAGTACATAAATTTTAGAGAGATAATAAAAATTACTGAATTTGTTGAATCTCAAAGGATATGTATGGTGTCGTAAGGCTAGAGGTTTTGGGAAAAAATCCAAGAGAATCTGAGTTGGGCATACATTTGCTTTTAGACTGTTGTAGAATAATTACCACCTACTTTTGTATGTTAACAGAGACATTATGACAGCTCCTAACATTTGCATTTCTCCTAACTTATTGCACCTCGTACAGTTCACTCCTCTTGAGGTCTGCAGTGGAGGAAGCTAGGAGTCTGCAAGCCTGCAAGAGGTTGGAGGTACTTTCTCCTTCCTCTGGGCTTCCTATGCGCCTTAGACCCATTGTGGTTCCTGTAGTTCTCACTTTCATAAGGCTTTTTCACCCCAGCACTGGCAATTTTGTCATGTGAAAGAAGCTGTTATAGGCTTTTACAGCACTTGCAGTACCAGCTCCATCATGCTTCTTGTCAAAAATACCAGCACCCACGCAGCAGCACCTGCCCCTATGTAACTTGATTATCAGATCCAGGGGGTCCATCCTCTAAGTGTCTAAGCCTTAATAATTCTAATATCTTCCTTTATTTCAACAGCCAAAGGAGGAATGGCTGCATTGGGAGTTTACTACTTCCAGGATATCTTAAAATTCTCATTTACTCTTTCCATTTCTTAGTTAATGACATTATACCTAGACAACAGTTCTTAATATTAAATTTTCTCAGATCAAGTACCTAATGAAATTTTTGTCTCCTGACTATCACCTAATTGGTAATCATGGGAAACTTATAAAATGCAAAAAGAAGAAAGTCTTTTCTGGCACAAAATGAAGAACCAAGAAGTTATTTCACCCAGAATGAATCCAAGAAATTGAGATTCAGCATTGCCACCTAAAATTTTAAGCCTTGCTGCAGAAAAGTATTTCTTTGGCCCCTCCTAATTCCAAATTTTCAAGCATAAATCCAGTTATGTGATTTTGGAGGTACAAGCTCAAGGCAATATTACAGAAACAGGATGATAACATATTAAATGCTGACAGGGCTTCCCCAGAAGTTCTGCTCTAGGCAATTTGTGGAGTCTGAGCCAAACAGTCACCTGGAAAGGCATTAAGGAAATAAATATTGTGAAAATATTTCAGGGAACCAAGGAAAAGAAGTCCCTTTTTTTCTGTTCTCACAAGAAGATCATACCTAACCTTCATACTATTTAAGTATTAGGTATCAAAAAACCTTAAAGAAATTAAATGTTTTGAGATTTATTCAAATCAAAATCCTTTTTAATTAAACATATTTTGTGTTCACTTATTGTATAAACAGCCACTATAAGAAAACCACCATTATCAATCAAGGTGATGCAAATCAAAACTACCTTGAGATTTCACCTAACCCCAATCAGAATGGCAATCATCAAAAACACAAACAACAACAAATGCTGGCAAGGGTGAGGAGAAGTGGGAACCCTAATACATAGTTGGTGGGATTGCAGATTAGTGCACTCACTTTGAAAAACTGTATGGAGGATCCTCAGATGGATGGAAATGAATCTACCATATGATCCAGCAATATCACTTCTGGGTATCTACCCAAAAGAATGAAAACCAAACTATCAGACCAATGCATGTGTTTCAATGTTTATAGCTGCACAATTCACAACTGCCAAACTATGGAACCAACCAAGATGTCCATGGACAGATGAACGGATTACAAAACTATGGGATATGTACACAATGGAATTTTACTCAGCCATAAAGAAGAACAAAATCATGTCATTTGCAAGGAAATGGATGGAACTGGAAAACATTATGTTAAGTGAGAGTAGTCAGTCACAAAATGTAAAATATCGTATGTTCTCCCCAATATGCTAGGGAGAAGATGGGGCATAAGAGGGACTCAAGATGAAGAAGGAGAAACCTTAGATGAGCAAAGAAGTTGACTTAACTGAAGGTAATGTGTGTGTGGGGAACATCCTAATGCACATGATGTGCTTTCACAAACATATAAAAATCAATCACTAAACTGAACCTGAGAAGGAGCGAGGCTGAGGCAGTGGGGTGGGAAGGGTTAAATGAGAAATGTGTGCATGTATGCCTTTACCAGCTTGTACCTAACAAAAATGTATGATTACAATGCACCAATTAAAAAAATAAATTAAAAAAAGAAAACCACGTCAAAATTTCAAAGAAATGCCTTCTTTCATTTACATGAAATAATTTAAATATAACTCAGCTACAGGAAAATTAGTTTACACATTCATCTTTTGAAAGAGAATATATTTCTATATGTAAGGTATATTTTCATAGATGAATATCTTCAATACCTCTCAGTTTAGTAATATTTAGATACCTAGATGTTATATAATATGTTATAATTTTTGAAAAACAAATTATATTTTAAAACATCTAGACAGCATTAACAATTAAAGGAAATGCAATAAGCTCATTTTTAAAGATGAATTTTTAATTATTAACTTTTTAAAGTTACAGAAAATCTTAGTGGATAATGCACACTGAGAACTCCGTTTTACTGTTTCTTAACAATTTGCTATATTCTATTTGGAATTTTTAAAGTAAAAAAATAATTGTCAGTTTACTTGACAATTTTGTATGCCACAGAGTTCATTTCCAAGTTTCATTCCCTAAATAAAAGTGATTGATTTTGGTGTTTTTCTTTTTATTTATATATTTATGCTACTGCTTTATATGTTTAGAATCCAAAAGATATTAATAATTCTTTTGAAATTTTTTCAAACACTATTTAATCTACATCATATATTACATAAGCTTGTGCAACACATTTTTCTCTAAAATTAAATTTCTGAGATTTATCTATACTGTTACATGATAGCTCCACTTCACTCATTCTAATGGACTGCAAGCATTTCATTATAAATACACCACAATTTACTTATCCATTCTTCTATAATGGACATTAAAGTCATTTCTAATATTTTTAAAAACAATCTACAATAAATATTGTTCGTATCCACTGGTACATATGAGTTCAAGTTCTCTTGAGTATACAACTGGAAGTTTGTTCCCGTAGGTCAAATTTTATATACATCTTCAACAATACCAGATATTGTTTATGGAAGGCTTCTACCAGTGAACATTTTTTCCTGCAGGGCATGAGTGTTCTCGTTTCTTCATTTTCTCACCAACAGCAGTTTGACTTCTTAATTTGTACCTACATCATGAGTATTTAATGATATCTCATTTTATTTTGCACGACTTCAATACTAGTTACAGTGAACCTCTTTTTAGATGCTTAAAGGCTCTATATTTCTTTTCTGCACGTGGCCTTTTAAAATATTACCTATTTTTTCTACTGAGTAGCTTTATATATACATCAGTTGTAATGCTATGTTTTTATACACACTTTGAAAAGCTGCCGGGATTGGTTTTGTGTTTTAACCTTATTACGGTGTCTTTGGTGAAACTGAAAAGTTTTATTTTAATATGAGCAAATTTAGCAAACTTTTTAATACTTTTATTGGTGCATTGTAAATACACATCATAGTGAGGTTCAAAGTGATGCAAACATACATGTGCACAGCACTTAGTGTGTTTCACTCCATATTCAACCCTAATTTCCCTCCTCCCCGTATATATTCATGAGATTGGTAATATAGTGATAGCTTCATATATGAACACAGCATTATTTGAAGCATTCTCTTCCTTAAGCCCCCTTTTGTTTTCATTATCCATTTTCATTATCCATTCATCTTTTGAAGGACAATAATTGGTTGGTTCCATAATTTGGCTATTGTGAATTATGCTGCTATAAATGTGTATATCCATGTATCACTACAGTGTTCTGAATATAGTGGAAAGATGACGAGAAGTGATATTGCTGGGTCATAGGTGGTTCAATTCCAAATCTTTGAGGAACCACTACACTAATCTTCATAGTGATTGTACTAATTTACAATCCCACCAACAGTATATAAGAGTTCCTATTTCCCCATATCCTTGCAAGCATTTATTATTGTTTGTATTCATAATGATTGCCATTGTAACTGGAGTTAGATAGAATCTCACTGTAGGTTTGATTTTTATTTCCATGATTGCTAATAATATTGAACATTTTTTTATTTATTAGCCATTTGTATTTCTTCTCTTGAGAACTGTCTATTCAGCTTGGTTGCCCATTTTAATTTCATTATTTGATTTTTTTGTTTTTTGGTATGGAGTTTATTGAGTTCTTTGTATATTCTACATATTAATCCTCTATCAGAGGAGTAGCTGGCAAATGTTTTTCTCCAATTTGTAGTTTTTCTCTTCAGATCTTTATGGTTTCCTTTGCTGCACAGAAGCTTTTTAATTTGTTCCTATCCCACTTATTGACCTTTGCTTTTATTTCCTGAGCTTTGGGGGTTTTATTGGAGAGGTCTCTTCCAGTGGCTATATGTTGGAGAGTGGCCCTATGTTTCCTTCTTATAATTGCAAAGTTTCTGGTTAATTTCCAGGTCTTAAATCCATCCTAAATTGACTCCTATGCAGAGTGAGAGGTTAGGATCTAATTTTATTCTTCTATATATTGATATCCACTTCTCACAGCACTCTTATTGAAAAGACTGTCTTTTCTGTAGCATATATTTTCAGCTTCCTTTAAAAAAATTAACTGACTATATATGTGAAGATTTTTTTCTGTATCTTCTTTTCTATTCTATAGCATTTTTATCTCCTTAAATATTTATCACTTTGTCTGTGAATCTGTTTTTGTGCTGATACCATGCTGTTTTTATAATTGTAGCTCTGTAGTATAATTTGAAATCAGATATTGTGATGCTTCAGTGTGCTTTTTTTTTTTATTACTCAGAATTGCTTTTGCTATTCTGGCTCTTTTATTTTTCCATCTGACTTTTAGGACTGTTTTTTAAAGCTCTGTGAAGAATGACATTGATGTTTTTATAGAAATTGCACTGAATCTGTAGATCACTTTTGGTACTATGGCCATTTTAACAATATTTATTCTGCCTCTTCAAGAATATGAGAGGCCTTTTTGTTTTCTCCGGTCTTCTTCAATTTCTTTCTTTAGCATTCTAGCTATAATTGGTCTTTTACTTCATTGGTTAGATTCATTTCTAAGTATTTTACTTTTTGAGTCTATTGCAAATGGAACTGTTTCCCAGATTTTTTTTCCAGTGGATTCATGATTGAAATTCAGCAAACTCTTGTGCTTTGATTTTTCTATCTTATTAAAAAATCTATTTTATCTCCCAATATATACATGTATCTGCCAATATTTTTCTAAATTTCAATATTTTACTTTTGATTTTGTGTATATCTGAAATTCATTCGGGAAATAGTATGAATAAAAATGTATTTTTATATTATCCCAAAATTATAGCCAGTTTCCAGAGCATTATATTGAACAGGCAATCTTTTCTTCTCATTGTAATGCTATTTCTGTGCTATATCATGTTTCCATGTGGGTATTAATAGATATGCTTATATGTGCAAATATTTTGTTTCCCTGTATTTCTCATTAGCATCAGTATTAAACTATTTTAAATACAGTAACTTTATAATATAAATACAGTTTCAAAATCTGGTAGAGCATGCTTTTACATTCATGTACAGCTTCCAAATGATACTAAAAAAATGAAGGCTTACTTGTTTTCGGGTGACACCTAAGAATCATACATATTTATTTGGTACAGTGTGATAACTTTGTGTGCGTGTGTGTGCGTGTGTGTGTGTGTGTGTGTGTGTGTGTGTGTGTGTGTGGTACTAGGGATTGAATTCAGAGGTGTTCTACCCCTGAGCTACACCTCAGCCCTATCTTATTATTATTCTTATTTTTTGAAACAAGGACTCACTAAGTTGCTGAGAGTCTTGCCAAGTTACTGAGGCTGGCTTCAAACCTGAGATTCTCCTGCCTCAGGCTCCCAAGTACTGGGATCACAGCTGTGTGCCACCATACCCATCCATCCTTCCCAACTTCTAGTAACCACTGTTCTGCTCCCTACTTCTATGAAATATGCATTTTAGCTTTGATATAGGAATAAAAACAAACAATATTTGTCTTTCTCTGAAAGGCTTACTTTTTTTCAAACACTTCTTGATTCTTTTCATGTCCTACTAGATCTATATTTATTTGAATTAACTCTCTCTTTTCATATATTTCAGTGGATATGACACCTGCTTAAATTTCAAGTTTGATTGCTAATATAGAAGGCAGATGTGTAGCTTAGAAATGCATCATCCAGATGGCATTTCTTTGTTTAGATGATCAGTTTGGCACAGCTTCTCATGCTTATTTCTGGAGGTATTGGGAGATGATATATATGTATGCATGTTTGCGTGAGTACATTGGACGTATGGATGTGTTCTTACATTCATTTCTGAGGCTACAAATTCAATAATCATGTCATATTTATTTATATGAAGGGTTGAGGGAGTATTTCTTCAGGGGCCTATATGCATATCCAAGGGTCAATTATGAAATTCTTAATGTTGTATTCATTCTGGATAAAGCATTTTCTATTATATTTGGGAGGACTACATAGTGAATGAGAATTAAACAGAGCTCTAGACAGAATTTTAGCTCATTTAAAAAACCTGTAAAAACAATAACGGCAACATTAAATATTTTATCACATAAAAGGATGTGAAGTCACTTATGTAGTTGTAAGAAGCCTAGCTTTTTATAACTTTATATTGAATCCTTCTAGTTAGTCAATTGCTCATTGAGTCCTGTAAATGATGAATCTCCTTAATTATATTCACTGAAATTAGAAGAGAAATGTGAAAGCAAAGTAATGTTTTTAAGGAAAAAGTATTCTTTTAATAAAAAACTGCATCTTTATTAATATAGGTTTTAATACCTGAAGTCCAAACATCTCTTTTGGACCCAATCCATTAGAAATCAATAAAAACTACTTACTAATATTTTATAACCTACATTTTTTATAAATGTGTATAAAGCTTCACCTAGCAGCCTGGCTCTATTCTAGGTGTTAGTCATGTTAAAGTGAATAAGTGGATAAGATCCTGCCCATGAGAATTTAATAAGATAGTAATAAACACTTGGAAGAACTATGGGGTAAGTAATTTTATAATGGTGGCCATTCACTGATTGTCTCTTGTGTGCCAGACACTTTATTTAACACGATTCTGTCATGACAATCCTATGTGTATCTTTTTCTTACACAAATGAAGAAACTGGAGTTTACAATTGTCTAAACAATTTTCCCAAGCCTTATTATATGAAAAGAATTTTCAGACCTTATTGTATGAAAAATAAGATCTATACTATATATATATATAAAGAATTACATGAAAAGTAATTTCATTATTAGGAATGTTTCCTAGAACAAATCAACAAAAAGTAGCCCTGTAGCTGCCATTAGTTCTATTAAGTGGTAGAACCAGAGATATTGCAAAACTGTTATTTTATGCGGAGCTCCAACTTGCTTCTTAATAGAATACTGAGTAGGACTTTTTGAGCTGAAATAGTAGATAGTGAGGAAATTCTGTTATTAGAGAGATTTCTCAGAGGAAGATGCACCTTGACAAATGGCTCATCCAGCGGAAACCAGCTTCCTCACCAGCAATCAAAAAGGCCAAAGAAAACATCTATACCTGAGAGGCTTACTCACACTAATACCTGGAGTTTTGATGATGCATGTAACATGGGGATTGCATATATTTTTGTATGAGTGAGCCCCACACCTAACGTGACTGCATTAATGCCCATAGTTCAATTATTTTTCTAAAAACTCAAGAAACTGCTTCTCTAAAAACACATTTTTTTAATGTAGTAACTCTTCTTATATAGAAAGTGGTATTTCCTGAGCTTTCTAAGAGCTTACATTTTATTATGCTTGCCCAGAAAAAAAAGTACTAGGTATCATAATGACCACAGTAAAAATATAGAGCCAATAAGCCATAGAATCTAATCAGAAATCCCAGGGAAAAAAAATCAGTAAATGTACACCTTTTACCCTCCCACCTAATTTAACAGTCAAGCTAATTTACTACTACATGTTCCAAAAGATTTAGCAATGACAATTCTGCTGACACAGGAGACTGGCTAAGTAGAGAGAAAGCGAATGAAGACAAATCATAGCACTAAACGTTATGGTATAGTGATAGTCTCTGTGTGTCTAAAGACATAATTTGAAATGGTTTTAACACATCTTTGCTGCCAGGTTGAGCACTGGCAGATGTCTGTGGTAACTATTTTGTAAGTGAATGATATTCCATATTAAGGGCTATCTGCAGGGAGCCAATTCAAATAATTGAGATGAATGTCTTGGGCTAGGAATGAACTTCCCAATTCTTCACTAGCAGAACAAAAAAATAATTCCTAGGGAAACAAAACAGAACATATCTGTCTCTATTGTGGATCCCATGAATAATGCCTTCAGCCTTTATATATTCTATAAAGCCATAGAGCTCATCAACCTTTGTGATTTACTTTTGTTCTGAAATACTAAAACAAAATAAATACCTGAATAAAATATTTTTGCAGATACTCTGAGATTTTTAACAGTTAAACACTTTTATAGACTGAAGCTTGCTTCTCCCTAAATTAGTAGCACAGTACTGTGGATGGCTTATGTTGGTTAACTATAGGAAATGTATTAAGCACAGCCCGACTATCACAGTCCTTCACAGTGAGAATAAAATGAAGTGAATTCAATGGAAAACTGGAAAGTACAATATGCATGAAAGCATAGTACCATGTGGTTTGTTTTGGTATTAATATAAAATTAGATTACATGTAGGGGGATGAGGCAAGAATTTTTATTTTAAATAATCAGAGAAATTTTCTGTTCATTGAAACTGTTTTCATGGTATCTTAACAGTATTTTTGTTTGATTAAAAAATCTTCATATATTAGAAAAAGTATTTTCTGGTTCATTGTATGCTATAAAAATTGTGAAGTATTTTTTCAATATATAAATAAGTATAGGATAAAAGTGATTTTAAATTATTCTTGTGTGTGTGTAGGGAGGTAATGGGTATTGAACCCATGGGCATTCTACCTCTGAGCTACACCCTAGCCTTTTTATTTTTTGTTTGGAAACAGGGCCTTGCTAGGTAACTGAGAATCTCTCTATTTTGAAATCTTCCTGTCTCAGCTTCCAAAGTACTGAGATTACAGGTATGAGTGACCACATCTGGCCAATTGATTCTTTCACAGGGATATTTTCCAGAATTTAATACCAAAAATTAAAATAGATTATATTATCTATTATTTGAAGATACTGTAAGCTGAATATTTCTTTTAAATTCATTGTTGTTATGATTTCATCTGTTTTTTCTAATTTGTTTTTGTAACAATCTTATTATTTTTACAATCTTTTTTAAAAAAAGATTTGAAGTATTTAAAGAATTTAGACAATATGACAAGGTAGATAAATGTATAAATATATATGCATATATTTATGTGTAATTATTCTCTTGATGTATATATTCTCTTGATACATATATCAAGAAAATATTGTCAAGGTTAGTATCCAAAAATTAGAGAAAATATCATACTATTCTTTATATTTATGAAATCAAAGAGGGAGAACATTCAAAAAGTTAAAATTCATACGAACGGAGTCAGTGTGAGGAATGAAAAAGATTCCAATTTAGATGTATTAGCTATTTGTGTAATTGTCTATTTGCAAGTAGAAATCTGTACC
Organism: Graphiurus murinus; assembly: GCA_004027655.1. Lineage (NCBI taxonomy): Eukaryota > Metazoa > Chordata > Mammalia > Rodentia > Gliridae > Graphiurus > Graphiurus murinus. Next base: position 192,923 of record PVLC010000213.1, on the reverse strand, counting down.
TCCAACTTTTGAGAACAATGAAGGTTTGAGATGTTAAGCTGAGAGACATCTTCTGAAAGGAGTTACTGGGATTATTAAATTAGTGGGGATTTCTTACAGTTACATAGTCAAAAAGAATTTCAGAGAACAGGAGCTATAATCTTGGACTTGTCCATGTTTAGGAAACTTAAGTAAAAAGAAAAGTGAGTCAGGTATGGAGAAACCACAAAGAGAGAAAGTACACAAGGAGATAGTACACATGTCAACTCGAAAGCTAGAAAGTTTTAAGCAGGGACCTCTTCATGAGCAGTCACAGAGCACATAACCTTAGACAGGCATCATGTTTGGTTTAATGTTGTTTTTCTTATGCTCTTCCTTAAGAATTTTTAGCAAGATGCTCTGCATTTTTATTTTGTACTGTCTTGAAAATTATGTTTGGTGGTCCTAGTTTCAAAAATAAAAGTTAGAGTCAGCATGGAGATAAGCTGATAAATGTTTTTAAGAGTTCTCATTGAAATACTCATAACTTTATGAAAACAAACAAAAAACTGACCATAAATCCACAAACTAATAAAAATAAAAGTTGCCTGCCAAAAGTCTGGACAGACATTTAATTATCTGCCTCCTTGATGAAGATGAATGGAAAAGTACATTCTTGGAGAAAATATCTAATACTGCATGCTTAGAATCAGTCAGGCAGATGGCCTCAAAATATATAAAGGAGACGGGATGAACACATTGTTTCAGTGACACTTTAATATCTAACCATTGTATGTAGGGACTACTAAGATCAGAGGGGAAAAAAGCTTTCATCCTCTAAATACTTAGGAACTGCTTCAAAATGAGCCAAAGCCAGAGTCCAACACCTCCTGAGTCAAAGTTCTCCCCAATCTCTGCATACATTCAGAAAGGACTCTGAGGATAGCCTGTGCAGGAAGTAAGAGTAGCGAGAAAGGTTCAGATGCCTCTCTTGGTACACTTTGGAATGCTTAGCTGCCCAAAGACACAATGGTCTAGAGAGATAAATTTAAGCCTAGAGCTGGGAACAACACACTCTGCTGTGGGACAGGGTAGAGTGTTTTAGAACTGAAGAACTGCAAACTGCATTCGCATCTGTAGCCCAGCCATCTTTAACCCTAAGCATCAAAGGAGAAGGAACCCAGGCCTCTTGGGCTTAACAAATTGCCACGAGGCTGTAGAAATATACTTTACCTTCCAGTTCAGATTGGCAAGAGTGGACCCTGTCCAACTATGGGATGATTCAGGATACCCTATACATCCTGTCTGTTATTTAAAAACAAAATTGTGGAGATATTGCCTCAAATATGGCTGAATAAACTTAAAAATGCAGGATGATATCTGGGAGATTTGAATTTATTGGGGAAGTCAACAAAAGCATTTTTGTTTCCAGGTTGTGTTGTGCTGATTTGACAAGGTGCTTTATTAACCTAGAATCTGGCACAACTAGAGTAATGATACTAATTAAGGATCTGGGAATTAGGAGTTGGGAGAAAAAAAAATGATACCTTTTATGATTTGTTTCCTTCTATCTAAAATTTACTCATCCTTTAAAGTTGGCTTAAAACTCTCCACTTTTTTTGGAGTTGACTTTGACTATTCTATTGACTTATTTCTTTCTACTTTGAATTCTTATTGACTATATTACCATCTAACATTGAACACATGATTAGGTGTTCATAATTATATGTTTTCTTTCATTGAACATGTGATTATTTATTCATAAATGTGTATTTTTACTTAACATGTAATTGTGTACTTGTAATTAAATGTTTTCTTTCCACAATGTAACATTCAGCATCTTGTAGAGAAAGATTACCACTTTTGTCCACCCTCCCCACCCTCCGGTCCAACTCCATTCCAAACTTAATATAGTCGCTGACATATAAAAAGTATTATAATTGGAAGAGAAAGCAGAAAGTGCTAAAGGAAGGAAATAAAGAAATAAAAGAAAGATAGATTTAGAGATGGGACTTTTTTTTAGCTTAGAGAAGATAATTTTATAATTATACATATTTATAATTTCAAAGGCAAGTATGTGATTAACTTTCTTAACGAGAATGTAATTACATCTCACAAAGGAGAATGTAAGCTCCATACGGCAGGGCTTGTTTTATTTCGCTGATGCATACCCAGTACCTAATACAGTGGTTTGTGCAAGGCAAGTGCTTAATAAAAATTGGTTGGATGAGTAAATGAATGAATTACTAATGCTGGGTACCCAACGTAGAAGAGGAATGGAACTGACAAGCACCATAAACATAAACTTTATCCTCAAGCTTATGGATAAAAGCACTTTCTAAACATAAACTTTATCCTCAAGCTTATGGATTTTTTTTTAACAAGTGGAGAAACTGAGGCCCCGAAATTTGAAAAATCTGAACCAAGATCAGGTATCAAGTGGTGGGCCTGAGAAATCAAACCAAGGTGTGTATGAGTCCCTCCAAATGCCATGTACTTTCTGCTAAATAGTAACAAAATAGAATACTATTTTTTTATCCACAGAGGAAAGCAAGAGAAAATAAGATCTCCAATATGTCAAATAAGATTTAGTAGTAGACATAAGGAAATTATATGCTAGGATTATTGGATTGCACTAGATTTTTAATAAGGATTTATCTTTGATGGTCAACTGAATAGCAGAGAAAGCACCAACTTCAAGTTTAAGAATTTCATGTGCTTTAGATTTATCATTTGCCAGATGATGATGATGATTATAGCAATTATTTATATAATTATAATTTTATAATATATAATTATTTTATATAATTATATAATAACCATTTATAACATAATATATAATATTATAATTAGCAATTATTTTAAATACTTATATATGATATTATAATAAATTATTATTATTATTAGTAGTAGTAGTAGTGGAAATAGAGGTTGAACCCAGGGGCATTCTACCTCTGAGCTATTCACCTTGCCCTATTTTATTTTTTTATGTTGAAACCGGGTCTAATTAAGTTGCCAAGGGCTTCACTAAGTTGCAGAGGGCCTCACTAAGTTGCTGAGACTGGCTGCGAACCTGTGATATTCCTTTCTCAGCTTCTCAAGTACGGGGATTATAAGTGTGTGCTGCCATGCCCAGCTAATCTGCCTCTTAAATAGCATTAGGAAAGATTAATCTTAATTTTAAATCAGTATTGATATATATCTAAGAAAGCATATGCTTGCGTTACTCGGAAATTCACATATCTGTTTGGGTCCTCATAACTGTTACATTTCTTAGTTGGACACAGATCATACTATGTACTCTCCTACCCAGAAGCATAATAATGCCAAATATTTGTGAGAGGTTGGAAAAACTGTCTTTAACTGCCAACTGCACCTCCACATTTCAAGTAATAGAGCTATGAAATGACATGCCAAAACTGAAGATAATTTTTACCTCGAAATACTTCTAGTTTAGCACTCAGAAACACAATCTTTTGAAGAACAACTGAAAATTAATGCATCATTTTTTCCAAGCCACAGGAGAAGATTCTGTAACTAGATCCAATTCGTTTTTGTTATTATAGGCATAAAAAAATCCTTGCCTCATGTTATAATATGTTTTTACTGCAAAACTTATTTGCAATTATAATCCAAATTCACTCGCATCCTAGTGAAACAGTTTCTTCAAAGAAATATAGGTTAAAAAGTCCCTGGCATATGGTGAGAGCTCAATAAATATTCGTTGAATGAATTGAAACTCATATACTTTCACATTTTGGCAATTGGCTCCCTAAATAAGAAATTAATGTTGCTTCATTTTTTATATTTCACTGACAGAACTGATGGTGTTTAATAAACCATCACATTTCAGTATCAAAGAGGATATGATTTCTCAAACTTGACTTTCATCAATATATTACAATATTTTAATGAGTGAAAATTGAATGCCATCTTATGCATCATGAACAAAAATGTTTCACACTTCTAAAACAGATTCACTTCAATGCCTTTGGAACAAAATATTTCTATGGCTTATTGCAAATGACTGAAGTAAACTTGTTTAACACATTGCTTTTTGATTATGCAAAAACTTGACAAAGAATATCTTTGTATAAAATTTTAAAAATAGCCTTATTTGAAAAATATACACTTATGTCTTGTGTGTATTTTCTGTTGTGTTATAATTTAATTAACCAAAAAAAGAAAAGAAAGAGTTGACTGTGTTCAGCACAATGAATCTAATGTCACTTATGGAAGAAGACTTTAGTAGTGATGAATAGGTAAGGTTAGTAGTATCTCTTGAGATTTTAAGATAATTTAAAAACTATTTTTGGAAACATTAAAGGAAGCATTAAAGAGAAACATGGTAAAGATTAAAGATGGGCCAATGATACAGGTAAATATTTTTTACTAACAAATATGATCAAGTATCTTAAGAGACTCAACAGCCTTGCTCCATTCTTAGAAATCTTGCAGAAATAAATAAATAAATAAATAAATAAATAAATAAATAAATAAATAAATTCAAATCCCTATACTGCATGTAAACATTACACTTCTGCACGCAGATAATAACTGAAATTGCATTTCTAAATTTACCATCCTCATGATCTACAGAATCCCAGGTGAGGCACCTGGCAGTCATCTCTACTTGAACATTACTTACCACCAATCTGCCAGGTCAAGCCTGCATGTCTTTCATCTGTATGTCTCCCTTGCAGTCACTACTTTTATTGAGATGTCACCATTTTCCAAAACAACCTCCAACCACATCCCAGAATCATCTACCATATCCCTTTCCTCCCACTGTGTATGAAGTTTAGGTGTTTGTAGGCTTTACATATAATCATATAAGTCCTGCACATGGATGGCAAGGGTATTGTTTTCATCAGATTTTCAGATACTGAACTGTCACTGAATCCTATTTAAATATTACTAATGAGGAGTGTCAACGTCAAAAAAGCAGTCTAATGATCACTTAAATTATCTACCCCTGAATTATTTATCCCATTCTATCCTTTCCTGTTGATTTGCTTACAATCTGTTCATGTCTGTTTTTAATAGCCTCTACTCTGGTCTCACCTCGTTCTAAAGCATCCTTCAAACTACAGTCACACTACTCATCCTAAAGTAAATATTATATCACTGCCCTACTAAATATTAACAATACCTGGCAACCTACCCAAAACACATATTTGTGAAATATTTCAATGTTTTCGAAGAACTTTCACAAATGATTTCATTTTGATCCTCATAACAATCTTGATACCTGAAGTTGCCCAGTATCAACTCCTCAGGAAGCAAAGATGTTATGCAAAATCCATTCAGCTTTGCTCCAGCACCTGAGCTAATCTCACCAGATAGTAGATAACAAACAATTTGAACTCTGAGGACAATGATGCTGCTTTCTCCATGATCCATTTCAGTGTCCTTGCTTAGGGACTCATCCATTTCATTAGAAGTTATGATTCTAAAAGGATCTCTGTTAAGGTAATAATTATGATACAGCTGTGTTATCATTTTACTATCCTCTATAATGAAAACTAATACTCATTAAAGATGATCCTCATAAAAGCCCAAAGCAATAATTACACTCATTATAACATGTGTCTAAACTAATTAATGTGACATTATGGCTGAAGAGCAAAAGATTATTTAGATTTGATTAGATGGAAAATTCCCCTAGCTATCTTTTTGTAATTAATAATTATTAATATAAAGTCAGGCATGGTGGTACACACCTGTAATCCCAGTACTCAGGAGGCTGAGACAGGAGAATCCCAGGTTCAAAGCCAGCCTCAGAAATTTAGTGAGACTCTCAGAAACTTAACGAGAAGCTATTTCCAAATAAAAATTAAAGTAGGTCTGAGGGTGTAGCACAGAGGTAGGGTTCAATCCCCAGAACCACAAATAATAATTAGTATTATTATTATTAATAGAGATGAACCGCTGAAATTTATAGCCAGAAAATTATGCTTTTATTACAAAATTAAAGAAATGTTAAAAACCTATAATGTACTATTTGCATCAATATGATTTTTATAAGAATTGGACTTGCCTAGTAATATTAGAACTATTTCTGCACAAAATCATGAGGCATCTACTCCAGAGGCTTTTAAAAGTTTCCTCTCTGTTGTTCCCTTTACATTTCCTTCATGGATTCACTTATTCCAAAAATTGAAAATAAGTCTGAATACATTAGTTCAGATGACTATTGATATCTAAGCTAAAAGCATGTTCTAAAAAATCCAATGGCTTCCTCAACCTTTTGCAGAATTAATTTTCAAGTGTCTGTGAAATTCATCTGAGGGGATTCTGATTGGCAGTAACATGGCAAGTTCAGAGAAGACGAGTAACATGCCATGAAGATAAAATTATAAAACAGTACATGTGAAGTTGATGCAAAGTCAATTTAGTTAACTTGGAAAGGAGAGGAGAAATGAAGTATTGTAAACACAATTGCTGATTTTCAGATAATGGGAAATAACACAAAATATTATTGAAAAAATTCACAACACTTAGCTTCTTTTATTATTTTTTTAGTTCTCTATCATTTTTTAAGATAAAGGAACACTATCAAAAAGTTAGGGCATTTGTGTATTTTGAAGTTTTACAAAAACTGTAAGTTTTAAAAATAACTCATAGTTATTTGGAATAACTGATAGAAAACTACTTTTGCTCTTCTTCTAGATTAATTTTCCTCACAACCCACAACTATTAACTAATTCTTATAGATCACTATATGCCAAACACTGCTGTAAGTGCATTATATATGTTAACTTGCTTACTTGACATTTGCAGACAGATATTATTTGCTTTATTTTGCAGATAAAAAAAACAGATTCTGAGTGGTTATTCAACTTTCCTAGGTGATATACAACTAGACAGTAGTGCGGTCGAACTGCTACTATTGTTATGCTGAAAACAACGTTGTATAATGAACACATTATCTTTTGTTAATTTTCAAAATTCTGATGAGTGAAATAAATATATTAAAAATCTCAGTGTAACACACAAACTGGAATTTATCCAGAAGAAGGTAATTAGGTCCATGAGCAGTTGAGAGAAGCATCAAATAGAGGCAGGTATTATGCCATCAGAAAAGTTGTAGTGATGACCTCAGAGACTTTGTCCAATTCTAAGAATTGAAATTACTAGGTCTGTCACTAAATATTGATTATAGTGCAACTTCATGAGAAAATCACCATAATCAAAGGAATATAGGATGTTCTATATTTCTTTTGAGCTGATATCCTTGGGGTTCTAAATTTTCTGAAGTCTGTTCAATGGCTACCTTTAAAAGCCTTAAATATTGTAGATACTCTTTAGCTGGTAAGCAATAGTGATTCAGGGAGGTTGTGATAGAATTAACTTTCCTGCCCAAAAAAATCTTCTTCTCCAATAATACTCCACCTAGAAGGTTTATGCTCAGTAAACGATCACCATGGCATGATAAATAGAAGAAAGAACAAGAAACAGCTACTAAGAAAACAAAGAATGTTTAGAACACGGCTATACAGGGAAGAGAAAAATCACACAGAGAAAGTGATCCCTTAGCTGGGAGATAAACAAAGCAGTTACAGTCACTTTTGCAGGATTTACTGTAAGACATTCAGACCTGCTTACCATTTGTCAGTGAAAACCAAACAGTGAGCAACTGTGGAAAGACAGGGGAGGCTTCTTAGTAATATGAATCCTTGTGTGAGGAAGAAAGAACAGAGGGAGAAAATTGCAAAGTGAGCATGGGTCAAGGCCAGTATAAAGCACAGAAGAATGGGAAGAGTTTGCAGAACCAGGGAAAAAGTAAGACCAAATCCAAAATGAAGCAATACCCTGCAGGATCCAACTAATCTTAGTGGAAAGCACTTGAAGTTCATTACCAAAACTATGTTGTAATCACCTGTAATTTTTCTGTGCGATGAAGCTTAAGGTAACTATGTAGTAAACTTAATATAGATATCTTTCTATAACATAAAGCACTTCTAAGTAATATAAGTTCAGTAAGCCATCATATTATTGTTAAATGCTGGCATGAGACAAATGCCTGGAAATTCATAGTTCTGTTTTTAGAATTAGAAACAAAGACCAAGACTGGAATTTGGGCTTTTTTAAAAAAAATTTTGAGTAAATTAATTAACCTCTTCAGATTTCAGTGTCTTCATTTGTAAATTGGGCTTAAAATATAATTATTTTCATAGACCGATGAAACAGAATAGAAGACACAGAAACAAATTCACACACTTATAGCCTTTTGATCTTTGACAAAGGGGCTAGATACATATGGAACTAAATCCATACCTCTCACCCTGCACAGTAGCCAATTCAAGATGGATCAAAGACCTTGAAGTTAGGCCAGAGATGGTGAAGCTACTAGAGAAAGGCATAGGTTCAACACTCTAACATATAGGCACAGGTAGAAACTTCCTCAGAAAGACCCCCAAAGCTCAGGAAATCAAATCAAGGATTAATAAGTGGGATGGCATTAAACTAAGAAGTTTCTGCACATCAAAGGAAACCATCAAGAGTCTAAAGAGAAAGCCCATGGAATGGGAGATGATCTTTATCAGCTATTCCTCTGACAGAGGATTAATATCTAGAATATACAAAGAACTTAAAAGACTTTACACGAGAATAACAAATAACCCAATCAAGAAATGGGCAACTAGCTGGGCATAGTGGCTCACGCTTGTAATCCCAGCATTCGGGAGGCTGAGACCGGAGGATCCGGGATCGCCGCCAGTCTCAGCTACCTAGTGAGGCACTCCGCAACTTAGTGGACCCTGTTTCAAAATAAAGAAAAAAAAAATAGGGATGGGGGTATAGCTCAGAGGTAGAATGCCCCTGAGTTCAATCCCCAGTAACGCAAAAAAAATAAAAAGAAAATAAAAGAAAAAAAGAAATGGGCAACTGAATTGAACAGACATGTCACAAAAGAAGAGATACAAATGGCCAATAGATACATAAAAAATGTTCAACATCATTGGCAATTAGGGAGATGCGAATCAAAACTACATTGAGATTCGATTTAATACCAATCAGAATGGCAATCATCAAGAAGTCAAATAACAATAAATGTTGGCGAGGATGTGGGGAAATAAGAACTCTTCTACACTGTTGATGGGATTGAAAACTAGTTCAGCCACTATGGAGATCTGTGTAGAGATTCCTTAGAAAACTGGGAATGGATCCACCATATGATCCAGCTATACCACTCCTGGGTATCTTTCCAAAGAGGTTGAAAACAGAGAACTATACTGTATATGTATACTCATGTTCATAGCAGCACAATTCACACTAGTCAAATTATGAAATCAACCCAGGTGTCCATCAACAGATGAATGGTTCACAAAACTTTGGGAAATACACACAATGGAATTCTACTTAACAATAAAGAAAAATAAAATAATGTCGTTTGCAAGAAAATGGAAGGACCTGGAGAACATTATGTTAAGTGAGATTAGCCAATGAGATTCACAGAAAGTGAAGGGACATATGTTTTCTTTAATATGGGCAAGCTAGGGAGTAATTTGCATATCAGAGGAACTCAAGATAATGGAGGAGAAAACTCAGTGGTGCCAGGGAAGTGGTCTAAGAGAAGGGGAGGGGGAAAACTGAGGTTCATTATTGGAAATACTAACGTCGACTGTGTGTACATATGTGAAAATCCCAATATTAGTCTCAGTCCTCTGTATAGGAAGGGGTTACATGGGGAGGTGGAGGAGCACTAAGTGCTGTGCGCATGTATTTCAATGTCAACATGATTTACATTATGATGTGAGATGATAATGCACCAATAAAAGCAAATAAAATATATAATTATTTTAAAGTATTACTGCAAATATAAAATAAAAAACTCATTTTGTTTGTAAAGAGCTAGAAAGAGAATAACCCAACTCCAAACCCACAAAGAAATCTCCTAACTTGTAAACTTACAACTTTTTTTTCTTTAATCAGTAAGAGTGCTGTGGTCACAGGGCAGTCAATTGTGGATGATGCATATTTCATATAAGCTGATTTGAGAAAAATACACATAGTTAACTAAAAGTTTCAGTGAAGTGCTAAAAGCTGCATATGTACTAGTGTAAGAGTACAGAGATGAAAATTCAAAGAGAATTTGCTGTGGTTTGCAAGGTTTCTCCACAGATCTTATACAGAAGTTTGGAGTAGAGCAAGAGTCTTGGCAAGCCTGGGAGAAGAAGCAGTATGTGCCGCAGGAAGAACATGAAGCCTTGGGCAGATTCTTCTTTCCTGTCTCCCTATTCAGTGTAAGCTTCTAGAGGAAGGAAGCAAATCTGTTATACTAAGTGCACAGGTGAAGATCCACTATAGTAAGAGAAAGGGCACAGAAAACAATATCTCTGCTGCTAGGAAAGGAACAGGCATGCCTCCTGAATGAGACTGGGAGAGTTCTCTGATAGCTGAAAGAAGAAACCTCATCCATTAGAACCAGAGACAAGCACCTTCCTAAAATGGCTTAAATCAGAACAACAGAGAAGACCATCTTCTTCCACAGCTAGTTTAGCAAGCATTGAGTAACATGAGTAGCCAGTCCAAGACTGAGAGAGGTTCAAGAGGAGAGAGACAGACAGACAGACAGACAGAGACAGAGACAGAGAGACAGAGACAGAGAGACAGAGAGAGAGACTGATTCTGAATTTCAGGAACTTAGAGCTGAAGATAGAGAAAACAGAAAATCCCTCTGCTTAAACCAAGACTTACCCTGAAAGTGAACTAGCACTAGAGAAATAAGCCCACGGCACAGTGAGGGTACCCCCACAGCAACAACAAAACTCTAACTTCAGTTAGACCGATTCGCCCTTCCAAGTGAAAGGCTTAGGAAGCATAAGTGTTTAGGGCCTAGGATAAATAATAAACATAGATCTACTCTGATATGAAGATGTCTGTATTTCAACCAAAAAGTATAAGATGCAAAAGAAGCAAAAAAATAAAAATGTGCTATCAGGAGGTTTAAAAAATTCATAGGACCAGACTCAGACATAATATAGGTGTTATAACTATCAGGGAATTTAAAGTAACTATGGTTAATATTTAAAAGGCTCTAATAGAAAAAGTGAACAGCATTCATGATCAGATAAGTTCATTTCAGAGGAGGTAGAATGTGAGTGCTAGATATAAAAAGCACATTTATAGAGATAAAACTTCTTTGATTAGATCATTATAAATTTGATAATGGCTAAGAAAAGAATCTGTAAACATGAATATAGATCAACAGAATTTATCCAAACTACAAAGGAAGGAGGAAAAATGAAACAATAGCATAAGAACAGACTATCCATGAGTTATTGGAAAATATCAAAAAGGTCTAATAAATATGTAATTGGAATATGAGAGAGAGAGAAAAATCAGCAGAAACAATACTTGATGAGATATTAGCCAATCATGATAATTTTCCCAGGTTAATGAAAGTCACAGACTGCTTATACATGAAACTTTCGAACAAATAGATAATAAATACAAAACAAACAAAAGTGACACAAATATGTTCACATAGTGAAAACTGAACATAAAGACAAGATCCTAACAACAAAGGAAAATACATTACATGCAGGAAAAATACGTTAAATATAATACATTTCTCATTAAGAACATACAAATCCAAATAAAATAGAGTGAGATCTTTAAATTGTTAAGAGAAAATACTATTCCCCTAGAATTTTATATTCAGTAAAAATACTTTTGAAATGATGAGAAAATAAAGACCTTTCATACAAACATAAATAGAGATAATTATTCACTGGAACTCTCATGTCAAAGGCAAGAACTCAATTGTCAAAGAATAAAAAAATAGGGCTGGGGAGTATAGCTCGGAGATAGAATGCTGCTGAGTTCAATCCCCGATACTGCAAAAAAAAAAAAAAAAAAAAAAAAAAAGTTTGGCTAATTTCTCTATAAGGCATATTACATGTTGTAGTAGCAAATGTGTTTGTATAATTCTTTCAAACCTTGTATTATCTCCCTGACAAATTTCAAATACTTTGATCATTTTTCCAACTTAATAAATATGATTCACTTGGTCTTAGTAATTGACTAGTTTCTATGTAAGATTATACTATATACTTCAAACTTCACTCGAATGAACTTGTTTCTTGCACTTAACAAAAAATAATATTGTAGAAAGATAGTCTCTTCGTACATACCATAGTACATAAATAGAATAACATAATAAAGTAATCTAATGACAAAACTATTCCAAAGTCTAAGTATGAAATTCAATATGGTGGTCTTCACATAAAATATTAGTTCAATACAATAATTTGTATTGCAATAAGGTCTACCTTTTAGTATATTTAGATATTTGTAGAAAACTACCACTCAGAAAATATTTCCAGCCAAACACTATAAAATTTCTCCTTCATGTTCCTGGAGACAGGTCTGTTTTTAAAAATGACACTGAGATACAATAATAAAGACTCAAGGATAAAAACAACAGGTCTTTTCTCTACTTTATTTTTTATATTCACTGGTCTTACATAAACTACTTTAAGTTCAATGTCTTGAAAATCTTCATTGAGTATCATAAAGATTTCTCAAATTCAACTTGTCTTCTCCCTCCTCATCTTTTCCCCCTACCCCCCAAAATCTGCCTTGATAAACTCTCATTCTCTATGGTCCACATCTCAAAGAATGCACAGCCACTCACCTAGCTATCTGCATGACAAAAGAGAAGATACCAAGTCATCCTTGATGTCTGTCTGAGGAGATCACTGAATCTTGTTACTTTTGCCTCCCTGACATATTTTGGATTTTTCCACCGTTAATACATTCTTCACCTAGGCCTATAGTATTCCAGTAACCTCATTACTTCTTGAGCCCAGTGGATTTTTACCTCCAGGCTATACCCCCAGCCCTATTTTATTTTTTACTTGGAAACAGAGTTTCACTAAGTTGCTGAGGCTGTCCTCAAACCTGTGATCCTTCTATCTCAGCCTCCCAAATACTGGGATTACAGGTATGCACCACTACTATGCCCAGTTTCAATCAACCTTTATCAACGTAGTCTTATAGATGTAGCTCAGGTACCAATCTGATGATCCTATTATAATGTTTTAAATTTTTCATCTTCCATATGTTGGCACCTGTTTCTCTCTTCATCCCTATCTCTCAACAATTTCTGGCTTTTTACTTTTCAGCCATATTGTACAAGGTTGAAGCTTTCAGAACTTGCCATTTGCTTTCTTTTACCTCTAAGTATTCATACTGGTTGTTCTTCTCCTTCACCTGGCTAGCTCCCATCTGTCCTTCAGGACTCAGCTTAGACTTCACTTTTCTAGAGTCTTACCCCGACTCCTTAATCCCAAATTGGGGGAAGTAGCTCAGCACTTCATAACTTCTCCAGTGGTTTCCTATCTTCCTTTTAATACATTCACACTGCATTTTCTGGGCCTATTTACTTGTTAATCTCTCCAACAATCCCATAAATTCTTGGAGAGAAGGGGTGAAGTTATGTTCATTCCGAGACCCACATCTCTTAAAAAATGTATACCTGAGGATAGGTAACATGTAGTTTTCTGTTGTTAATGATTTGAAGTTAGCATGCAGCAAAAGCAAAATATCACACTTAATTTTAAGTCACAATTAAATCCAAATTTTCCTTACTATTTGGATCCCTAAACTGCCAACATTGTTTGGAAATGTAGATTAGCAAGACTTAAGAGCCCAAAGTTTCTTTATCCTGCACCTTCATGGCCAAGTGCTTAGAGTGACTTTCCAAGGTTGTTTAACTCTTGATTATTTTGTTTCTCAATTTATGAAGTAGAAACCAGGTTCTATGCTAATTAAAATGAGAAAGCATAATTTATTTGAGCTCTTATAAAGAATAGCATGCTTAGTCTTCTGTTCTAGAAATCCACTTCAGAGATAAAGGAAGTACTTTTATAAAAATGCATTCTCAACTTCAAAAAGAAAATGGGCACCCATCTGCCATTTTGTTCCCTTTCTGAAATAAAGCATTCCCACCTCTAAGAACCAAGTTTTCAAAATTGGAATATTCTCCATCATTTGACTGGTTTCTTTGGCATTTGAAATAGAAATGTGGTTTCATCTTGCAATGTTGTTATTGCATCCACATGGATTTTCACACACTCACACACAGAGAACACCAGACATAAACAGCAGATGCTGAGTATCATAAGGTGAGGGGCAGGGGAAATGTTCTTAGACAGAAGTGACTTTTTTTCTTCTACAAAAAGGAGTTTCTGGCTGCAATGGCAATGAAGGATTTTGCCTGAAGAACAAACGTTAAAATGAAGGTCCTGTGCATCTCAGGTAACTGTGGCTTACAGAAATTGTACATGTCCCACCAAAATAAAACAAGAGAAATAAAATTTCTCTTCCTCATCATCCTCTTTTTTCATACTTAGAAAATCATTTACAAGATAAAGCTGGCTTTAAGGCTATACATTTTACTTCCTCTTATTTTGAGACTACTGTCCCACATATTCCTCTTCTGTGTCCTACCTTTTGATTTCATAGTAATAATTTGATTTCATGCATGATTAAGGATATCATACATTCACTCAAAAAACACATACAGGGTATTAGCTATGTGTTATGTACTGACTGAGGTAGACACTGGGGCAAAGAGTCCCACGTAAAATCCTGTAAGTGCAGACAGATTCTGTCCAAGGCAGTTCCGTCTAGTGAAGATGAACCCACATAGCACCTCTATTATATGGAGGACTAAGTCCAACCTTCTTAGTATGGTATAAAAATTGATCTAAATTTTACTATGACCTACTTTTGAGCTCCTCTTGTGTCCACTTACCATATGTACCCTATGTTATATATATTGCTCTCTTTTTGGTTCTCCTTCACATGCCCTATTCTTCTGCACATTTTCAATTTTATGAAAGCATCACCCCTCTACTCCACATTATCTCTAATGTCAATTCCTTTATGGCTCTTTATTTGATTCTAATAGTTGGATAGAGTTGGCCTTCCATGGGTATTTCCACCCCTGACTCTACTCTTACGATATGTAAGGGGCCTACTTTTTACTCCTACTATTTGTACTGTATTACAATTATTTTTTATTGATTCTCTCCCTTATTGTCCCAGTTCCTGCTTTCGAAAACTTATGGTGGCAAAATCACAGTGAAGGGTTGGATAAAATGTTATTTAAATCAGTGAATGTTGTGGGAGCAAAGTAAAGAATAATTGATTTTAGATGCAAAAGCAGAAAAGACTTTCAGAATGTAAAGGCTCATTTCACTTAAAATTCCACTGAAACTTAAAAATAAGTCTACAATTAGTTACATGTAAAAATAACCAAAACATTTCAGACTGAGTTGAGTTATATTATTCAAAAGGTCAAGAAAACAATACTATACTATTTTTTGTTTTCAAGAAGTTTAATTAGCTTTCTTGAACTTTTTACTGCATAGATCTGTCCTACATCCTAATTCGAAAGCAGCTTTGAAATCTCCATCAATGGTTTTAATTTCTTAGGCCCTGTAAAATTATATAATTTTATAGAAAACAATTATGATTCTGCCTGAATTATAATTCTTAAATGTAATTAAATTAATATTTTTCTTTAAAATTTATTCTAGAAATAACTTTCTAGTTATTTGATTTTTATTGCAGCTTAATTAGAAATAGACTCCCATTCCCTAAAAAATATAAAACAAACTAGTATTCTTTTTAATTGTCCCTTAAATGCTTAAACCTTGAGCACATAACTTTAATGTAAAAAAGCTTAAGTAAATACACATAATCTGTGTACTTTATTATATTCCTTTTTAAAATAATCTCTGAATGCAGTGTCGAGGGTAAAATAGAATATAAATATCCTTAAACCAAATCATGTAGGCAAATTTACAATTAAAGCCTTTTCTGTAATCACTAAATAAGACATTTAAGAAGCTTGTTTACAGAAAAGTGTTTGGTTGGCTTTTTTAAAGTGAATTTAATGCTCATTAAAGCAGAGCATCGACAACATCAGATATCTCAGTCTTGGATGCAGTTGCAGAGCATACACAATTCTTTTTTCACCCAACTGCAACTCTTTCTTGCTTGCTTTAAAACCACTTAGAAACCCCATAGAGACTTCTCAACAGGTATGATGAGAGAAGAAACAAAAACAAACCCAAAAACCAGTTCTGAAATACTGTTTGCTTCTCTAATATTTAAAGGACAAACACGGGGTTATCAAGTAGCAGACCATAGGCAATGCACTCTCTCAAAAATTATTAGTACTTATTTTTTAGCACATGCTTTGTCATTTGTGTTTAGCAAGAGAGTCGTGGTTTTAATGGTCCCTACAAACTTCTAAGAAGTGAGTGAGAACTAGTAACAATACCTTACCTTAAGGTGTTCATAAGTTGTTTCTGCCAAAGCTCAAAAACAGAGTAATAGAGTCCACCATAGTTTGTATTTTATCCTTAGAGAGATGGAAATAATTCCCTATAGCAATGATTCCAATCTTTCTTGTGTTTAGTGCACCTGAAGATAACCAACCACCAATTTCCCACCAGATACTATGGCTGAGGTCTGGATGCAGGAATGTTACTACTATTTGAGAAGTACTGCTCTGTAGCTTATTGAAGTGTTTGATCTTAAATGGGGCTGACAAACCCAAGAAAGAGGTTCCTCCCTATGGCTATGCTTACACAATCTTGCTACCTCCATTGTCAAATGTGGAGATGGGTACAGAATATTTGCATTGCTCTAGAAGTCAGAACCATGACCAACGAAAGAAATCATTAGAAGAAAGTAGATTTTTCCCCCTGAATATGAGCTGCCTAACAATAAGACCTATCTAATAATGGAATAAGTTGCTTCTAAAGTATTACATTTTCTCTCAATGAAACTATACAAGCAGCTACTAGGTGGCATTTTCCTGAGGTTATTATAGAATATGCACATAGCTCATTAGTAAAACTGGATTGGTATTGCAATACTAAGCATCATAATACAGTACAAACCACAGTACCTCACCTCCTGCAACACCACCTCAAACACTTAGACAATTTAACCTCAGGCTGTTTATATAAGCCTGAATCACAATGAGAGTCAATTTTTTACTCTGTATATACCTCTATACTGTTGTCAGACTCATGAAGTAATGCATCTTAAGGTTCATTTAAAAACCTAGTCACATTGAACATTGTGGTATCTCAAGCATCACAGCCTTATAAATTAGTCTCAGATATCTGATGTGAAAAATAACAATAATATCAGACAATTAAAGAACATTTGGTTGAAATGCTAACTAGGGGCAAAACAGGTTTACATGGCAGACAGCAGAACAGTTTGTAGTTATTCCTTTTGTGCAAATGACAATATTCACTTTTTAAGTTTCATTATAAAATGTCAACACAGTAATGAGCTCCTTAAACTAGGTTCAGTGAATCAATAAACCCCCAAAAGAAAATGATACACATATTGATTTGGAGTGAGGCAGGATGACTTAACTCCAGGGAAGACTTAGCAAATTTTAATGATGCTGAAATGGAAATCAAGGGAGAGGAAGAAAGAAATTTGATTGAAAAACTTTTTGTGTGTGCTGACAAACTCTATTCTGGAGAATCATGATAATGGTTAGTGGTAGAAAACTGGGTTGCAGCCTTTTTGTCTAATGCACTTCTATTTAAAAAGAGTCTGTGGAAGACAGCACATATTCTAAGTCTATCCCAATTTGTTAAGGCCAAATGAATAATACAAATGAGGTGCCAAAGGAAATTCAACAATCACAGATAATTTAATATTGTACCAATGCTAAGTTTTTTAGAAATAAGCTAAAAAAAATGAGAGAGCTTGGACTAGAAAGAGGCTAATAATGAGCCTAAATAATCCAGGATAAAATATAAAATTGCTGGCTTATGCTGAGAGCTATATGTTATTTTTACAACATTTACATTTAAGTTACACCAAATATAAATAATATTATGACATCAAGAAAAGAATGAACATCCACCTGGGCATGATGGTGCATGCCTGAATCCCAATACTTGGGAGACTCAGGTTCCAGGCCAGCATCAGCAACTTAGTGAGACCCTGTTTCAAACTAAAAAATAAAATGGGCTGAGAGTGTAGCTCAGAAGTAGAATGTCCCTGGCTTCAACCCCAGTAACAAAATAAAATGAAATGAAAACAAGATAATAAACATTATTCAAAGTTATTCTCTTTTTAATTCTCATATCAAATTCATCTGTCTATTCAAAAACATATATTGAGCACTAATTGTATGCCAGGTAATATTCTAGGTACCAGAGAATTAGCAATAAAAAAAAAAAAAAACAGACAAAACTCCATGCCCTGGTGGGTCTTACATTCTGAAGGAGGGAGAAAATAATTAATAATGTAAGTAAGTAGAATAGGTGTAAAGTGGTGAAAAGCAAGGCAATTGGATAAGAAGTACTGATGGCAAAGGAGAGTCAATTCCAATTTATTTGTAGTCACGGAAGTTTCATTGGATCAAGTGTCATTGGAGCAAGAATCTAAAACAGTACAACAGCAAATCATGCAGCTTTTGGGGGACAAGCATTTCTACGTGTAGAAACATCAAGGACAGATCCAAAAGGCCAGGCAAGTTTCAGGGAGAGCAAAATAGTCCTTGCTGTTGGAGAGAAGAAAGAGGACAGGAGTCAGACGCATCCTCTGAAAAGATGGCGGGGCAGATAGTGTAAATCTTTGAAGGCTGTTATGAAGATTTTTAAGTTCACTGTGAGTGAATTGGGATGCTTCTAGATGCTTTTGGGCAGAATATACATGTTATCTTTTATTTTAATTGGAAGACTCTGGATTTTATTTTGAAAATAGAATATGCACTGTCAAGGGCAAAAGGTGGGAGACCCAACTGTGCTCGTTTTCTATTGCTGCTGTAAGATATGACAAGAAGTGAGTGGCTTAAAGTGACACAATTGTGTTACTTACAGTTCTGAAGGGATATTAGTCTGCACAGGGCTCAAAAATCAAGGTGAATGCAGCCCTGTGTTCCTCCTGGAAGCTCGAGGGGAACATCAGCTTCTTTGCCTTTTTCAGTTTTTAGTGCTGCCCACATTCCTTAGCTCATGGGCCCTTCCATCTGCAAAGCCTACAGTGTGACATCTCTCCCACTATTTTTGACAGTCATATCTCCCTTTGAGTTTTTCTGACTCCAACTATTCTTCTTCGTCATCACATTCAAGAAAGATTCTCCATTTTTTAGCCCTCATGTGACTAGATTGTGCCTACCTGAGCAATTCAGGATACTTTCCCTACATCAAGGTCCTTAAATTAATCACATCTGCAAAGTCTCTTTCTCCATGCAAAGCAACAGATTCACAGGTTCTGAGGATTAGGAAATGGGCATCCTAGGCCTTAGAATCTTACCAAACCAATTTGACATAATCTGACTTGTAAATATGTCACTCATTTTTTAAATTAACTTTTGCTGGTGCATGTAATTACACATAATTGTTGTCTTCATTGCAATATATTCATGCAAGCATGCAGCATAATTTAGTTGGTTTCCTTCCCCATATCTCCCCTCCTTTCTCCTGATCTCCTTCCAAGACAATACTAATCTCATTTCTGTTTTCATGAAATCTCTTTTCTTTCCTTTTTTTCTCTTTAGGTTCCATATATGGGAGGAAACATATGACCTTTGGCTTTCAGAGTCTGACTTATATCAATAGGCAAGATGTTCTCCAGTTCCAACCACTTCCCTGCAAATATATCATTCTTAATTATTGACTTGCCCTGTTCCCTTTACAAAACCACAAATTTACTTGCAAGGACAGAATTTCAGGGTCTCTCATTCTGTAGCCATCGCTTCTTTCCAATGCCTTGTCATTACCTAGTCTTTCCTCTCTCATTACCTATTCAGCTTGGAGTTTTCATTCTAATCAATAGGAAGATAAAACAATAATAATAGGATAGCAAAAAGACTTCTGAAATTTAAGATGCAATGTAGTTATGTTATCTCTCTGTGCATAGGAAGTTTTATATTCACACTGGCATGAGCACAAGAGGAAGCGATCCCTGAAGATATATTAAAGCATGCTAGACCACCATCTGTGTGAAGGCAGAAGGACAGACCATGTGACATATGGAGGTATGTTTCCAGCTCTATGACTCCATGACAAAAGTCCTTTAAATAGAATTAAGATGGGCTCAGAAAGCAAAGTGAAATATTTGTCATTATCGTACTCTAGGCATTTTATATTTGGAAAGATTTTGCATTGTTTCTCAAACATATGGTTAGTCTAGTCTAATGTTTTCCCCCAAGATAAAGGTTTAAATTAACATAATGATTCTCATTTAAATTCCAGGTAAGGGTTACCCATGGCTCCTGGAATCTGATGCATGTGATTGATCTATGGAATAAAAGGCTTCATTAAGTTATCAAAGATAATAGTTATTTCTATTGAAGAATCAGCACAGTTTGCGACGAATACATTAATATCCAGATCTAAGATATTTCAAGAGAAAATAACTCAACAATAACAGCTAATGAAAGTGACTGAAGAATGTGAAGATTACAAGATCAGTGTGAACCAAGAATCAATTTATGAATTTCCTGAGTCATGAGTGTTCCTGCTGTTTCCCCCAGGCCTTACCAGCCTGTAGGTACAAATGATTCAACGTTCTGAGTTGGCACCATGTTCCAAAGACTCTTGCTCCTTATTTGCATGTGCGAGATACCAACTACCTCCTTGGAAAGTTCTAACATGTGCATAGAAACCAGGCTCCTTAGCTGTAACTATTATTTGCCAAACATAGTGCTTTTCCCCTCTCTTTGTTCTGGTCCTTTCTGGGAATTGCAGAATCATTCACATGCTGCTGCATATCCATACTACTTTTGTTCTTGCCAGCTACTGCTGCCTCTGCTTCTGCTGGATCTGTCCTGTTCTCTGGCACCTGCCTAGAATCAACATTGCTTCTGGGGCATTCAAGTGGATAGGAGAGTTGGGGATTCTACCAAAATGATTCATTGCAGAAATCTCTCAATTTTGCATAAAATGTTAGATTCTCTGTTTAACAGGTCCTAAAGTAGTTGGGCATCATGGTGAATCCCTGTAATCCCAGTCCTTGGGGAGCTGAGACAGGAGGATCAAACACCAGAGCATGGTAATTTAGCGAGACCCTGTTTCAAAATAAAACATGAAAAGGGCTAGGGGTATAGCTCAGAAGTAGAATGCCCCTGGATTTAATTCCCAGTACCACTACCACCACCACCACCACTACTACTACTACTGCTACTACTAATGATAATAATAATAATAATAATAGTAATAATAATAATTCCTAAAACATTGTGTTCCTTATCTCTGAAAAATTTGGCAAAATGACTGAAGTTTGCACTGAATAGTCCCATGCCAGACTAATACCACTGTGTCAGTGATTTGTTCATTCCCAAAACCAGGCTTTTCTAATTGATTTTTCCTTTTTTGAAATGTCTCCTCAAACTCTCATTCAAGTTGAGTCCTAGCAAGCATGTTTTACTGTTCAAGAGACACATCCCAGAAGTTTCTATCTTAATATGAGATACAGCTTAAATTAAGCTTGGAAGCCTCTATACTTTTACAAGATTCTGATTAATTAAACATAAAAGTCTTAACACATATTAATATAATAATAATTATTATTATTTGATATTTCGATTTTCTTTCAAAACTATGATTTAAAATTTCCTGTTCCCTAGCACCTTATTTTTCAGTCAATGTCAAAGGAGCTGCCTTTATTGAGCTGGAGCTGGGAGAGGAGTCTTGCCTGCTTGGCTTTAGCCCACCATTCTTTCTTTGGCATGCCCTGTCCACAACCACAGACCCCAAGAGGGTGTCATGGAACACTAGGGACTGATGGCTGGCAGTTGAATTCATTTTTAATAGCTCTCTACTAAGAGAGAAATGATGACAAATGTGTAAAGCTGCTCCTTTCATTGGAACATATCTATACATTCTTAAAAAAAAGGTTAAACAGCAATTGTGTTTATTGTCAATAGGAATTCATGGAGTATAAATTATCCTTTAAAATTACTTAATCTAGAGCTGGGCGTGGTGGCGCACGCTTGTAATCCCAGCATTTGGGAGGCTGAGACTGGAGGATCCGGGTTCGCGGCCAGCCTCAGCTACCTAGTGAGGCACTCCGCAACTTAGTGAGACTCGGTTTCAAAATAAAGAATAAAAAATAGGGCTGGGGGTTTAGCTCGGAGGTAGAATGCCCCTGAGTTCAATCCCCAGTACCGCAAAAAAAAAAAAAAAAAAAAATTACTTAATCTAGCTGGGCCATGCCAGTGTGCACCTATTATCCTAGTACTTGGGAGGCTAAGACAGGAGGATTGCATGTTGGAGGCCAGCCTCAGGAACTTAGACAGAACTTGTTTCAAAATAAAAAATAAATAAAAAGGGCTGGGAATGTAGTCCAGAGATGGAATTCCTTGGGTTCAATACCCAGTACAAATTTTTTTTTAAAGAATTACTTAATCTTATATCTTTTTCCATAATTCTTAGTGCACATTTGTAATATGGCAGATTGCTTATCAACTCTTAGGTTTCCAATATAATAAAATACTTTTTTTTCCAAATTTACTACTTATCTATTTCATGAGAAAGTCATTTTTAGTCCTAGATTCCCTTGCTGTTTTAATTAAGTGGTAATTTGGGACTGTAATATATAATATATAAATAACATGAGTTTTTTTTTTCTTTTGTACTCAGAAAAAAATGTGGTATAAATAATTACTGCCTACAACTTTGTAATTTCTCACAATCTGGCAAATGGAAGAACCAAGGAATCAAAACTGAAGGACAGGCTTATGGTTTTGTTTTGTTTGGGGGAGGAAGAGAATGAGCAGTATTTATTATAGGGAACATTGCTCATTGATTACTCAGTAGATTAATAGGTGGCCTGAAAGATGATATTATAATAATGGGTGACCATAGAAAATATAATAAAAATAACCTTACGGTGGAGACATTCTAGGAAGATTCATATTTAAAAACAATTTGGGTTAAGAAACATGTAACTTTGTAGAATCTATTTCAGAAGTGATTACTACATGAGTCTAAAGGCTATACATGCTAATTATAATACATTCTTTTAACACCAGGAATAGGAAAGCTTTTGCTTCTTTCCAATGGAATCTAAACACACATCTTTTTAAGAAAATGTTCTACAGAACATTGTCACCTACTTGTTTTGTGGCCTCAAATTCACAAATTCCTTTATATCTTAGTTTATTCATTCAACAAATATTTCTTGTATCCAAAAGAGGTGCCAGGCCCTTTAGAATTGCTAGGGCAAATGGCTTTCAAACACAAATGCAATCATACAAACTAACACATAGTTATAGTACAAATGCTATAAGAAAGGGGCCTGTGAGGAAGGAGGGGGAGACACTGACCTGGTCTATGACCTGAGGAAGTTATCTTTGAAGAAGAAATATTTGAACAGTGATAGGTAGGATGAGTAAGGTTTAACCAGGAAAGATGGGGAAGTAAAACACAGCTCAACAGAGACAAGGCTGTCTATAAGGATCCCACAGTGGGAGGATTCCAGCCCAAGAACCTGAATGGACATGTTGTGGCTCAGAAGGCAAGGGCAGCCGGGCGTGGTGGCACAAGCTTGTAATCCCAGCATTCCGGAGGCTGAGACCGGAGGATCCGGGTTCGCGGCCAGCCTCAGCTACCTAGTGAGGCACTCCGCAACTTAGTGAGACTCGGTTTCAAAATAAAGAATAAAAAATAGGGCTGGGGGTATAGCTCGGAGGTAGAATGCCCCTGAGTTCAATCCCCAGTACCGCAAAAAAAAAAAAAAAAAAA
>PVLC010000213.1:106708-169115 GCA_004027655.1 Graphiurus murinus | reverse complement strand
TGATGCAAACCAAAACTATTTTTTGTTTTGAAACAGGATCTCTCTAAGTTGCTGAGGGTCTCCATAAGTTGTTGAGGCTGACCTTGAATCTGTGACCCTTCTGTTTTGGTTTCCCAAGACCTGGGGATTACAAGTATATGCCACTGTGCATGGCCAGAGAAAATTTTAATCAGTGTGTAGCAGATAGTTCTGGGTAGGATGGGAGAAGAGAGATAAAATCTGCAGGACTTGGTAATGAACTGCGAGTCGGGAGGGGAAAAGAGAATATAATGGCTGCCAGGCTTGAGGAATAGAATGGATGAATGGCAGTGCCACTCATTGGATCAAGACGTTGTTTTCTTTTTTGTGGTACTGGAGATTGGACCCAAGGGCATTTTGCCTCTGAGCTACACCTGCAGTCTTATTTCTTTTCTCTTTTCTTTTTTTTTTTTTTTTTTTTTTTTTGCGGTACTGGGGATTGAACTCAGGGGCATTCTACCTCCAAGCTATACCCCTAGTCCTATTTTTTTTTTTATTCTTTATTTTGAAACTGAGTCTCACTAAGATGCAGAGTGCCTCACTAGGTAGCTGAGGCTGGCCTCGAACCCGGATCCTCCGGTCTCAGCCTCCCAAATGCTGGAATGCTGGGATTACAAGCGTGCGCCACCACGCCCAGCTCATTTTTTTTTTTTTTTTAATATTCAAACATAGTCTCTCTAAGTTGCTTAGGCTGGCCACAACCTGCAATCTTCCTGTCTCAGCCTCCCAAGTACTAAGATTACAAGTGTGCACCACCATGTCTGGCTCCAAGGAGTTGTTTAGGAGACAGTTACCAGAATGATCCTGCTTTCAATAATATCATCATGTTAGTATGGGGTCAGAGATAGCATGTGAATAAATAATTGGACTCTGTTGTTATTGTACTTGACTCTTCCTTTAGAGCCTGATACATTTCTAATATCAGTGAAAATTTTATCAATAAGTTATTTTGTCTTCCATCTCCGTAATATATTTTATATACTTATTAATTGTGCTGTATACTGCCATCTTTTGTCTTTGTCTTTGTTTTTTCTTATCTGTCCCTAGAGCAAAGGCAATGTATTAAATGGATCTTTTCAAAAAACCAAGAAAAACTGAAAGAAGTTAAAAATTAACATCTCAAATGAAAAATAAATGATAATGGCAAACAAAAACATTTTATAAAGAACTAAAAGCAGGGTTTTTCAACCCCGGCACTAGTGGCTTTTGAGCAGGATAATTCTTTGTTGTGGAGGGGTATCCTGTGGAGGACGTTTAGCAGTATCCATGGCCTCTACACACTAGATGTGTGTATTTAAACATGACAACTAAAAATTTCCCCAGACACTAGGAAGCAAAATTGCCCTATGAGATGATATGAGTTGACTATACTAAGATGAGTTTAATACTACTGAGTAAGCATACAACAGGACCAGATTCTAGGAAGCCTATATTCTTGGAGGTGATGGAGCACTTATTGGAAAAAGTTCCAGAGAAGAAGTGATATTTGATATGACCCATGAAAAAAGCATAAGAAAGTGCTAGATAGAAAAGGCTATCCCAGGTCAGGTATGCACTTCTCAAGTGGCACAGAGCGTTGAGGATGCACAGCTCCTCCCATGCGATCCAGGCTCTCCTATCCTTCTACATTCACCTTTCTGAAGTTCTCACCTTTAATTTAGTAGATTCTCTAATCTTCAGCAATTAATGAAGATCAATAGAAAGAGTCAAGCTGGGCATGGTGGCACATGCCTGTAGTCCCAGGATTTGAGAGGCTGACACAGAAGGATTGCAGGTTCAAAGACAGCCTCAGCAACTTAGTAAGGCCCTCAGCAACCTACTGAGGCCCTGTTTCAAAATAAAATACAAAAAAGGGCTGAAGGGTTGTAGCTTAAAGGCAAATCACCCCTTGGTTCAATTCCCAGTACCAAAAAAATAAAATAAAAATAATAAAATAAATTCTTGAGGAAGAGAAAATATGCTCAGAGTTGAGAGCATATCAGCTCTGAAATATCATGATATGCTATTATTTGTTCAGTATTAGGTCTGTCCAGGCTAGCTGCTCAGGGATGTCTAATGCTTGAGTGTGACTGATTGTCACACAATTTTCTCACTTTTTCCTTGTCCTACTATTAGATTCTGATTTTCTTCAATTCTTGGTTTTTCAATGCTTCCAATGGCTAAGAAGAAACACTGTAAAATGGCTTTGTATAAAGTTTTGAGTAATTTTGCAATCTGAAATAGATGGCATAGTATCTAAGTCTGTCATAGGAAAGACTAGTTATAATTGATTGTATTAGACATTTTCTATTTCATGAAATTAATAGCATGCCATTCAAACTCCTTTGCTAACAGGATATAAAAGTAAACAACTTATTTTCCATTTCCTATCCCTCAGGCAGGTCATGTATGCCATTAATAACTTCTCTAGTCATAACAGTAATTGTTTTTATATTCAACTAAAACGTATGATAACATTAGCAGTTCGGTGATGAGAAAATCTACTCAAGGAAGAACAGTCATAAATGTGATAGCACTAAAATGACATTAGCCAGAAACCATTTTCTGGGATTATCAAAGGAGCAAGTATGGTTTCTGCCTGAAGTCAATTGCTTGCAAATAACGTGATGACAATTGAAATATTTTCATTTGTTCTTATTTTAGTTGAAAAAAAACTAGAATTTATTTTTAAATATAATTACTAGTAGAGTCATCTTATTTTTATAATGCTATATTTTCCATATACTTTCTGCTATCCTCCCAGACTACAAAAAGCTAACCATATCATTGATTAGTCTTTTCTATTCACTCATCAGTCAAAATTGATCACATATCTGATTATTTACTATCTGAGTATTTTGTTTATAAATAAATAGGTATTTGAAACCTTAAAAACTTTCTTTTTATCTTTCATTTGGAAAAATATAATGTACTTCATAACTTATATTTAGATCTTCCTGATGTATTTTTATTTATTTATTTTTGCAGTACTGGGTATTGAACTCAGGGGCATTCTACCTCCGAGCCACACCCCCAGCCCTATTTTTTATTCTTTATTTTGAAACAGGGTCTCACTAAGTTGCAGAGTGCCTCACTAGGTAGCTGAGGCTGGCTGCGAACCCGGATCCTCTGGTCTCAGCCTCCCAAATGCTGGGATTACAAGCATGTACCACCACGCCTGGCCCTGATGTGTTTTTAAACATAGGTAGGTAGCTTCTTTTATATAATCTCCACCCAATCCCTACAAAGTAGGGATTACTATACTAATTTCCAAATGAGGAAATAGTCTCAAAATGGTTGACATATAGCCCACTTCAAACTGGTACTATGCGGTGGATCTACATTAGAACATAACACCTTTGGTAAATCAAGCCTTCCCTCATAGGTCCATGTACTATTGAGTAAAGGCAATTATGGGGACTCACTGAGGCAGACAAGGAGAATGATAAACTGGTCCTCACTAAGGACATAGTTCATTGCCCCACCTCAGTCTCAGGACCTCAGCTGTATAAAAGGGACTAGACAAGAGACCCCCCAAAAGGGAAAATGTCTGTTTATTAAGTTTTTCTTATACCTCCTCCTCACACCCACTGTGTCAATCCTTATGATTAATACCAAAGTACATAAAAATATATCTATGCTTCAAAAGGTAAAGCTGGATGATCAGATCATACCCATAACCTAGGACTGACAATAAAGGTTAAAAAAAAAAAAAAAAAAAAAAACCAGCCTGTGAATATATAGCTAGAAGAGATAGAAGGAGAAAAGAAAAGCAGATAGAGTAATTGGTTTGCACACAAGGCAAGGGGATTAATTCCAGCCTGGGAAAGGCTTTACAAGGGCAGTCATATTGCCTCCTCTTTCTCAAGATATCATAATTCTTATGTTTATAAGAAAAGGTAAGCCCTGTAAACACTACATCTAGCTAGGAAAGATTACAGTTAGTTGGTCTTTTGGCAAATCATGCAAGTAGACAGGGTGACAGTTAGTGGCAGTCTTTGGAAGGGGAATAGTGGCTGGTAGCACAGTGGATAAGAGATCATTTGTGAAATATGCAATTCAATAAAAATTCCTTCTTTGGGGTCCTTGTAATTCAAGCTTCCCAAAGACACAACTGTAAAGAAAAGTAACAAGTCTTTCTTCAGAATACTAAGCAGGGAACTGAGTGTTTCTGCCTGCTTCCTGCCTTTCCCACCTCATTTGTACCACTTTTCTCCCTGTTCTCCAAGCCTGGGTCTTTCATCCTGGGATTTGCAATGACTGTTTCCCCAGCCTAGTCCGCCTGGTTCTGTTGCTAACTCCATCTGATTTTTTAGAACTCAATGTAAATGCACTTCCTTAGAAAGCCTCCTTCTTCCCCCCACTTAACCCATTAAGTCCCAAGTCTCCAGTTCTGCAAATAGGTCAAGGAAATACTGACACTAGTGCATTAAAATAGGTTAGAGATCATAATCTAGAGCCTAGATAGCATTACATTAGTTAATAATGTTATAGTTGTAAGTATATTATTATATAATTTTATTATATGTATTTAAGTTTCCATAGGTATTCCACATCTGGGACCATGGGACAAGAGTGGCTAAAGTTATTTCTTTGGTTCCCCTCCCAGTTTCCTATGTGCACAACACCCAGAACTTTGAATCTTCACTATTCAGTGTTTAATAAATGTTTGCCAAATGAATTCTTAATGCCTCAAATTTTTTTTTAAAAGTATCATTTTCTACTTTTAAAGTGTTTTCATGGAAGACATATCTCATATTAGTTTCTATTTCTTGTCCTACATTACTCTCTCAAAATAACAAACAAGAATTAAAATAATACCCAGCATAATGATAAAATGATACATAAAAATTATCATTTAAGAAGCATGATAAAGAAGGGAACTGTTTCTCTCAGATCCTTAAAAAACATTTCTAGGTTGCAAAAGAATGTTAGGTTCCTCGTGTTAAAAGTTTGCGACTTCCTATTTTTCAGTGTGCAAGTTGCTTTACCCACATATCTTCTTCAGCCCCTAAAATAATCTTCCTGTTAGATTTTACTGTCCTCATTTCCAGATGAGGAAAACAAGCATTAAAATATAATGCAAATTTGATACTGAACTGGGATTTGAACTCTGATCCAAACTCTTTTCACCATGTTATGCTGTTTCCCTAAAACACTACTTAAAAGTTCATTCAAGAGCCAAGAGCCGGGCGTGGTGGCGCATGCTTGTAATCCCAGCATTCGGGAGGCTGAGACCGGAGGAACCTGGTTCGCGGCCAGCCTCAGTTACCTAGTGAGGCACAGTACTTGGGAGGCTGAGACACACAAATCAGGTTTGAGGCCAGCCTCAGCAACTTGGTAAGACCCTGTGTCAAAATTTTAAAAAATAAATAAATAAATAAATAAATAAATAAATAAAGGGAGGGGTGGGGCTCAGTGATAAAATGTCCCTGAGTTAAATCTTCAGCACACATATACAAATAATAATAATAATAATAATAATAATAATAATAATAACAACAATAATAACAAAAATACAATAATTTTAATGAAAATTCATTCAAATGAAAGTTCCCTAATATTAGGGGATAATATAGGACTACTATTCATGATGTGTAAATTTATGTAATCTAAGATTCAATCATCCTATCTGAAATACCAAGTATTAACGCTAACATTTTATTGTGTTGTATGCCTGAGTCCCAGCTGAGCGTAATCTGAATGTCAGATATGTCTTGGCATATCCCGTGTGCTGGGGTAGCCAGCCCATCCTCTTTCCCCAGTGTCTATTTGCCTGAGGGGAACTATATGTCTTTATTTCCAGTGAGGAAAGTTGCCTGGAGAATGAGATAAGGAAGATCCTCATGGGTTTGCTTGACTGGAGAAATAAAAAAGATTGATGGGAACAACTGCCTGTTTTGATTACTCTATACCATTCTCATGGATTGAGTAGAATTAATGAAGGCTGAGATGGAAGGGACTTTCCATGAAGTATTTAATGGCATATAGGAGTAAAAGCTAGAAGCCTGGGTGAAAAACTTTGGCACAAAATGGGGAAAACCAGCATTCCCCATTTCTACATGGGGTATATCACAGTCCCTGCACCACCAGGACAACAGAGAGCACTCACATAAAGTGCCAAACACTTCGGCACTCTGAATTTGGTAGATTGAGGAGAATCAGCATGCCTGCTTCCATGGAGACATATCAGAAGCAATATGAGGCACCATACTCCAGGAGTCCCCTGGGCACTGATTGTCAACCCACAATAGGATCAGGATCGTCTGGGAAGAAATGAAAGTCATATTTGAAAGGCCACATGAGACACCCCTCTGGACTCCAAGTCATCTTGTGACACAGGGGTGATGAGCCAATAAAATAAGAGTGCGATAATCTGACTGTGAGAGGAGCATTTCTATTCCACTGACCTGCACAGTTTCTGTTCTAGGTTTCAGCCTGGCTTCACAGGCTCATTCATCATCGATACTTCGATGCCTACCTATCCCATTTTGGTAAAGTTCTGAGTTCACATTAGCTGAAGTGCTCTATAAATCAATAGTTTGTCATGATACTCTTCTCTCCCTAGTGATCACCTTTTTTAGTAAAATGCTTTTGAAAGTATAAAAGATTATATTAAAGATTTTCTTTTTTTAAAAAAAAGGTGGAATGCTTTAGATGTCTTAAAAATATGTGGTTAATTGTTTTATTAAAGGGAAATAAAAAGGTTTTAGGTAAGGGAAGTCCATTTCAAATATAAAAGAAACATTAACCAATTCTCACAGACCATAAATTTATCTTTAAGAGATTAATGTTTAACTAAGGACCTACAAAAATTTGGAAAGAAGTAACCTTTCAAACATTCTCTGTATTATTTTTTGAATGATTTGAGTGTAGTTAATTATAAGCCCTCTCTTTTTACATAGTATTTAAAAAGCAAGGATGTCAAGATCATGAGAATAAAAGTTTTATCTAACTGGTCTTTAAGGAATGATACATTGACATGGCAGATTGTTATAATAAACCACTATTCCCTGGGTCTATGCCCTTTTGCAATGTGAATTTTCTAGTTTTTTCATCAAGAGATGGAATTATTTCTTCAACTTCCCATATCTGGAATAGCCTTCTTACGTACTTTGACAAAGCTAGTCAGACATGGTTTCAATGTTGGCAGTAGTGATGCTGCAAATGTCAAGCTACAAGGCCTGACAGCTTCTGCTCTGTTCCTCGTGGGACCTCACACTATCATTCTATGGATGTGAGAGGCCACCTGGAGAAGCCATAGTCAGCATGAATCACCAAGTGTGAATAAAACTATTCGCAAATGAATTGTCACATGACTACAGCCAAGTAGGTGACTCCTGATAAGACCAGCCAAAGAACTGCTCAGATTACCAACCCAGAAAATTATGAGAATTTTCTTTTAATACTATTGTTCTAAGGCACTAGATTTTGGACTGATTTATTATGCTGCAATAATAACTAAAATAATTGAATGTATTATTTTCTTTCCCTGAAAAACAAAATCTCCTGAGAAGTGAGACTTTATTTCTTTTTGTCAAGAACCTACTGTTCTAAATTTGTTGTTGACACTAGTTCAATATACTGTTTCAATATGTCAAATGCCAATATAGAAAGTACTTTTATTGTCACAGGCAGTTATTAAATTGATAAATACAGAAATTAAATGTTGCATCAATACAAAATGAATTTCATTTACTTACAAATCTTATTTTCACCTGTTAGGAAAACAACAAAAATGTTTTGAAGATTGAAGTGTAAAGAAATGTTATAAAATCTAAGGAAGAACAATATACATATACATATGTATATATATATATATATATTATAAATTTTTTCATTAAACTTCTAACATTATGAGGAAGAAAAAGCCCTATATATTTTGTTGGCAAACTTTCGTAAGTGTAATTTTTCACATTTCAAAATGAATGAAAATATTAGCTCTAGATGAGATTTTAGAGATTACCTTCAAATTACAAGCCCACACTCTCCATTTTAGAGATGAGGAAGATGAGGATAAGTGAGTTAAAATTCTCAGCCAGCACCAGTCATGGTGGCGCATGCTTGTAATCCCAGCATTTGGGAGGCTGAGACCTGAGGAACCGGGTTTGTGGCCAGCCTCAGCTACTTAGTGAGGCACTCTGCAACTTAGTGAGACCCTGTTTCAAAATAAAGAACCATAAAAAAAAAAGGTCTCAGCCAAACTTGAGTAATAAGCCTGTATAGCTGTCTAAGGTGAGGAGAAACAGACTCACAGGTTAAATAACTGGTACATGGCTTCATGCTGCCCCTTTATCAGGTTGTACCTGCTGACTCCCAAAGAGAAAAAAAAAGTTTAAAAAGTGGGGTGATTTGGAAATAATCAAAGAAGAAACATGAAATTGGTAATGTTGATGTGGAACCCAAGTGCCCAGGTCAATTCAGAAGTGGTTAATGGGAGAATTGCTGATCCTTTATCATCTTTATGAGTCTCTTTCTGGCTGTACTATGGAAGATTCTGGTCTGGCCTCCTAGGCTACCTTATTTTTGACTCATTCCATGTGACTTAAAACCTGAAGTATAAAGATGAGCCTGAGGAATAAGAAACTCAGCATCAGCTAAGTAGGTATGGGAAGCCCAAAGGCAATCCCATCTGCCATTACCAAAACTCTATTTGTGTCAAGTGCTATATATGAAGTGTTCATAGCACTGTCGAAACTGACTTCAAAGCAGGGTTATTGGTATTGGAGCTTCCAGATTATTGTAGACACATAACCCTGAAAGAGATGATGAGGGGAGGGTCAGAAAGAGACTAATAAATCTAGCACTAAAGTTGCTTTGGTATCTTGCATTCACTTTTACTTTATTGAAATGCAGGTATAAATAAGCTTAGTTTGAGGGGGTTTGTGAGGGTAGATAATATAATAATCAACCTTAACCAACTCAGTGGTGATAAATTATGCTGATTACCGGTTGATAGTTTAGAAAACAAAAAATAGCTTCTTCTATGTTTGACTTGCAAAGCCCAAACTACATACTGGCAGAAGTATTCGCACAGAAGGTTGAAATAAAAATGGAGTGACATTTCATCCCAACACATTCTGTTTATTTAAGCTGTTATTGATGTTTGTCCTTGAGACTTTCAAGTTAATTTACTGTCCAGGAAGGAAACCATTGCTACTTTGCATCCATATTGATGACTTACTCTAATAATTCCTTTTGATTAAAAAAGTGATCAGTTTTCATTTCAAAGAAGCAAGCTATATTTCTTTTCTTATATTTGTTTTCCTTTCAGCTGTGTTTTCCTATGAGGCAATATATTGTAATAGTATATGCACAGGGACTGGAGGATTGGATTCGGAAGACAAATAAGCTGGCTAGGAGTCTAAAGCTGGTGGCTCATTGTGCAGACCCTCTAATAGGTTATGTCTCTAATCCAAAAATAATAATAGATGAGTAGAGATCAAGGGAAAATCCACAACAATTATGAAGTTAAAGTGGTAAATGTAAATAAGGCTGATACCTATTAACAGGTTCCCCGCATAGGAAGTACAGTTCCAAAGGGGGAGATAAGCCAGGTATTATCAGGCATTGGTGTGGGACAAGGAGATAAAGTGACTTAGAATGGCCATGTGTAGCTAGAAATAGGATAGAATAACAATGACAAATATCAGTGTGCTTGAACAAAGACCCAGGGAAGATCTAAGGGATATCCTGCTCCAATTTAATAATTGCTTATTCTTCCTGAGTGAGCACCTAATTTTAGGTCTTAAGTGGGTAGGCTTTAGCTGGACACAGTGGTGCACAGCTGTAATCCCAATAAGATCACATGGTAAAGGCCAGCACATGATAACTTAGTTCAAAATAAAAAGTAAAAAGGGGTGAGGGTGTAACTCAGTGGTAGAACACCCCTGCATTCAATTTCCAGGATTAAAAAAAAAGTGCAAGTTTTAATGCCCATTCAACACTTTATTGTAGTAGATAGTGCATGAACAGCTGCAAGTCATCACAAATTAAAAGTAACTCAGAAATACTTTGCTCAACTTTGTCCTAATTTACAATATATGGGCATGCATGCACCTGAGTAACAATGGTCTTGAGAAAGCTGAAGTCAAAAAATGCAGTGGGAAGCACAGGTCAGTGTCACCCACCAACTTAAATGACCTGCTTTATAGAGCAGAGGACATTATCAAGGCCTGAGTTTCAAGTCACCATTAAATCATTGAGAATCCATCAATTACAAAACTAATGGTCTCCCAAATTCATTTAATGCTGTATTTATTCTGGTGTGCTTGCAAAAAGCTTGTTGGAAGTAGGGTAATCTATCCTTTTTTTTCTTTTCTTTTGTAAAAACACACTATCAATCAGGACATTTCTGTAGCACTTTAGCAGAAAAGGTCAAGGTAGCCCATTATTCATGAATATCTGATAATTTCATGTACACTATTGCATATAATGTTCTACTACAGACAGTATTAAATCGAATTCCCTGATTTCTCCATAAGTCTGGCTGTCTCTTGAATTGGTGATGTCGACAGAAGTTCAGAATGACCTTACTTATAAAGACAGAACATTATTATGAGCATGACAATTCTTCTAGAAATGAGACTCTAGATATACCCAGATATTTACTAAATGAGGTGATATCTATTCTACACATACAAAGGAAAGACATTGCAGATAATGTCAGGAAAGAGGGACCCAAGAAACATAATATCTCAATATCCCTTGTCGAAATTAAGAAACTAAGTCTCATGGACATTAGTGACATGCCAAAGTTTGGAGCAGGGCATAGACTCCCAGTCCATTACATAATTTTCTTCCACATGGCAGACATGTCTGACAGATGGTATGCAAGATAATTTTAAGTAATTTAAGAAATGGCAGAGAATGATGTAGTGAAAAAGTTATTCTCTTTATAAGTATCATTCAATACTTCTGATTTACATCTCACAGGAAGCCTTAGTGTGAAGCTAGTACAATTTTTAGTGCCTTTGTAGTATCTATTCATCTCTGATTTTAACAAAAAGAGCAGATCAGAGGCATAGCAGGCAGCAGCCTTTAGCTAGAATTTAATGACATCTTTTTATTGAATTCATTTTTAAGTTTTCTTCCGTTGTTCAAAGTGATATTTGATTTGCATTTAAAACAGTGATATAAGTTTTCCTTTAAAATGAATTAATTTTGGTAATAAAATAGATATAAAATATCATGTAAATAATAGTGCCGGTGACCCTCAGCTATTACAAAAATCCTAGAGGTGGTATTAGATGACTCGAGTTGAAGAAAGCCAAAAATAACACTATCATCTACATAATTAAGTATAAGTTTTAAATTCATGTATTTGTGTGATTTCATATATTGCCAAAAGTTTTTACTTATTTATTAATTTTGTGAAATATGGAAGACAATATTACCATTTCTGTTTTACACCTGAAAGAAAGTAAAGCCCAAAGATATGAAATGACATATACAATCACAGAACAATGAGCAAGTGATGATGCCGATGTTGCGTTCATTTTCTCCAGAGTTTATTCTAGTCTGGTACATCAACCACTATTTTAGCCAGGAGGTCTCTTGCCCTATCAACCAATTAAAATGGATAATTTTCTATGCAAAACTGCTGGTAGACATTAATTGTATTTCCATGGGTTTCAATATTTAAAACTTGAGGAATGTCTTTATAGTACTTCCCATCCGAAGCATTCAGTATAGCAAAATTTGATAAATTTCATTAACCATTGAATATAAGGATGATAAGGTAAGTGAGATATTTTAATAGTATAAGACTACAACCAGTTGTGGTAGTACATGCCTATAATCCAGGTACTTGGGGAGTTGAGACAGGAAGATTGCAAGTTTGAGGCCAGCACTGGCAACTTAAGGAGACCCTGTTTCAAAATAAAATGGGTTGGAGGAAAAGCTCAGAGGTAGAATCCCTGTGTTCATTCTCCAGTACCACAAAGATTATATACATATCTTTATGGATATAATATATGGATATATATTATAAGACCATCCTTGAACAAAAAAATCATATGCCTTATATGAATGTTTGTAAGATTGGGGAGATAGAATGTATTAATAACATGTAGAGAATAAAAAAGAAGCAAACATAAAACAAAATAAATGAATTGGACACATGATGCTTTAACAATACAGAAATATATATATATATATATATATATATATATATATATATATATATACATATATATCACATGTATTTGTGTCAGGCTTATATAAGCTTCTTTAATATGAATTTTTTTTCAATCCTCCAACCAACCAATTGGTCTAAGTTACCTTCATTCTTCAAGTGAAGAAACTGAGGGTCTTAAGTTGAATAGTAAGGCTGAAGACTCCTGAATAGCATCTCAGTATTTTCATGAACATGCCTCCATTGCTATAGTCCTATAATGATTTGGGGATGGGAAAATCTGATCTTCTGGCTATAGCTGATCCATTAAATTCTTTGGGTCTTAGTTTTGGACAGTTTTTCAGAGGTATCAAAGGCTTCATTATGTCATGTTAAGCTGAGATTATTTTTTAATTCACAATATTCCATTCTTCAGGATCACTATTCATTGTAAAACATAATCTTACAGGATTAGTGTTAAGTCCTGTACTTTTTCATCCTAGTTTCTAGATACTGTTCAAAATGTAAAGATCCACCCACCTGATACAGTGGTCTTGCATATTGAGTAGTTTCCATAATTTAAAGTATACTTAGGACAGTTTTGTCCAAGAAGACATAATCTAAGCAAATCTCACTTGTATTTAACCGCAAACCCATGAGTTGGAGTACAGTTGAAGACGTGCCATAAACCTCCTCTTAGTGAAAATGTCTCCCTCATCAAATTGGGAGAGTGTGCTCGGGAACTACAGGGTCATTGTTTTTTATTAAGGAATTTGTCTCTTGAAGGCCTTATTAAAAAGAACATGAGTTACCTAGGATATATGACACAGCAGTCCGTGCTAATGTGTTCATTTGTCACAATATACTGCCTTCTATGACACCTAATACTTCATATCCACTCTTTGCTTTCACCATCCTTACTCCTACATTTCAGAACTGATAGAATGGTATTATTAGTTATATTTCACACAAAAAAGAACAGGAAGCATACACCATTTGCTTTCAATGCAGAGCTAATTAGCAACATTTAAGACAGGGCACTGGTTCCTTACTAAGTGGTCAATGCTCTTTCTATGCTGATTTCCCTAACAGGAGTAGGACCCTGAAGGATCAGGACTCTAGACACTTAGGACGAGGACTGAAAAGATAAGTTGGAGGAGAAATGAGTCCATGGAGTAGATCTTTGGTCAGGAGCAGTGGCCTATAAGAAGTCATGGCTATAAGAAAAGCTGAATATAGAATGGTAGGGAGGGCCCAGAGATGAAACTATAGCATTTGGGAGTGTTGGAGCTGAAAGATGCCTCTGGGCTGGTTTCATATTCTCATTTTACTGATGATCAAAATTAGTACTATAAAAAAGACTTACAGCAGATTAAATGATACACAGGTAGGGACAGAGCTGAAGTGAAAATCAGGCTTCCTAGCTTTACATACTTTTCTCTCTCCTTACAACATTGCTGAAGGATGGTATCTCAGAAAGAATTTGAATTAAGCTAAGATTATTTCCAATATGAGTACTGGAAAGTAAAGTATAGTGTAGAGGTAGCAATTCAGATGAAAAAAGATAATAAATGAGGTTAAAGGAAAAGTGGAAAGGGATAAAGAAGAGGTAAAGAACAGCCTAAACGTGTACTTAGTCAGGCATGTATTAAAATTTTCCAGTGACAGATAATGCAGCAATTTTTCTAATTATTTATTAAAGCACATGCTAATGAGACTTTTAGGAAAACATTCTGCCTGTTCTTGATAAGCTAATTTTTAGAAAAAGGAAAAAGTGGAGCAAAGTATCTCATATGATTTCCCTAAACTTTATTTATAAGGGTGTTATATTCTGTAGGCAAACTCTCCCTTGGGTGATTGTGTTTTTCTTAGCATGATTGAGAGAGTCTGCAGTATTTTTAGGGAGTGTTTTGACAGGGTATACTTAGAATTTGTAAATAATAGAAAACTTGCTGATTGTACATTCTACACAAATTTGTCTCAAAGGCATTTTTAAGGAGCATAATACAGATGAAATGAAGTAAGAAAAAAAAGAGGCAATTCTATGGATAGTTCATATTTTCAGTCTCTTTTTTTTCTATCTCTATTTTTTTTTCTATCTCTATTTTTTTCTATCTCTTTTTTTTCAGTCTCTATTTTTGTTCTATACTCCAATTAGAAACTAAGAAGGTCAATCCTTGATATGTGTGTGGCTTAATTGTAGTATGTATACACTTCCTGGACTACTTCGTGGCTCAAAGTCTTTAAAGGACCTTGTTATTCAAACAAAAATCTAGCTCCCACCAAACTAAGAAATGCTCAGTAAATATTAACCTTTCCCAGAAACTCAGTTCTTTAAATCAAGAGCCAGTGATGTCCATGAAAATATATACTGACATTTAGACTTCTGATGGAGTGCCATTGCACTTCCAGTTTCATGCAACAAGTCTTTTGTCATGCATGACAGGCAGAGAGGAGGTTAAACTTAGGGACACACCATGGGAATTAGCCAGAAAGAGAGGTAGAATACTTATAGCTTTTGTTGGCTTAACAAGGGGTTAAGCCACACTAAGATGATTTTATAGCCTAACCTATGGAGGTGTGTGTGTGTGTGTGTGTGTGTGTGTGTGTGTGTGTGTGTGTGTGTGTGTTTGGGGGGGAGGGTACCTGAAGTCTCAAGCCTCGAATACCAGCAAATGGGTGAAGGAAAAACATGTCTTCCATGGACTTCCTTATGAGCATAGCCTAAAATGGGCCCTTTCTGGAAGTGATTTACAAGGGAATGCCTTCCAAAGGCATAAATAGCAACAGGAATTTGATAGAGTAAACAGTACATTGTCTCTGGTTAGAGAGAGAGAGAGCTTTTTGCACAGGGAAACCCTGGACATAGATTGCACCTAAATTGGTCCCACCTTGAGGAAAAAGGATGGTGCCTTTTTTATGTCATTGGTTGCTGGCTTCTGGGATGGAGGTAAATAACCTCTCAGACAAAAATCCCATTTTTTTTCAGTACTGGGGATTGAACTCAAAGGCATTCTACCTCCAAGGTACACTCCCAGGCCTATTTTTTATTCTTTATTTTGAAACAGGGTCTCACTAAGTTGTGGAATGCCTCACTAGGTAGCTGAGGCTGGCTGCGAACCCGGATCCTCCGGTCTCAGCCTTCCAAATGCTGGGATTACAAGCATGTGCCACCACGCCTGGCTCCCATTGGTTTTCTTAGCTGTGACTTTCTTGAGTTCTCTGTATATTCTAGGTATTAATCCTCTATTGGAGGAATAGTTGGCAAAATTTTTCTCCCATTCTGTGGGCTCTCTGTTGAGGTTCTTGATAGTTTCCCTTGCTGCACAGAAGCTCTTTAGTTTAATGCAATACCATGTATTAATCTTCCTTTGAGTTGCTTGTGCCTTTGGGGTCTTGTTGAGAATTTTTTACCTGTGCCTGTGTTGAAGTGTTGGACCTATGCCTTCTTCCAGTAGCTGCAAGGTCTCTGGACTGACTTCCAGGTCTTTGATCCATCTGCAATTTACTCTTGTGTAGGGTGAGAAAGTGGGGTTTATTTGCATTTTTTTGCATATGGTTAAACAGTTTTGTCAACACGATTTGTTGAAGAAGCTATCTTTTTTCCAGTGTATGTTTTTGGCTCCTTTGCCAAAAATCAATTGACTGTATGTGTGTGGGTTTGTTTCTGAGTCTTCTGTTCTGCTCCATTGGTCTATGTGTCTGTTTTTGTGCCAATACCATGCTATTTTTATTACTGTGACTTTGTAGTATAGTTTGAAGTCAGGTATTGTGATGGTCCTGAATGGTTCTTGTTGCTAAGAACTACTTTGGCTATTTGGGGATTTTTGTTGTTCCAAATGAATTTAAGGACTGATTTTTGTATGTCTTTGAGGAGTGACCTTGGTAATTTAATGGGTATCACATTGAATCTATAGATCACTTTTGGGAGAATGACCATTTTGATGATTTTTATTCTGTCTATCCAAGAGCATGGAAGATCTTTCCACCTTCTAAGATCTTTTTCAATTTCTTTTTTCAACTTTTTATAGTTTTCTTATAGAAGTCTTTTACCTCCTTGGTTAGATTTATTCCTAAGTATTTTATTTTTTGGGTGCTATTGTAAGTGGAATTGTTTTCTGGATTTGTTTTTCAGCGGATTTATGGTTGGCATACAGGAAAGTTTCTGATTTCTTTCTCTTTTTTTTTTTGTGGTACTGGGGATTGAACTCAAAGGCATTCTACCTCTGAGCTAAACCCACAGGCCTATTTTTTATTCTTTATTTTGAAACAGGGTCTCACTAAGTTGTGGATGCCTCACTAGATAGCTGAGGCTGGCCGCGAACCCGGATGCTCCAGTCTCAGCCTCCCAAATGCTGGTATTACAAGCATGTGCCACCATGCCTAGCTTAAGTTTCTGATTTTTTAAGATTGATTTTGTATCCAGACACTTTGCTGAATTTGTTAATCAGTTCTATAAGCTTGTTGGTTGACTTTGTTGAGTCTTCTAAGAAAAATATCAAGTCATCTGCAAAAAGGGATAGTTTTAGTTCTTCCTTTCCTATTTTTACACCTGTGATTTCCTTCTCTTGCCTTATTGCTCTGGCTAGAGTCTCAAGTACTATATTGAACAGAAGTGGTTATAATGGACATCCTTGTCTTGTTCCTGTTTTTAGAGAGAACTCTAACAGTTTTTCCCATTTAATATGATGTTGGCTGTGGGCCTATTGTATATTGCCTTTATGATGTTGAGGTATGTTCCTTCTATTCTGATTCTCTGCAGTGCTTTTAGCATGAATGCGTGTTGGATTTTATCAAAAGCTTTTTCAGCATCTATTGAAATGGGCAAATGATCTAAATAGACACATCATAGAAGAAATACAAATGGCCAATTAGTGTATGAGGAAATGTTTAACATCGTTAGCAATCAGAGAGATGCAAATCAAAACTACACTGAGAATTCATCTAACACCAATTAGAAAGGTGATCATCAAAAACACAAACACAACAAATGCTGGTGAGGATGTGAAGTGGGAACCCTAATACATTGTTGGTGGGATTGCAGATTAGTGCACTCACTTTGGAAAACAGTATGGAGGATCCTCAGACCAATGGGAATGAACCTACCATATGATCCAGCAATACCACTTCTGGGTATCTACCCTACAGAATGGAAACCAAACTATCAGACCAATGCATGTGTATCTGTGTTTAGAGCCGCACAATTTGTATTTGCCAAACTATGAAACCAGCTAAGATTTCCATCAACAGATGAATGGATTACAAAACTATGGGATATGTACACAATGGAATTTTACTCAGCCATAAAGAAGAACAAAATAATGTCATTTGTAGAGAAATGGATGAAACTGGAAAACATTATGCTAAGTGAGTTTAGTCAGTCACAAAAGTAAGAAATTGGATGCTTCCCCTAATATGTGGAAGCTAGGGAGAAAGTGGGTCATAGGCAGGACTCTAGACAAAGAAGGAGAAACCTTAGATAAGCAGAAAAGGTGACTTAACTGAAGGTGATGGGGGCAGGGGAGGGAAACACTCTAATGCACATGATGTACTTTCATAAACATATCAAAGTCAATCACTAAACTGAACATGAGGAGGGAATGGGACGGGATTTGGGGAGGGGTTAAATCAGAAATGTGTGCATGTATGCCTCTACCAGCTTGTACCTAACAAAAATGTATGATTACAATGCACCAATAATAATTTTTAAAAATCCCATTGGACCAAAGATAATTCTCAGAAAAGGGGAATGCTGGGAGCATTCACACCACAACAGTGTATAGTGGTTTTGCAATGAGTTCACTGTACTCCTAACCCAGACTAGGGTCAGTCAACTAAACCAACTTCAGGAATGGTTCACAAAGGGGATAGCCAGCAGTCCATACCTAAAAGAACATAGGGAACTCTTGCTTAGATGGGTGGAGTTGACCTGTATTCAAACAGTGACCAGCTTTAGGTCTCATTATGAGACAAAGTGTTGGGAACCTCCAGCAAGTGGGTGGCTGGATCAGGAGCTGTATGAGAGCAAGACTTCCATCAATGGCTGAAGGAATAAGAGCAGAGACCAGCTCTGAGGAGGAAAGGGCTGACCTTGTTGAGGAGGTCAGGTCCCTGGCCAAGATCGCACAATCAGCCAAAATAGTCACCGAATGAAATTCTACTCAGCCATAAAGAAGAACAAAATTACATCACTTGCAGGAAAATGGATGGAAATCAAGACTGTTATGCTAAGTGAGATCAGCCAGTCACACACACACAAAATGAAGTGTCATATATTCTCCCTCATATGTGAAAGTTAAAGATACAAAAGGGATGCTGACAAAGAATCATTCCCCCTAGTGGAATGATGAAGGGGGTCTAAAAAAGGAAGGCGGCTGGAGGGAGGAAGATCTGATAAAGGAAAGACTTCAATAGACGCAATGAACATATACAAAATTATCAGTGCTAGTCTTAATTCCTGTATAGGGAGGAGGAGGGAGCAGGGTGGGAGCCAAAGGGAAGCTCATCAAGTACTGTGTGTATGTATATGTCTATCGCTTGAACTTCATCATGGTGTATGGTTATAACGCACCAATAAAATAGATAGATGATAGATAGATAGATAGATAGATAGATAGATAGATAGATTTTTTTAAAAAGTCAATCAATTCCACTTGGGTAACTGAAGTACAGACCAAGAAACAAGCCAAAGGCTGCATGTGACTGTGACTAGAGAAAGAGTGTAGATGAGGGCAAATCTGACTTGGTGAATACTCAGAGAAAGGATTCTTTCACGCACAGGGATTACAGGAAAAAAATGAATTTCAAACCCTACTGACTGGTGAATTTTCATCCACAGCTATATTTGTTGCCCATTTCTGAAATGACCTGGGCAGGCTCCAAAAGGGTCTAGGTAGCCAGGTCTTGATGACTCCTGCAGTTTTGGGAAAAGATGACAATTAAAGCCTTGGAACTCCTAATCTCAATGTTCTTCAATAACCACTGGTAGTGGATGCTACCATTGATGTACTGAATCTCATTTCCCCTGTTCTACTTAGACCACGTTCATATTATTCTAATATTTCCTATGAACCCATATTGATGTGTCAAGTAGGAATGCCTGAGAACAAAATTCTTCAAAATGTTAAACTTTCTTGTTACTAAAATTGACATTAAAACATAATGTCTAATTGAAATAATTAATTGTATTCCACAAAGTGTCTGGAAGCAGGGATGCAAAATTAATTCCTTCCTAAGATTTAACATTTGATGCACTTGTTTGTTTCACCTGCTGTGACAGACAATAAGACCCCACCTCAGTTGTATTCTACCACAGCCTTCATGAAAACAGCTCTACCTGGGCTGCAGACTTTATTTCTAAATGTACAACTGAACTAATTCCTGTAACAGAATCAGGCGTGTGTCTCCTGATGTGTGTGTGTGCATTTCCAAGTTAGTGTAAATGCTGATAACATTTGAGAAAGC
Source organism: Graphiurus murinus (assembly GCA_004027655.1). NCBI lineage: Eukaryota > Metazoa > Chordata > Mammalia > Rodentia > Gliridae > Graphiurus > Graphiurus murinus. Next base: position 149,539 of record PVLC010000213.1, on the reverse strand, counting down.
TTGTCCCACTAGTACCTATGGAATAGTGCTTGTGTTGCTTTGGTTGGGTCAGAGATTGCAGGGGAAAAACAGTCACGCAATGCTTCTGATTTGTTACCACAACAGGATCATTCCTAGCAGCTTTCCCTGCTCTCTGATGTCAACTGAATTAATTCTGAGCCCTAGTAGCTCCTCCATGAAACAGAAATGACTTATATAGCCTCATATTGGCAGTGAAAATCCCCATGGGAGTCATTTTTAATTTTGGAAGAAACTTGCTCTAAAAACAGCTTTTCCTCACAATACCTTGGCAAGAGAGGAAGGAAATTCCTCCATTTCAGTAACATAGATATTTTAAGTGATTTGCCCTTAAATACTGAGATAATCTTGAGATTTTGCTAGTACCACATCTGCCATTTAGTTACTTTTGGTACTGTGCAGGGAAAAGATAAGTGGTTTCAAATTCAATTAACAATCACAACCTTATTGGTAATTAAAATTCTGCTAGCTTTGGCTCCCTTTTGTCCTTTTCCCTGAGAACCATATATTTGCATGTTAGATGAGGCTCAAGCATCACCTATGCTGAGGTCTTCCCTGTGTTAGTCACTTCTGTCTGAACCCTTTTAGCATGTGATGCACACTATAGTCATAATAGTAATGATATTAGAGCAAGAGCCAATGTTTATGAGCATTTCTTCTATACCAAGTACCATGTGACACTCACACTCATGATGTCTTTTAATTTTTACAAGCATTATATGAGAAATGTAAAATCAGGATCCTTTTTTATAGGTAAAAATTTCTTGCCTTCCACATCTCTGCCCAGGCAGTCAGTCCCTCATCTCCTTACTGAGTACACATTCAAAATATTTTGTAAAGTTTAATTTGAGGAAATCAAACATGAACCTTGCATGCAACAAGGGAGGTTCTGTTTTCAAAGAGTTCCAGAATACTTTAAACTCTTGTATTATACACCACCTTTAGATTCAAGCTCTGGCAATAAATTTGAACATATTCCATATATTCTTTAATTGATGGCTTTTTAGGTAGGCATTTCTTCAGTATACTCTCTTTTAATGCATTTGCTTATAAGGATGATTTTCAATGTGAAAAACAATCCATTGTCCCATTTCACACAATACAGATAAAATGCCATTAAAAATCTTCAGAAAAAGTATTTTTTAATAAAATTATACCTGAAACCTGGTTGTTGTGTCACATGCCTGTAATTCCAGTACTTGGGAGGCTGAGACATGAGGATACACAGGTTTGAAGCCAGCCTCAGTAATTTAGCAAGGGTCTCAGCAACTTAACAAGACCCTGTTTCAAAATAAAATTTCAAGTATATGGGGCTGTAGCTTGGAGGTAGAATGCCCCTGGGTTCAATACACACACACACACACACACACACACACACACACACACACACACTCATTTATACCTGAGGAGATTTTTATGTATCTTACACACATTCTGTGTACTTTAAAAGTAACCCAAAGATAGTTTGAAATAAATGATAATCACAAAGAAAAAATGGGGGTCAGGGGACACTTATTAATCTGTGCCTGATCCATTGATTCACAGTAAGTTCTATCATCCCATGATGTTATGTGATATCTTTGTTTATATTCTGGCTGTTTGCTGACTTTATATCTGAAAAAGAGCCTGACTTTATATCTGAAAAAGAGTTCTGAAAAACTCACCTGTTTTTCAGAAATTGGAGTAGCCTTCCGGCATTGTGGCAAAAGTCCTCCAGTTCCCTAACCAGACATTCTAGGAAGAGTCTGAGTGCCAGAAGAGATCAATGGTCATTCCTCTGAGCACCAAGTTTTCAGATTCATAAGAATTAGTAGTTCTAAAGTAGGAGAATGTGAGTCGGGTGTGGTGGCGCACACTTGTAATCCCAGTAATTGGGAGGCTGAGACAGGAGGATCCAGGTTTGCGGCCAGTCTCAGCTACTTAGTGAGGCACTCCGCAACTTGGTGAGGCCCTGTTTCAAAATAAAAATAAATAAAAATTTAAAAATAGGGCTGGGGGTGTGGGGGTGTAGCTCAGAGGTAGAATGCCCCTGGGTTCAATCCCCAGTACTGAAAAAAAAAAAAAAAAAAAAAGTAGGAGAGCATGGATCAAAAAGAGGGCAAAAGTAATTTCTGGAAACAAAGAAATCCTCAAAATGTAGATAAATGACCAAAATGACCAATATTTCTCACACTTCCATAGGCTTTCAATCATCTTAAAGGCTCCCTTTTACTTGTTTGATCAGGTCTTACTGGCCTTGCATCCACCACTCTACTTACTTTTCCATCCATACCTGAGTGGTATGCCCACTTAGAACACTGGACTATCTGGAATATATATGAATATTCAGAACAGAATTAGGAAATAGCTAGAGAACCTCATTCAAGATGCTGAACTGAACAGGAGAAACAGGAAAGAATTGTTTCAAGTTGAAAATAAGAGTTTGTCTGAATATGCCTATTATAAGAACAGCCCATCTTTTAGAAGCAGAGCTCCAACTACTGCCAAACTTTTAGACGGTAATTCCATTTTTATTTTTTTCCTACCACATCATTGATGAGCTTACTTCCTTATACTAGCATAATTTTCAAAGGAGATAAAGGAACAGAAGCAGCTTAGGCAGTTAAAACAGCTGTTGCCATCAGGGGTGTATATTTAATCCACTTCTGGACACACTTTGTGTTTAACTGTAAGCATTTGTTTTAATAATCTTTCTGATAAGTAACAGTCTATAGGTCTATAAAAAGAATTGTCTAAATTAAAGACCATTGCAAGTATGCTGAGCAACAAAAATATTCAGTAAATACTCAGTAATTATGACATTGTCACTGTTTAATATCACATTAACAATGACAGATAAATTGTAACATTAATTTAAAGTATTGCCAGACTGGCTGAGTAATTTCTGAATGTGAATTTAATTAAATTGCTAACACATAAATAACACAATTTTAAAGAAAGCTATCGCAAGAGAAAACAGAAACTAGCTTACTAAATCCATCTGTATTTTGACATGTTATATAATATATAAACACATCCTGCAGAAATATCATTATTAAGACCCAAGAATATTTGTGTACATTAAAATCTACAGCATTGTCTGATCATTATGCTAGCTTACATTTTCAGATCAATGTTAGAGAGATATTATCAAACCTAATGCCACATTATGTGAGTTTTATTTAGAAAAAAGATAGCAAATATATTTACAATGTTGCTTACATAATAGAGACTCTGTGAGTCATAGTAGCAAACTAACATTTCTTTTTTTCTCAGGTAGTAATGGCCTTTAGTAGCTTGAAGATGTGCTACTAAAACATGTTTAGCTTGAATATATAACCTGCTGTGAATTATAAAATATTAAACTCTTTTTTCCTTAGACTGTGATACCTCAACAATGTATGTTCCAGAAATGTAATCCATGTTTAATCTCTATAGTAAATGTCATCAGTTGCTTAAAATGGTGAAGCCACAGGAAGCCACTATACCTAAGCGCTGTGGTGTAATAGTAATCTTCTTGATTGAATAAATATGCTTGAGATTCAAAGTTTGCTTGAGAATGCAAGACTTAAAATATAAACTTGAAGATTTTCCATACCAGGAAAATGTTCTGTTTTTCATCCAATCAAAATGACATTTTGCATTATATCACTTCTACTTTTTTTCTTTTTCTTTTTTAACTGATGACTAAGAGATACAATGACTTCATTTCCTCTGTAAATCACAGAGTTGTTTAAGGTAATTTACAATCACATAATCATTCTCAAAATATTCTAATTTCAGCTTCATCACCCCTGTTGCCCTCACACCCAATTAAAATAGAACAGAATTTCAATGCACTGCTGGAAAATAGGTTATATCTATTATATTTCCATTAGCTGGCTTGAGAGTCACATTGTTTTAAATGGAAGAGCCCATTCAACACATTTCTGTTGAGTATCCTCCAAGTGCTTGACACTTTTCTAGGCACTGGAAATACGTCAGAGAACCCAGTAGATAAAGAGTTCCTGCCATATCAGAGATAGCATTTTCTTTTGAAAAGAAATGGACAAAAAAAAACCCCACACAAATGAATGAAAAAATATGTAATCTTCCAGGTGTTTGGTAAGTTTTATTGTAAAATTAAATATAAGGTAATAAGGATAGGATGTGTTGGTGGGGGTTCACTAGAGGGTTGTGTTTTATACAGGGTAATAGGAGAAGACCTCATGGGAAAATATTAAATCAGAGATATGAAGGAGGGGAAAAATCATTCCAAAATTGAGGTAACCATATTTCAGGCAGAGGAAGCTAATAATAAAAATATGCAAAGGGAAAGCATGATGCATTTAGGAAACAAAAAAAAAAAGGCAGGCATGGTTGGGACCATGGGAATATATGAGGAGAGTAAGAAAAGAGATCAGGAAGTTTTTGATAGGCCAAGATAAGGTTTAGACATTTACTTTGGATGAGAAGAGAAGTCACTGAGATGTGGGAGCAAAGAAGGAATATAATCTTACTTGGGATTATATTCACATTGGCTGCTCTGTCAAGTGTAGACTGTGGGGATTTAATAACAAAGTGGAGAAATTAGTTCAGAAGCATTTGCCATAATCCAGGACTCAGACAATAGCAGTGGATATGAGGAGAAGTGATCAGACTCTTAGCACAGTAGGAAGGGAAAATATTTAGGATTTGCTCATGTGTCTGGATGGAGATATGGAAGAAAAAGGACCATTTAGGATGACCTCACTTAAAAGGTGATTTGAGCAGTGAGAAGGTTAGTGTTGTTTCCTGCTTTTTAGAATGAAAAGTTCAGGTCACAGTTGGGATTGGTAATAAGGGTTTTGTTTGTGGGCATGTTTGAGAAGCACTTTAGACATCTCAATGGAGTTTTCAAGGAGATAATTGTATAAAGAGTCTAGAATTCAGGCATAAGATCTCTGACTGGGAAGTCCTTGGGGTGAAATTGGCATTTAAAATAAGGAGACTGGATGAAGCCATTTATGGAATATTTCAAAGAAAATCAAAGTTCTGAAGAATGATTCCCCCCCCCCCCCAGATTACTACAAAGTTTTCAACTTGCAATATCATGAATGATGAACAAAGGGAAATGAGACGGAGTAGCTGACAACGTATAGAGAAACCTAGACTGAATGTTATCCTGAAGGGCAGATGGACAAATATTTCAAGAAGAAGGAAAAGAGCAATATGCTCCCTGAGTAAGATGACTGAGAACTGGCCATTCGATAGAGTAACATGAAGAAGGTCTTTATTGACCCTGGGATGAATTGTTTGGTTGTACCCATGGACATGAAAGCTAACTTAAGTAGGTTCAAATGAAATGTGTGCAGAGGAAATGGAGATAGTGCGTGTCAGCACATTTAAGAATTTCTTGTTGTAAATAGAGAGAAATGGAACTATACTCAAGATAAAATATACCATGATAAGTAGAGTTAAGTAGCTAGCCAGAAATGAGCAGGAAAAGGGAAAGGGGGGCCAAAGAGGAGCCTTCCTAAGAACAGGCACAGATATTGCCCCACTCAGCTGTAGTCAGAGACTTCCAGCCAACATATTGCAGCTTTAGATTACCTCATGACACAGTGGTGTGCAGTCGCACTAAGCCATGGCATGAAACCCAAAAGTAATGGCCCCAAGTTAATAAGCATGAGGAGGCATGGAATTTCTGGACAAGCCAGACTCATTCTATTTTTCTCTGGGACCAGCCAGCTGTGTGACCTTCCTGTTGAGCACATCCAATAAAGCCCTTCAAGCTCAGCCTATCTGTGTCCCCCAAATGAAATCTTACTTTTGAGGAGACAAGAACCAAGGGAAACTTGCAGTTCTGTAACAACAGGAAAAGGAAGGATTTTACAATTATTTGTTTCAGATGGAGAAGTGGAAGGCCCTAAAGAAGTAATATAAAGGACTCTCATGAATAGACACAGAGAGAAGATTTTTCCAGTCAGAAGACTATATTCAAAGTACAGAAATGTTTTAGGAACAGCACAAAGAGATATGCCTGAAGAATATGTTTCTTGCCAGTACTAGCTGGAGTAGAAAAGAAACTACAACCAGGAAAGTAGGTGAGAGAAAAAATGTGGAGACTATAGAATACTGGTTGACAAGTTTAGACTCCACAGTGATGTAATTAATAGAAAACAGAGGTTTTTCAACAAATAAGCATTTTTACTGGTAATTGGCAGAATGTGGATTGGAGAGTTCATTAGATGATTGAACAGAAAGGAAGAAGTTGGTAATTGGAAAATAATCTCATTTTTGATGAGAAAGAATTGAGGCCTCAATTAGGAGGTAGAAATGGGACAGATTTGAGAAACTATTCAAAACTATGTAATAAGTTATAGTAGTGGTATGATAAATTAAAGTGACTTAGGGAAAAAGCAATTTGAAGACAATCCTAAGGTTTCTTCAGTGTTAGGCAGGCTGGCGATACTATATATTTATCTATGTGTTTGTTTGTTTGTTTGTTGTGGTGCTGGGGACTGAACCCAGTGGCATTCTACATTTGAGCTACAACTCTAACCCTATTTATTTTTTGTTTGAAAACAGGGTCTCTCTAAGTTGCTGAGGGTCTTCACTAAGTTGCTGAGGCTGGATTCAAATATGTGATCCTCCTGTTTTAGCCTCACAAGTACTGAGATTACAGATGTGGGCCACCATGCATGGCTGGTGATACTTTTAACACAGGTAACAGAAGAGAAAAACACTGGTTTGGGTTGTGTATTTTTATTGCAATGATGACCTAAATCACACATAAGGAGATTCTGTGAATCCTCTAAAAATGAGGATAGTTTGGCTACTTAACATACCCTAATACAAGTACAGACATATAACCAAACACATAATTTGGAACGACTATGTTTAGAAAAAAAAGATTTAAATAATTTCTGCATTTCTGTATTTAGGCATTTTTGTTTAGATTAACTTAATTTTTCCAAGATCACAAGCTTATCAATAGTTTTATTAGATTACGGATTTAGGACAAAGCTCTTCCTTTCATCCTTCACTTTCTAGCATAAGGATATGAAAGCAAAACAACAATCAGTTGCTCAATTTGCAGGAGTCCTTTACAGTGTTTGCCTAATATGAAGGTTGGTGAGCTTAGTCTTCACCCAACTATTTGGAGTTCTCATATTAGGAGAATTTAAGACAGGAAATTTCACCACATTGTCATTCACTGTGCACTGGGATTCTATTCTGAAGTATCCAAAGGGTTTTTTTTTTCCTTGTCTTAAAGTTCTTTGTATAATATGTTCTTTATCTTCTTTCATGTTTTTATTATGTCAGCTTGTGAATGGAACTATCATTGTGAGTGACAAGCTGCCTAGCTGTCCTGGGAGAACTGAGACATTGCATAGCCTCAATAAGGAGACAGTTTTCCAACTTTTGCTAAAGGGGAAAAGAATCACATGTCTGCATGAAATTGACAATTCACATTTGGGTTCAAGGGAAGAAACCCTTATTATACAGGAGATGAAACATCATTTTTATTAAGAAGAGTTGTTATGGGTTTGAGGCAGCATGATGCCACTTATGTGTGGGTTTTAATATGCCATTTGTCTTTCCAACATCTACTGCCATTTAAAATGTCACCAGTTTTTCCCAGTGGTGAGGTAAAACCATGGGAACAGCATTCAAACCACTACATAGAGTACAAGCCAGTTTTAACAAATTCATAATTAAAACCCAGCCAAATCTCTCCATGCACTGCCAAAGTCCTTCCTCTGTATTTTCCAATTAAATATCCTTTCTGTGAGGAAGCAGGCTTCTAGAGATGCCAAAGCTGAATCGTTAATGTCTTTATAACAATGAGACCTTCCTGTTCTCATACCATTTGCAAATACCTTAATCCCACTGGCTTTCAAGAACATTTGTAGAAGCAATGCATCCATTCATTCCTTCAATGGATATTTATCGAAAACCTTCTACCTATCAAAAACTGTTCTAGATTCGGGATGCATCAGTGAACAAAATAATGTTCTTTCAGTCTTGTTGCTGCTGTTTTAACAGAGGAAGCAAACAATAAAGCAAATAAAGACATAAGCAGTATAATATTAAGTTGATAAAGGCTGTGGAGAAAAATAAAACCGAAAAGGAAAGCGACAGGGAGTGCTACATTAGTTTAAATAGGCATTTGGCTAGAGATGTGGAAACAGCCAAAGCATTTCAGGATTCTAGGGAAAAAGAAAATGCACAGGCCAGAAGCAGACTTACTTTGAAACTAATAAAACCTGGCTTCAAGTTCCCTCAGTTGATCAGAACCAGACCAAGGCCCTGGGAAGAGCCCTAGCTTTGGATTCCCATACTCATGCATTTTTTTTTTTTTTTTTTTTTGTCAAACTTGCACAATTAAGAATTTTAATTGATTGTATTTTCTGCCTCTTTGCACTTCTACCTCCATCCCACTCTCTACTTTCTTGTCAGGGAATGGGGGAGTGGTCAGTGACCTTATTGGTACAATTAGAGAGCCATTTACTTTGGGATTAGTGGGATATGTTTATGTGGTTTGCAATCACTTTTTGATTAAGCTACAGCTGGCTTCCCAGTGTAGGAATCCAAATACATTCCTACTAACCACTGTGCTGAATGAGGAACAGCAGGCAGTTATCTAATTAAACTATCATGCTGGGCATTGTAGTACACTCCTGTAATCTCAGTATGGAGACTGAGACAGGAGGAATGCAGGTTCGAAACCAGCCTCAGCAATTTAACAAGATCCTCAGCAACCTAGAAAGACCCTATTGGATGTAGTTCAGAGGTAGAATGTTCCTGGGTTCAATTCCAAGTACCAACTATCAACTAAAACAACAACAACAACAAAACTCATCTTGTAATATGGTGGTTTTCAACTTATTTATAAATTTTCTGTGATTTGTTTTCTTATCCTAAATAAATATTCACTTTCATATTTAATTTTTGTATTCTCTTACCTACAAAAGGTCCCCCAAATTGTGTAATTTTAAAGTGTGGAGCCCCTGTCAGGCTCTGACCAAGAAGTATAGTTGACATGTTCAAGGTCTGCATGTATAGGGTTAATAGCGTGATTAAAGTGAGTACTAAGAAGGAAGGTGAAATGTGAGCTTGGGGAGTAGCCATGGAGAAATTGCTTAGAGCCTTAGAAGCTATTACAAAGTTTTTGGATTTTATTCTAAGTAAAAGTGGAAGCCATGTAAGGGTTTGGGATAAGCAGGTAGTATAATTTAAATGGCATTTGGGAAATATCCCTGTGTCTTCCAGTTGGATAATGGAATTGAGAGTGGCCAAACTTAAAGCAGAGAAGCCAGGCAGAAGAGGACTGCAGTGAATTCGGAAGAAGATGTTATGACTTAGATTTGGATGTTGACTACGAACTTGGTTATATTTGGGAAATATTTGAATGTATATTTAATGGGATTTCTTCGTGGGTTGACTATGAAATATGAGAGAGTTCATACATTGACTCCAAGATTTTTTGACTAGGAAACTGAGTCAATGGCGATACTGTGCTTTGAAATGGAAAACACTGAGGGAAGAACAGATTAAGATTCTAAAAATCTTTGTATAAAATCTCAAATTTGTTCCACCTACCCAATCAAAGACATTGGTATATAAGTTTTAGTCATCAATTATAATTTATAGATATAAGACTTAATAAGGTCACCAGTAGGTGAGCCAATGAAATCAGCTTAAAGCATATAGTCAGGGATATGTTGCTTTTCACAAGCACCAAGTTTTCTGACCTTGAGAACAGTTTTTTTTGCCACTACAAATTAGAATTAGAATTCTGTGAGAATTAGAATTCTAATGAAGAAATTTCCTGAATATTATGGAAGATATTTAGATTAATAATAGAAAAAGTAAAATATATTTTCTTAAGATATACTTCATTACTCAAATCAAGTTATTTATTTATTTATTTATTTATTTATTCATTGTGGTACTGGGAATTGAACCCAGGACGATTTTACTTCTAAGATACAACCCCAGCACCATCACTAGGTTGGTGAGAGTATCGCTAAGTTGCTGAGGCTGGTCTTAAACCTGCAATCCTCCTGTCTCAGCCTCCCCAAGTACTGGAATTACAGGTATGAGCCACCATGCCCAGCACATAACTAATTTAAAACATATTGCCTAGGCTGGGCATGGTGGTGCTAGTCTGTAATCCGAGTACTTGGGAGGCTGAGATAGGATCACAGGTTCAAAGCTAGCTTCAGCAATTTAGCAAGACCCTGCTTCAAAACAAAAAAATAAAATAGAGCTCAGAGTATAGCTCAGAGGTAGAATGCCTCTGGGTTCAATTCCCAACACCACCACAAAAAATAATTAATAAATAAATAAATGCATTATCTAATCTGTTTTGCTGAATTTTCACAAATTGGCACTTGAAAAAAATTATATATATATACACATATATATATATTAAATACATATCAGTATATATAAAATATAAAATAACATTCTATGTAAGTCAAATCCTCTAGAGAAAGGCATAGTATTTCTCTGGGTGGAAACAGGTTTCCATGTGTCAGCAAAAGAACCAAGCAACAAATTAATCTCTGGCTTGTCAAAAAAGACATTTCTTCAAGCTTGACCTGAAGGAGTCACTAGAAATCTGATGGGAATAGCTCAGGACTGGAAAATCCTTTTGAGAAAATGACCCTGTCTGGTTTCAGGTCTGTTCTTAGTGGAATTTCATATAAATGGCTTACAAGCGCCCCTTAACGTGATGTAGTTCAAATGCTATCAGCTGTGTCACATCAAATTGGAAATGGGCTCACCAGGACTTTAGGACCCAATGAGGTCCAAAGTAGCATAAATGAAAAGACTTCATAATACTAAATAATGCAATAAGGTCTCCAAGGAGAAAATAAATGTGACTCTGATCTATTTTGGCAGCATCATATCTGTCATTATTACAGAATGCAGAATTCAACATGTGAATGAAAAATAAGGATGGATATTACTATTTGAGAGTTGAGAGGCACTAAACTGAAACAAGACTTATGTAATAAATTCAACTCAGGAAAAAATAGGACATATCACAAAATGAATCAAAAGAAAGTATTTAAAGGCAGACACACAGTGATGAGCATTTTAGGGAGAACCCATAGGTTGATAAATTAGATTCTAAGACTATTCCGCAGAGAAATTACTTTGAAGATGAGTCATTTGCCTGCATTGCCTTTATGGCCTCTGTGTAGTTTCTGCAGGAAGATAAGGCTGTTTAGACTTTACCCGGATCATTTCTTTTACTTCTTTTGGTTTGTTCCTCAAAACACTATATGATAACCAAAGACAATCCATTCAGTAGCAGAAAAGCAAGCTATTTTCTTAGTAGGACTTCAGAATCTCAATCAGCTCTTTTTCCCATGCAGGAGTCCTCAAAGCTTTAACCGAATTATTTCCATAGAAAAGATCAATGATCCAATTTTTTTAAAACCCATTATACATGTAGTTTACCTTTGTTAATTTCCTTAGAATGAATATTATAAAAAAAGGAAAAAGTCATCTTTTTCTCCAGGATCAAATTTTACCTGGAAAATCTGACAGCTCAGATTCAATTACAGATGTAATTGAACCAAAGGGAAATTCACATCACATGTCAGAGCCTTTTGAAAAATAAGAGCATATGAAGAATGATTGCATTCCTAGCAAAATATTTTTATATAAATGGATCAGATCGCAATTTTTGTAACTTTGTGTTTCATAATGATGGAGTAGAAGATTAAACATGTTTATTGTAAAATCACCATGGGATATTAATTCTTTAATTTAAAACCATAAAATCCTGGAATTGGACACTTACTTTTAACAGCAAAATTCTTAAGATGAGTAATAGTATGATTTTTCAATCAACTATGAATAATATAATGAAAAATAAATGGGGAAATGGTGAGGGTGAACACTTTATATTCCTCTTGGCATGCCATTTCTCTTGTGCAGTTTTCATGACTCATTCTAAGGCTGTTTCCATACTGGATATTAATTGAAGTTGATGAATCTACTAATCCTCTAAGATCAACCTGCCAATCTGCCTCTTGCAAACATGATTGTTAAAGTGAGAAAGTTTCACGGGTACAAAGCATGCCACTGACTCAGAGGAGGGCATATTGAATTTTTAGGTTACCCATGAAATTAAAAGAGTTGTTTTTCTTGTATACTTTCTGCAGAACTATAAATTCTCTTTATGATTATTTGCTTATATTTACCATAATAGCACATGAAATATGGAAGTTAATTCCATTGAGTTGAAATCAAGTAGTCTTTACCATTGCAATTATAGAAATTTTCAAAGAGTTGATTTCATTCTGCATTTATGGAGATATTCTTTGGAAAACTGAATCTTTCTGTGGGCAAATGGGAATGAACTTACCATATGAGTCAGCAATATCACTTCTTAGTATCTACCCAAAAGAATGGAAACCAAACTATCAGACCAATGCATGTGTATCTATGTTTAGAGCCACACAATTCACAACTGCCAAAGTATGGAACCAGCCGAGATGTCCATCAACAGATGAATGGATTACAAAACTATGAGATATGTACACAATGGGATTTTACTCAGTGATAAAGAAGAACAAAATCATGTCATTTGCAGGGAAATGAATGGAACTGGAAAACATTATGCTAAGTCAGAAAAGTAAAAAATTATATGCTCTCCCTAATATGTGGAAGCTCGGGAGAAAGTGGGACATAAGAGAGACTCTAGATGAAGAAGGAAAAACCTTAGATGAGCAAAGAAGGTGACTTAACTGATGGTGATGGGGGCAGGGGAGGGAAATACCCTAAAGCACATGATGTACTTTCACAAACATATCAAAGTCAATCACTAAACTGAATTTGAGGAGGGAGAGGGAGGGAGTGGGGCAGGAATTGGGGAAGGGTTAAATGAAAAATGTGAAGGTAGGCCTTTACCAGCTTGTACCTAACAAAGATGTATGATTACAATGCACCAATAAAAAAGAAAAAAAAATCTTTCTGTGGGTTTTTTGGTCTCCCCTTTATGGATTATAATACAACTATTTATTTAGTATGTGATTCAACATGTGATAGCAAACTTAAGAGTGGTCTCACATTCACAATGTGACAGACTTGTATTATATTTCATTTCCCGTACTTTCTTTGTCATATTGTACTGTAGATGATATGTGGATCATCATCTATGTAAATGTTACAACATTTACTTATGTATATGTTATAAGTATGTATATGTTATAACATTCAGTATTGGAGATCACAGACATTTCTTGAAAACTGTTCTAGAAAATGAAACCCATGAATTATAAAGCATGGAAATAGTTTCTGAGCCATTTCCTAAGGAACTAACCCTTGAAAGTTGTCATTCAAGTATTTTTATTTGGAAACAGTGCAAGGCAGTAGAAAGAACATAAGCATGGAGTCAAAGATAATTTCATATTTCGATGTTTGTCTAGTGCCAGGAAAAGAAATTTGGAATATTAGAAATATTGATGTGAAAAGAAAAGTTATAAGTCCAGTTTTGTTACATTGCATTTGAAGGCAGGTTATTGCTACAATTGGAAATTTAGAGGATGGGACAGTTATTTGGAAGCTAGATTTTGGAAGTCATTAACACAGAGGTCATATTTAAAGTGATAAAAGCATATGTCTCTACAATGCATATTTTAGAGATGAGACAGGATGGGCCTATCCCTGCCTCATCTTTGAGTATCAGAGACAGAATTCTAGACTCTATGTACTGCATATTTTATTTAGCATAGGATTTCTTCTATTTTTCTGAGGTTTTTATGTTGCACTATGAAAATAAATTTGTAGGTATACAAAATTCTCTGCTAACTAAAAATTGTTTAAGATACTCATTATTCCTTAGATATCAGGAATGACATTAAAAGAAGCAACTTTGTCATGTGAGATACAGCAATTGAAGGGTTTACTCTTACCTCAGGATGTCAGATACCACAAGGAAAACTAAGGGTGAATGACAGGTGCTTCCATACCCCAATCACCTCCACAAAGGAAAACTAGACTACAGAAAGACAAGGAAGTGATTCCCACTTGGAGTAGTCATAATATCCTTCAAGATGTAGAGAACATTCTCTAAAACTGAATTAGATCACAGCAATGCCTCCTTGATTTTGCTTTGTATGAAGATTAGAATGACATTGTTCCAATCAGATTGACATTTTTCTCCATGATAAATTAGACCCAGGTGCAAAATTGTATATTATCATCTTCTCACTAAATGTGTTAATTAATTAATCAACTAATAACATGAACCTCAGCATCGATCCTTAGTAGAAACCACCATTTTATTTGCTTACTGAATAAAAAATATCATTTATCCCGTGCTTTGTGTCTTGTTTTAAATTGTCTTCTATTTCAAAAGGTTATTCCAGTTCCTTAGTGACTAAAGATTTGCACCTATTGGAATGGATAAGAAAATACAGGTTCTTTTTAAAATTAAAAGGGATTTCAAAGGTTACCTAATGTACTTGTTTTCAAACTCTTCTAATGAACCTTTACTAAGAACTACAATATGTAAAACAAATATAAATCTGACCTATTAAAGCAAGGTCCACCATCAGATCCCCAAACCCTGCATGGCCACTAGGACAAATCTGTGGAAGTCTGAAAGGCATGGTTAAACATTGGTAACTCTTAATCTTCCTCATGACATGTGAATCATTTCTCCTAGGATTCTAGATGCATGTACCTCCAGCATTATAAAAGTCCCTCTGTTGGCATACCTCATGTAATCTTACTTTGTCAAAGGCTTTCTGCATTTCCAACTAAATTATTTCCATGGGTAGTTCTTTATCTATAAGGCATTTTCTAATTCTTTTAAAATATCTGCTTGTGCCTGAGAGAATTCAGGTTGTGTAGTCAGGCATGAATTCCACTAATAGAAACCATATAGATGTTTCCCCAATAGATTCTATTTGCTTATTTGTTCATTGAACCTGCCTCTATGTACAGGTCAGTGATTAATAGGAGCTTTTTGAGAGATGATGGACCCTTTTGAACAGGTATAAATGCTTTGTTCTCTAAATAGAAACTCTGGGTACCATGAGTACCTCATGAATCCTTGGTCTTCTTTATCCTCACAGGCTTTATAAAACTGTGTTCCAGATGAGTCATCTGCCTCTCAGAACTACAGCTCTGTACAGCCTCTTTAGGTGGTAGTTGTTACTATTGCATATTGTCATGACACATCTGGGCTGTGCATTGTGTGCTCTCAGGATTCCAGACTTTTACTCAGAGTTTTACTCTTTATCCCTATTTTTCTCTTTCTCACTTTAGCTACAATCATTTCCCATCAAAAACCTACTTAACCACACTTCTGTCCTTGATATCCTATATAAGGTCTCCGTGAAGTGGGATACTTTCCTGACAAATCCATTCCTGCACTGATGGTAGTGACTATTCCATTTTATTGGCTATACTTTGCTGAGTTAGACCATTACCAAACACAGTCCATATTTGAACAAAGCACACATACTCCTTTCAGGTGTGTTCTCAGGATCACTTACAGCTCAACTTAATAGATGAGGAGAAAATGTGAATTGATTCTGAAAAATTCATTATAGTATAGTTAGCCAAGGTAGTAATGGGAGATAATGCCAGATTATAATACATGAGCGTATTGTTCAATGGACTTCACTAGTACTGAATATACTGAATAGATACTTTCTCAGAAAAAATAACCAGATTTGTTACTGTGTAAAGGAACTCATCTTTAGACTAAGCACTCAACGTACTAAAAATGTCCTATCCAGGCTTTTTTGATGGTTTCCACTTTTGTGTGATATTTTCATATTTAATCCTTTGTTTTGCACCTAATCTCAATATGCTGGGAAATTCTTTTAAAATAATAATGATATTAATCATAATTCAATGGATCACATTGTATAAAAAATTCACAAATGTCTGATATTTAATCTAAAATCTCATGTGCCAGGATCATTAAAGGAGTCATGTCCTTTCTTACAAGATTGAAGAAGGCTCAATCAGAGATACAATGAGAGAGGTCTTGGTTCCTTAGTTCATTTTGTCTCTCTAAACCAATTTATCCACTTGTGTGTGTGCTCCTCTGACTTTCCTTTCCTCTTTCCCCATATTGTACATGAATGATAGAAGTTTAGGGAAATAAATTGACTAGTATTATCTTTATATGTAATTTGGGACACTACCCTCCCTCATATTTGTTCCGATCCCCTGACATGATTGGACCTGGGGAGATCAAGTACAAACCCAGGTGGGAAATACATCATCTATTATTCTAGGCAAACCTAAGTGAAGCAGAAATATTGATTTGAGAAAATGTTTGTTTAGGGTAGATCAGAGGTAAGCTTCCAAAAAAAAAAAAAAAAACCAATAAAAATAATTTATTTTATTTAAAACTTTCTTCTCTAAAGGAAAAGACAGATTTAAAGACCTCTAAGAGAATGGTTCTTACTCTATTTCTAGAATTTTATTCCTAATAAACTTAGGCTCTATTTTTCAATGAGAGTAGGACTTATGCGGAATAGAAAGAATGCCGCTATAGTTTCCTACACTAGAAATTAGAAATGGGCACAAAATTGAATTTATCTGTATCGACAGGGTAAAGTCAATACCATTCACATGGATGATTAATACGTACTCACCAATGATTTCATACTTTGGCCTACAACTCATTGTTGCTAGAAACTTCACTATAAATATTATTTATACTTAAGTCTTTTCATTTTGTAAGATCAAAATGTCTCTAAACAGACACAGAGACAAAAATCAGATAGGTGGGTTGCATATGATTATAAATGGCTCTCATGTCCTGTTGCTTTTTATTTTTCTTTAATGGAGGAATAGGTATTAAGAGCATGAAAATACTAGATGCTCAAAGAAGAGTGGGAAAGTCAATGTCTAAATGTGAGAGAATGTAAGTGAAAAGACAAGTTACTCAAGGGACTCTTGATCCCTAGCTGATTGTCTTCCTCATTTGTAGTAAATGGTGCCTTAGGGGGCTAGCATTCTAGCCTAACTCTGTCATAGTTAGGTATCTCCCCTTTTACCTGGCATCTCTGCTTCTATTATGGTGGGACCTGTTTAACTTCAGATTAGCAGGAAATAAGTCATCCCATTTAAGGAGTGTAATTAACATTCTGAACAATATTTAGACAAAATGCATGCTCATGTAAATGGTGTCTGCTCTGTTACCACTTGAGTGCCTTCTACACCAAAACAGGTAATTAAAAAGCCCACTACTGAGCTCCTTCAATCTCAGCTCAATGGATAACTACATTAATGGAGAACATTTAATTCCAACCCATAATTAAGTTTGGCAGTCTGAAATTATTCATTTTTTAGGTTAACCTTTCTTTCATGAACATTTTGAAATTTTTCCAAGCCATCTATGTTCCAGATTCTGTGCTACACACATATTTATAGTACCTTGCTCACCATAAACAATTACATTGCTTTGTTAAACAGACACAAAAAGTGCCTCTTGGTTGACAAGACTATAGGTTTGCAAGATGAACATTTATAAAATTTAAAACCCAAACCTATTTGAGAGATCATCTTACCCAACCCTCCACTTCAAAAATGATAAATCAATAGCCTAGCAATTTCCTGTTTCAAAAAACAAAAACTACAAAAGGGTTGGAGGTATAGTTCAGAGGTACAATGTCCATGGGTCCAATCCCTAGGACCACAAAAGAAGAAAAAAGATGACTATAACATCAACCATTGTGAATTGGTTACTGATTTAAAAAGTAAATGAGCCACCTTTATATTTCTGAATCCAATATAACTTGTAATGCTAAAATTTTCAAAAATTTCATCCCTAACCTACTGCTAATAATGATGATGAAACTATTCTTTTTTATTTCTTTTTTAAACTTCAATGATCTCAGGCAGTCATTACCCATTGATCCTTTTCACGATCTGTAGGAACAATACCTGCTGTTGTTCATGAAGGGAAAGCAGATCACATCATACCTAATCATTCCATAAAAAGAGAAAGAGTCTAAGAGAGTTCAAGTAATTTTTCCAGGGTCACATGGTAAACCGCAGGACAGCAAGAATCAGAAAACAATCTTAGACTGCACTTGTGTGCTTTTTCCACTGAAGTACCTAGACTCTCCCTTTCACTGCTCTCCCTTACCCTCCCTGTTTGAGTTTTCAAGGTTCTGCCTGTAAGTGTTCAAGATCATCATTACCAACACACTCAAATGCACTTATATGAACATATGACAGGGGAAAAACATGGTAGATAAGAGATCATATACATCTTTGCAATATATGAAGGAGAGACTTCATTATTTTCTTATCATATTATATAGATGCTGGATTTTTTAAAATCTATCGTGTGTGTGTGTGTGTGTGTGTGTGTGTATGTGTATGTGGTACTGGGAATTGAATGTGTGTGTGTGGTATTGGGAATTGAACTCAGGGCATTGGCATTGTGCAGTGTGTGTGTGTGTGTGACTGGAGATTGAACTCAGGGGCATTCTACCTCCGAGCTACAGCCTCAGCCCTATTTTTATTCTTTATTTTGAAACAGGGTCTCACTAACTTGAGGAGAGTCTCACTAAGTAAATCGAGGCTGACTGCAAATTTGCAATCCTCCTGTCTCAGCCTCCCAAGTACTGGGATTACAAGTGGATCACCATACCCAGCTTAAAGTCTATTTTAGATTTGGCCAGTTACTCTTGTCTTAAAGGAATTATTCAGGGTTAGGAAAAATTAATAAAATGTGAACCTGGCATTAAAAGAATTTAGGAACAGACCAAAACAAATGAAATAAGCAATGAAGAGTAAGAGGCTAAACTGCAGAGCTCTGGAGGACAGTCACTTCAGGCCAGCCTACATAGTTACGCTTCTGACCCAAGGGATGAGAGGGAGAATCTCACCTTTCAAGACACAAAGACTCATCCCTTCAGACACAGGAATACTGGCAGATGTCTCTCAGCTGAGTCCCTCTCTAGACATGCCCAATTTGAAAAGAACTTTGTCAAGCATGGTCACACCTTCCCTTGGACAGCCTGTATCACAGCACTGGCTGAAGTTGGGTGGTTGAGTCAGGCTGTGGTATAATGACTGTTAGAGATTGACTGTTTGTGTGTTTCAGATCATTCAAGTTCCAGAGCTAAATTGGGAGTTGGTTACACTTTTGTAGCAACTGCATCCTGATTCAACTTTTCCCTCACTCCCCACCAAGAAGTTGTTCCCAAGAGCATTCACCAAGAAACATCCCAAGAATCACAAAATCCCATCTCAGAGTTTCAGGGGAACCAGCATTCAGCAGTATCCAGTCCTACTCTCATTTTTTCACATTTGCTTTTCTTCTCAGATTTCTACCAGAATTAACTACACACTCTAACCTCATCCTAGCCCCAAATCTTTCTCACTCTTTTTTTTTTAACCTTCTATTGGCTTCTCTGGACATCTCACCTTTATTCCTTCTGATGCTCTCATTTATCTCTCCAGATTTATCTTACCATTATAAATCTTCCTGTCAACATGTCTATCAAATTAAGGGGAGACACTGGGGGGGGGGGAGAGACAGAGAGAGAGAGACACAGAGAGAGAATGAGAATGTACATTTGTAAGTGTGTTATAAGGTATTTACCCATGAGTTTACAGCCTTAGCAGGAGATTCTGTAGGAAATCAATCAGAGGAGGAAACAATGAGTGTGCCTAACTGCCCTGCTCTTGTCTCTCAATGCCCTCAAATCAAGTGTTTTTCATGTATTTTCCCAGCAGCAGCCTGGTCTCCACTTTTCTACCGTGAAAAGAAGAGGACTCCAGTTCATTCAGCACCTACTAAGTATCATGTCTTCTGCTTCCTATACAGCGGTTTTTGTTTGTATACATACATACACACATACACACACACACACACACACACACACACACACATACGTACTATATACATATGTATATATGCTGACATGTTGACCGGTTTTCTTTGAAAATGAAATAAATTAACCGTAGCCCTTTACCATGTACTATTACATTGCAGTGTTTTCCCTGGGAATTTGGGGAATATCTAGACTTATTTTTATGGTCACCTCTGGCTCTGGTTTTGTGTTTATGTGTGTGTGTGTGTGTGTGTGTGTGTGTGTGTGTGTGTGTATTAATGGGGATTGAACACAGGAGCATTCTACCTCTAAGCTATGGCCCCAGCCCTTTTGTATTTTTTATTTTGAGACATTGTCTTACTAGGGTTGCTGAGAGTTGCTACGTTGCCAAGACTGTCCTCAGATCTGCAATTCTCATGTCTCAGCTTTCCAAATGCTGGTATTAAAAGCCTGCACCCCCCACACCTTGCTTCTTGACTCTCTTTAACTTTTGTTATCATTCTGGTCTTAAGTACATGGTTATTCTCTTCCCTATACTCCATGAAGACCCACATATGAAACTCAGAACCCTCAAAATCACTCCAACAAAGCATTTGTACAAATAGCAGAACTTACTGAAGAAGTGGAGAAGCAATGATGTTTTACATCACAGCAATTAAAATAAACATAAAATCAAATAATAGCATCCCTGTTTTTAAGTCTTTCAGCCACTCTAACACTGGAAAATATTTGCTGAGAACTTTAACTTCTTTCCTATTTTATTGGCTTTATGTCCCCAGTCTGCCTCTTCTTTCTATCCTTCAATTTCTATTCAATCCTTAATTTCCCTTATATTATGCAGAGAATTATAGCTCTTCTTCCCTTCTTAGCATTTGACACAATGAGTACCCAAAGCTCATTAACATGTCCCCTAAACAAAGGGCCAGTTATTCTGTATCCTGCCCTTTTGCACCACACAATGGCAGTGCCTTGAAAATTCAAGTGTTCTCTTTCTTTATCCCTGCCAGTTTCAGGGAATGGAAGGGCATTCCAAAGATTATTTTTCTACTGAAATAAACTATGTTGTCTTCCTGAAAAAGAAGGAGCAGATTCAGTGAGTTTAAATGGCACTTGCTTTGCTTTCCCCAACAAGGAAAGACAAGGGAATTAACAGAGATAACACACAAAGCCAGAGCCAACACCCAGTGGGAGAAAGTAACAGCCCATTCCTTTTCCATCATGCTGTTTTTCCAGAACAGATGGTGGCCAGTTTAGTCCATTTACTATTACATTAAGGAACCATATGGAAAAAAAGAGGATGGAAAGGAGGGAAAAGAGGAGAAAGGAATTATTCAAGATACTGAAATTGTATTTATAACTGGAGTTTGTTTCTCATTCAGATAGAGTTGAAGGAAAGAAATATGAGGGGTCAAGAGATAGACTTGAGCATTTGTTGTTAATTCACTCCCAAATTCAAAGGAGTCAATATGAGCAAAAACAGTCTTTCTTATAGTGCTGAATGTCTACTTTAACAAGCCATTTGCAAAGCAGGTGTCTAACAAATATCATAAGCAGGTATCTATATACTTTTATACATCAAAATGATTCTTTGCTTCCTTGAACTCTTTGCATTGGCATTTATTTCTCTCTTTGTATCTGGAATTTTCATTAACCTCCTTGAAGATTTTTAACTAGCATCTCTCAAAAAAATGCATATATATATATATATATATATATATATATATATATATATATATATATATATATATACTGGCTGATGTAGTCTTTCCTTTCTACTACTCTCCAATAAAATAAGGAGTTAAATGGGTTCAGAAGTTTCAGAAGTTACAAAATAATGTACTGCTCTGATGATTTCAATTATGAAAGTCATTCTGAAATTACATATTTTCATACCTCAGTAAAACCCACAATGTATTATGTGCCTAAAATTGTAACTTTCCCTGAAGCTCACTCTGTGTTGCATCCCTGCACACAACCAGAACTTCTCAATATCCTTGAACCAAAGCAACACAGTTCTGACTTGACTTGACCCCTGTGTGCCAGAACCTGTGGAGAGTGTGATTTGCAGTGAATGTGCATGCATAGCATAACATTCCCTTGCTAAACTCTCAGATGACACATAAGAACACATAATATGCCTTAGTCACAAGGGATGAACAAATACATTAAAATCCACATCAGTGAGTATCAGTAGTTACACTTTATTTAGTGTGAAAAAAGAATAAGTGTGAAAGCCTGTAATAACTTTAGCAGAACCTACTAATCTATCTAATAGCCCAAATCTGCATTTTTTTAAATGAACAGCAGGCTTTTTTTTCAAGCAAGTTGTTTTTTTCCTAAACTATGTTCAATGACTGTCTTCTACTTAATAAATACACTGTTTATCTGCCATAAATCCTTTTGGTTTTTAATTCTGTAGTAGCAAGCTGAATGATTGCTACATTTCCACTGCCATCAGTTAGATCAAGCCGAAAGAAAGAGATATTTTTTAAAGAAATGTATAGTCCTCCATGAGGCAGCAAAGTGAAGAATATCTTGTATAAGCAATGTGATAATAATAACTTGCTATTTTAACCTCGAGATGCCATCTGCATTTCATAATGCAATTTCCCAACTCTGAAAGGACAGTGATGAAATTATCTGACCTTTACATATTACTGTTTGATTCCTCTCTCAGTGTGCACTGGGAGAATTCAGAAGAGCTAAATATACCTGAATCTTTTCTCTTTAGACCCAGAAATGGGTCGTCTGGATTATGCTCCCTCCTCTCCCCTCCAAGAAACCATTGGCAGGCTTCTCCCCTCCTGTGGTTGAGGTGTGGCCCTATTAAAGAATCCTGGGGTGCAGAGCACTTCTTTCTTTCCACCAGCAGGAGATCTTGTGAACTGAAAAACAACAACTGATTTAGATTTTTGAGTCCTCATCTTGGGCTCCAACAAACAAATCACTCTTGCAAGTAAACCTGATAGGGAAAATGCTGCATTGCGTATTTTATGGACCATGACACAGATGCCAATGGAGGGAGAAACAAGAACCTGGACTCCTCCAAGACAGCCCTATTCTCTGGTGGCAGTCTCTGTTTTATGTCTTTAGTTATGAAAAGATTAAGAGGAAAGTAACCTTGGACAAGAACTGGAGCAAGAACAGTGACAACTCCCCTTTCTTGGGTTTCTTTTGAGGCCTGAAACTCATAACTGGAAACTTTGGGGTAGGAGTTTCTGGTCCTTCCTTTCAGAAAAATAAGAAGAGATCTGTTTTTAATAGTGTAATTCAGCCAAGAGTGAACTCTAAAATAGAAAGGAATTAGAAGTCTGGCTCTGAAGTCAGCTTTAAACACAGCTCCATCACAAATCAACCTTTCTGGATCCAGTGTGTTATCTGTGAAAAGAGGATGTTAAATATACATATCTCGGGTAGCTCTCATAAAAACTGACATAAAGAATTTATCCTGGTATCTGATAAATGGTAAACATTCATTCTATTTTAACAACTATTTGTATTTTTAACATTAAAAGCAGTCTTTTTCCTAGCCTAAATATAAAAGTACACATAGTTGCATCACATTAAAAAGCTTCTGTGCAGCAAGGGAAACCATCAAGAGTTCAAAGAGAAAGCCTACAGAGTGGAAGAAAACTTTCACCAGTTATTCATCTGATAAAGGATTAATATCTAGAATATACAAATAATTTTTAAAAAACAAACCTTAAAAAAACAATCAAAAATGAGCAATGAATCATAATAGACACTTCTCAAAAGAAAAAAAATACAAATGGCTAATAAGTATATGAAAAACGTGTAACATCATTTGCAATCAGAAAGATGCAAATCAAAATAACACTGAGATTTCATCTAACTCCAGTCAGAGTGGCAATCATCAAGAATACAAATAGTAATAAATGCTGGTAAGGATGTGAGGAAATAGGAACCATTATACACTATTAGTGGGACTGCAAATTAGTATAGCCACTATGGAGATCAGCACTGAAGTTCCTCAGAAGACTGGGAATGGAACCATATGGCCCAACTATACCACTCTTGGGGATCTTCCAAAAGAAAATGAAATCAGAATATTATAGGGGCACATGCATGCCCATGTTTATAACAGCACAATTCACAATAGCCAAACTATGGAATCCATCAGCTAGGTATCTATCAACAGATGAATAAATTACAAAACTATGGTATATACACACAATGAAATTTTACTCAGCCATAAAGAAGAACAAAATTATGTCATCTTCAGGAAAATAGATGGAGCTAGAGAATATTATGTTAAGTGACAGTCCCAGAAAGTGAGGGACCATATGTTCTTACTTTTATGTGGAAGCTACAAATAAATTGGTAAACAAAAATAACTTCCAATAAATAAGGGGAGATGCTAGAAGAAGAGTGGAAGGGGATTTGAGAAGGAAGGTAGGGAGATAAAAGAGGAAATTTGATGAAGAAAACAATTTAACTAATCCTATGTTCATTTATAGTTATCAGTCCCAATTTTTTAAATGTTATATATGGAGTAGAGGAGAGAGTGGGGTAGGACTTGGTGAGAAACACACTACAAGTGTGCATGTATGTTTCTATGACACTGTATTGTGTTATGATGTATAGGTACAATGCACCAATAAAAAAGTACTCAGGGACTTGAACTGATGAATCACACTTAAGTTCAATATACTTTTATTCAGCTTCCCTGTGTATAAGACACTTACCATGCACAGACATAAGCTCTTTGTCTAAAGGATGTTCTCATGACATTGAGGATTGAATGTCTACTGTGTCTCCCCATCATTAATTCCCCAAAGGTCAGTGACATGGCAATGTTTGAATATTGTGCACCTCAACTACTAAGGTTAATAAGTTAGTTGTTCCAGAAAGAGCCATTGAATTAATGACTTTCCAGCCAAGTGGTCTGTCACCACCTCTGAGTGTGTGGTTTTGGCTCAAGGAAATGATCAGTTATATGTACTAGCACAGGTGATCAAGTATGTGGGAAGTTTTGAAGATCTTACAATGGTTCATTTGTAAATACAAAGTAGAAATCTTTTTTTTAAAATATGCTTTAACTGGTGCATTCTAGTGTCATGTCATAATGAAGTTTAGAGTAACAGGAACATACATGCACACAGCACTTGGTGACCTTCCCCATGGCTCCCTCACCACTCCTTCCCCTTCCCTGTACATGATATTAAGATTGGCACTGATAATTTCATATATGTATATAATGTCAATGAGAGTGTTCCTTCATTAAATCTCCCTTCCAACCCCCCTCAACCTTCCAGAGACCCCCTCCATAGTTCCACTGGGGTTTCTACTACTTTATCTAAAGTCCTTCTTGTATCTCAATTACTCCCTAGCTTCCACATGTAAGAGAAAATATATGACTCTTCACTTTCTGTGATTTGCTAATCGCACTTAACATAATGTTTTCTAGGTCCTTCCGTTTTCCTGAAAATGACATAATTTTATTCTTCTTCATTGAAAGATATAGATCTTAAAGCTCAAATTTCTTTATTGGAAAGGATGTTACAGAAATTTTCTTTCTGATCTCTTCCTCTTGTCTGTGGACAGAACATCCCTCTAAGCCAACTAGGACAGATATAATTATCTTTTCTCATTCTGCAGCTTTCTAAGGATGAACACTTCCCAAGTACTGTTAGTAGCTCCTTCCAGCATCTTCTCACTCATTACAGTCAAGATGCTCTTCCTTATGTCCAAGCTAATCTTTGCTTTCTTCTTCAAGTTAAGATTCTTGCAGAGGGGGCATCAGATCCATTCTCTTTTCCTATTTATGATTAGTACCTAATACCTTGCATACAAGTCCAATATGATTTAAATCATCAAGTGGATCCAACATTTTCATAAAACTGAAGGCACTAATAAAGTTTCTCCTGAATTTTTATAAAACTTAGTCCTGGAATAAATAAAATTCATTACTAATGCATTTCTCCCTAGGACCCATTTTAGCAAGTATTAGCCATGTTTCTTAATCTTTCAAACCTCTCTGTTTTAATGTTACTAGAAATTACAATGTTCGATGCCTTGACTTATTTAGTGACTTAACTGTTATACATAGACTCTGAGACTAATCTATTTGATCAAATAACAGTTGTGTCATTAATTAGTTATGTAACTTTAGGCACATTAATTTTTCTATATTTCAATTTACTTATCTGTCAAATGAATATTAATGATGCATATTCCATTTTGTTGCTCTATGGATTAAGTGAAATAGTTAAAATGGAACCTGTTTTGTAGAAATGCTCAATATGTATTCATTATCATTATTAAGACTCCAAGATAATTTTCTAGGTCTAAATATTCATGTGTGATTAATGAATCTCTTTTTTAATATACTTGGTTGTCCTACCTGGACACACTTCTCAGTCCTATTTTCCCTGCATGGAATATCCATCTTCCTCCTTCCTAGATTGTGCTTTTCCTGTACATCCCAGCTTGACTGCATTTTCTCTGCCAGGTCATGAAATGGGATTTCATTACAGGGCCATTTTTTCAGGACCACTAATAGTCAATTATGATTTCACACACAGATTTATTTATGTACTTATTTAATGTGGTGCTCTGAGATACATCCCTAGCCCTATTTTATTTTTATTTTGAAATGGGGTCTCACTAAGTTGCTAAGAGCTTCGCCAAGTTGCTAAACTGAAGCCAACCTCAAACCTGTGATCCTCCTGACTCAGCCTCCGAAATACTGGGATTACAGGCCTGCACTGCCACACCTGGTTACAGTTATCTTTTCATAGCATTACTTCTCCTTGACATTCTTCAATGTTCCTTGCTATGGTTTGGATATGGTTTGAATGTGTCCCCTGAGGCTTCATGTGTTGAAATTGAATTCCCACTATGAAGTATGATGGTAGAAAGTTAGTCTGACTGTAATATTTAGAGTTAGTGTCTAAAAGAGGTGATTAGGATTGGATAAAGTTATTACAGTGGAGCCCCTATAATTAAATCCTAGTGTCTTTATCAGAAAAGGAAAGAGACCAGAAAAGACACACATATCCATGGACACTCCTGTATCTTGACACCTGATGTCCTTTGCAGCCTTAGGGCTTTGTTAGCAAGAAGATCATCAACAGATATGATCCCTTGACTATGTACCTCTAAAACCATCAGCCAAAATAAACTTCTTTCCTTTATAACTTACCCATTAGCAACAGAAACAGACTAATATATCCCTTGTAGGAATAAAGTAAATCCTACAATTTCCAATAATTCTTTATAGTTACTACCAAGTTTTTTGCTCTTATCAAATTCTCAGTAAACAGATTTTTCACTATAAACTCTAGTGTAAAAGCTTTCACTAGACTATCTCACCCACTCTACCTAGTTTTTTTAATTGATATTTACTTATAAAGCACTCTCAACAGTACAGGGCACATTTTAAGTGTTCAGTAAAGATGATCATGATCATAATGATTTCTGAAGACTGAATCCATTTGTCCCTCCTCAAGTCATATGCTGACATATAACCCTCAATGTGGTGGTATTTAGAGGTGGGCTTTGGGAGGTGATTGGGTCCTAATAAGAGTCCCATCATGAATGATGTTAATTACCCTATGAAAGTGGCCCCAGAGAGCTCCCTCACTCCTTCCATGTGTGAAAACACAGCAAGAAGGCCAGGAAATAGATTTTCACTCACCAAACTGAATCTGTTAGCATCTTGACGGCAAGTCTCCCTTCCTCCAGAACTGTGACATTAATTTCTGTTGTTTATGAGGCACCCAGTCTTTGGTACTCTGTTACATAATCCCAAATGAACTAATGACAAGGATAATGATAATGATGAATATTATGCTTGAAAATAACCTGGTTTCCCCCCCCCAAAAAAAAATACCTACTAAGGGGTCAAGTTCTGTGCTAAAAAGTTTAAACACATTATCTCAGTTAGTCTTTAATCACCTAAGAAGAAAGTATAATTTATCCACATCTTAAAGAAAAATCCAGGCTTCAAATGACATAGTATAATAATAAATCTTGGCTTTCCTGGGACAGTGTTGGATTACACTTGTTGACATCAAACAATTATTAATACTGCCCCCTTTCAGTTGGGGGGAGGAGGGTAATTAAAGACTAGAAGTCAACCTCAGCACTCTAAACCTTAGGTTAAGCCCACAGAAAACCACATATTACATTTCTTCCACATATAAGGGAATAACATAAAATATAAAATTTAGATATGGGAGGACCATGTATAGATTGAAACTGGTTGACAAATGTATTACTTCTGTTTCTCAGGGTGAGAACCACAAAAAATTATCAGAAAAAAAGTGGAAGAAATGCTTTACATTTTTTCTGTCAACTCTCACAGAGAAGTTTCAAAATTAGCAGCTCTATGAATCTTAACTGCATGATAAAAAATACCAGTATCAAACAAAAATATCATTTATCTCTTCTGACATATAGCTTCCTGATACAGGTGAAAAATAGATTATTTCCATTTTTCATGAAACTGAGAAACAGATTAAGAAAGTCAGGAGATTTGTACTTGAAAGTATGAACTAGTATGCAATATTATTCCTTGATGTTTAAGTGATTTAAAGCTATTCAAATATAGATGACCTGTGGATGTAACTCTGTAGTAGAGCACCTCACCTCGGTTTAATCCCCAACACTACACAAAAATTTAATCAAATATAACTTAAAAGAAACACATTCAGGGGAAGGTAGCTCCGGGAAAATACCAAAATTTTGTATATGAGATAGAGAGTGCCTGGACTTAAATAATAGCTTTTGTGCACTGCTCACTGGTCACTGATTTTAATTATTGGGTTAAAAATTAAAAACTACAACATACAAAATAATGTCACCTCACCCAGTCAGCATGGCTACACTGCCTGAGAATGCAGTTGAATTTGTGGACTTTACATCTTGAACTACAAAATATTGGGTATCACTGTCAGATCAAGCAAAATGCTTTCCAAGTGCAGAGGATTGGTATAACCAACACAAATGCTGCCTCAGCACAGCTCTGCCACTTTTTTTTAGCTGGTTCCTATGAATTCCCAAACTAAGGAAACTGCTGATTCTGGGGGAAAATATGAAATAACTTCAGTTTCCCCTCTTTCATCATACCCTTTTCAAATTTTGGTTTTATAAACAAACCTGCCCTTTCATTCTATCATTCATGTATACCATGGTATCAATACAGGAATTGAAAGTCAACATTGTTTTTCCCTCTCCCAGCAATATTTGCATTTCAGCAGGAAAAGCTGAAGATCTCAAGTTCTAATAGGGGTATTTCAAACCAATGCCTTCTCAGTTTGTCTGAAACGACTTTATATATGCCTTCCCTACCTACTCTTCCAACAGCATCTCATGTTTTGATTCAAAACTAAGCACTACTCAGGATGAATGTACTGAAAAATAATAAAGGCAATTACTTTATTTGAATTTTGGCTCACATATCTCTGTCTGATTTACAGAACCAAAGGCATAAATCTTTAAAATGTGGAAAGCAGGACAGTGACTATGCAAAAACATAATTCACCAAGTTATATTTATGGTTGATGACAATGATTTTGAACACAATAGGACCAATGCCATTTTGTAACATCCAAAAAGTCATTCCCTTTTACTATTTCAGAGAGCTGGGTTATGAAAACCCTTTCAAACTTCATGACAACACAGTTTGTGGGGGTGTTTTCCAAAGTAGTGTTTATGTAGGCATAAGAGATATGTGCCAATAACCCTCCAAAGACTAAATCTATTTTTCTATTTTCATTTTACAAATAGTTTCCATTCTACTCTCCAAATGTTTCATCCTGCCCCCATTTTTCTCATTCCCAACTTCAAAACATCTAAAGATCACTTCTCACCACATTAAGCTAGAAGTTTGCACTTGACCAGCTTTAACCCTTCTACTAAGTCCTCTTTCTCTGCTCACCAGCCTCAACTGAGAAGTTTGTCTGAATTGGGAGTTTTGCTCTCACAGTTATTTTTTTGAGATGTGCTAAGTGTGGCGGGGTGGAGAGGGGGATGGATAGGTAGTGAGTAAGAATCTGTCATCACCACTTAATGTGGTTTACTGGTAACAACAAATGATTGTGTGGATGTGGAGGATGAAAAAAATGACATTTTAAAGCAAACATAGTATGTAGCAGCAAGGGTACAATTATAGCAAAAATAGCTAGATAAATAGATATGAGTATTATGGGTATTATGTATGTCTATATTAAATACTTTGTATTTGTGGACTACACAATTTCTGGCTTTATATTTTCATGTCTGATAAGATCTTGGTTATCTTTTTTAAAATATGACTTTTCTTATTTAAAAATCTTTCCAGATTGGTTGTGGGACCCCTTTCCATGTGCTACTTTTATGTTTGAGATTTCTTTTCTTTTTAAATGCCACTCACTTAGTAGCCATCAATCAAAGTATTTTTAAATAATTTCTTAAATGTGTCTAGAAACATTGATGGTTTAGGTGCCAAGAAGATGACATTAGAAAAATTAAAAGCAGTGATTATTTTTTAAAGTAGATGAAAAGTGTTTGTATTTATGTGTGTATATGCGTATGTATACACACATGCACATGCATATATATACACACATGTTGATATTTATCATGAAATGATTCTGTGTGATTCTGGCTGTATCATGTGATGAAGCTGTTTCTATAGAAACAGCTCAAGATCCATGGTCAACAAAATAGAAAATTACAGATGAAGTTACAAGGTAGTCCTGATGGAAAAAGTATTAATTTCTCAATTAAAAATATAAATGCTATTATTACTAACAATTGTATGACTAGAAAAAATCTTATATTCCTAAAAAATGTTATCATTAAGTCTCTGTAATACAGGAGCTACTTAGAGGATATAAGGAATATAATCCTAATCTTCCTGGAGCTTACATGGTAGAGGGTGGGAAGGTAGGATTAATAAGAACCTGATACAGATTATGTTTAAACTGTGTTGAGTTTTTTGTCTTTTAGGAGTCTTGATTTACTCATCTGCCCCAGGTAGATTTTCCAGCAGATTTTTTTTATTGTGGCTATAGAAAAGACTTCATAGGAGAAATATGATTTCCTGTAGGAATTGAAGTAGATCTAGATGCATTTGAGTAGGAGAGGGGTTACAGGTGGTGGGAGGGAGAAACAATGGCCACTGACATGACAAAATGTTATAGGCACAGGTAGGATTGCAAATGAACTCTCTCTATGGAAACAACAAAGCTGATTTTCTTGACTAGAGAACTGTGTACCGTTCCCTTGAAAATAATAAATCATAAGAAAAAATCTCCCCATGAGTCATAGAGGGTTAGAGTAGGCAGAAGCCATGAGCTTTCAACAAATCTGTCCCCTGCTTTCAGGAAGTATCCCAAATAAACTCTCATTCAAGAGGGATTTGGTGCTAGCAACTTCCCTGATTAATCTATTCAGCAACAAGAGCAAAGCATCCAACTTTTCATTTTTCTTGCCTTCACCCATACATCTCCATACTCTCCTTTTTTCCATAAAGGTAAGAACAGAATAGCAGATTGCTAACAGCTACCCACAAACTCTCTTCTATTTGAATCTATTCCTCTTGTTGTTTCTCTGTCCTTTAAAAAAAAAAAAAAAAAAAAAAAAGAAAAGAAATAATACATACAATCTATGAATAAGCTTTTGCTTACATACATTTTCTTTTTCCAGGGAGACCATCTCATAGGGGACAGAGCTGTTGGATTCTTGTTTAAAATCATACCCAACGGGCCATTCAAATGTTTCCATTCCTCTGCAAAGCTCCTGGGAGTCACTTTTTAATTTCCTGGCAGGTAAGCCTCATTTCTCAGGGCCTGCTGTCGGCCTCACTTGCACTGCCTGCTATACCCAGGCTCATTTCATCACCAAATGCACTTTCTACAAGAATTCACACTGTTTTCATGCAATTTCACGTGGAAGCACAATGTTCCAGAAGGACTCTGAATCACTTTAGAGATGCAGTGGAGAGGAGAGCAGAGGCTGTGTAAGTGGGTTCCCCACATGTCTTTTTTTCCTACCTATGTGGCTTTATAAAAACAACTAAAACAGAATACAAAGACCACTTGTCTGGAGGAATTTGAAAGTATGTTCCAATTCTTATCAGGGCCTCAGTTTTCCAAGATAAATAGATATATTGCTACAGATACTTAAAACTGAATTGCATTCTCTATCTTTGTCTAGTACCCTTTCTTTGTATCTCTAATAGATCCATGTCGGCATACATTTATGGGCCAGGGGTTCTCTCTGTGGGATATGCCTTATTTGTGAATAGAATTAGAAGATTCACCAAGCAACGACTCCATGGCAGGATGATTCCAATCTCCAATATTCTATGTCAGTGCATCCACAAGTACCTTATAGTAATATACTCTAAATTTTTCCTCATTCTGAAATTATATCTGCTCAGACTGAAAGCAATGGTGCACTCCTCCATTCCTTGAGTTTCCTCCTTGAGGAGACAGTGCCCCATATGCCAGTCACTCAAGACAAAGCCTCACAGGGCATCCAAGGCTCACTTCCCTCACCTCTGTCCTTCAGCCAGTTACTTGATTCCTCTGGCTTACCTTTATTTGGACATACTTTTTCTAACTTTCCATTCCTAAGCCCCTACACTACTTTAGGCATCACTCCTCTGCTTTGATACACCCTCTTAGCTTCTTAGCTAGAAGTATTGCCCCCAGTTTAAGCCGTCTCTACTTCATCCTCCATGTAACCATGAGAATGATCTATCTGAAATGTAAATCATAGTGCCTGTGTAACTCTTTGGCCATGTTTTACCATCTCAGGATTAGGATTAAAATCTATTTCCTTAGCATACATATCTCAGCATCATTTCTCTCCACCCCTCCTTTCCTTCCCTTCCCTCCCCTCCCCTTTACTCCTTTTAAAATGAAAATATATAGCATGTATAAAATTTTCAAACCAAAATTTCAAAGGAGCCTATAAAGAATAGTAACTATCTCTCTAAAGCACGTGTCTCATCCTTGTTCCACTTCCAGGATCTAAGACCTGTTGTTTATTTCTTGTATCTTGTATATTCTTCCAGAAAAGATGAGTGCACATACAGGTGAATGTGAATGTTTATTTGGGGCTTCTTTTTACACAAATAAGATCATTCAGTAGCACTGTCATAGACTTTGTATTTAGCATCCAATCTGATCTCTTGACAATATTCCCTGTACCTTGTAAGTTCTCACTATAGTGAATTACCCATAGTTCCAAGTACTGGGGGCTATTTTCAGGTATGCCTGTCTATGCATACTTCCTTTTGTTCAGAATGTCCCTCTCATTTGCAGCCTATCCACAATTTCTAGCTACTCTTCTTCCCTAAGATTCACTTCAGAGCTAGGTGTGCTGGCTCTTGCCTGTAATCCCAGTACTTGAGAGGCTGAAATAAGAGGATCACAGGTTCAAGGACAACCTCAGAAACCTAGCGAGATCCTGCTTCAAAACAAAAAATGTAATAGGGCTGGGAGTGTAGCTCAGAGGTGGAATGCTCCTAGGTTCAATCCTCAGTACCACAAAAAAAAAAAAAAAAAAAAAAAATTCATTTCAGGCACTGGTTCTTTACCATGCTTTAGAACCTCTTTTTGAGAGCTCCTATAAGATCCTATACACATGTCTCTACCATAGCACATACCACATTGTTTTAGAATAACTGTTAATTGTGCATTCTCCTCTATACTACAAAATCTTTAATGTTACAGGACGTGTTCTAGTTTTATTCCTATTCCTAGTACTTAGTTCAGTACCTCATAAAAGATTAAGTATTCAGTAAGCATGTATTAGCCAAAATGCCCCAAGATCAAGATAGTCATTGATGTTTCAGAATCCT
This sequence comes from Graphiurus murinus, assembly GCA_004027655.1. NCBI lineage: Eukaryota > Metazoa > Chordata > Mammalia > Rodentia > Gliridae > Graphiurus > Graphiurus murinus. The sequence goes on along the minus strand of PVLC010000213.1, from coordinate 115,918 downwards.
CCAAAAGGAAAATCTTCACACTCCAAGACTAGAAATTTAAAATAATTTTATAAGTCTATAGACTCTACAAGGACAGAGACCACATATTTTATTCACTAGAGTAGTTGAATGAATTCTCTTGAAAATTTGCCCTTTAATTTTAAATTCAGAATATGATTACAGGTTTTACTGGAGATGTAAGGGGAAGGAGAAATAAGTTAGTTCAATTAGTGGAGGAGTAGCAATGGACACTATGAGATTTCTAAAATGGAGTCACCAAGTTCACTACAGAAAAAAAAAAAAATCACTTCATCATGTGACCAACATTTTTCTAACTTTTCACCACTGATATGAGTTAATTGCTAACCTTTCATAAGCACAGCTGCCAAATGTTGAGTAATAAGCTTCCTAATACTATGATTACCTTCCTTTTCAATAGTTAGAAGTCAAAGAACTTCATGAAATGTAAAATCTGCTAAAAATAGAAGGATTCTAAAATACAAAAACTCAATCTTGGTATTATGAAAAATAAGACTTATTGCTCTCATAGTTTACAGGGAAACTATGCACTAACATTTAGTCAACTTTAAGCATATACCAATTTATTTGAACCAATTAGAAACACTTAAGCCATCTTTCTTTTGAAATTGTTTACCTTTTTTAATAATGAAATAGTTCCTTCATATCTGGGTGCTATCAAGTATTTGGGGGGCTGCTAAGACAAAGAACCTCAAAAACTTAGAGAATCACACTGATATTTAGCTGACACAAACCCCTGGGTTTTACTTTTCATTCCTCTGTCACCTCATGGAAGGGTTTTAGGCAAGTTGGATAAATCCTTCAGGATATCCAAATTTTGAAAAATAAGTTTCCTTCTCTTTCACATAAAGTGCTGAAAAAATCTATTAGTTTAGTGGTAGAGGAGAAATGTTTACAAAGTGAATACAATGGATAGCCCCATAGAAATACTTTAAATTTGGTCTTCACTCCAGTGTTCAATGCAATATAAACCAGGTATCTGTCAAGTCTCACTTTGAAGACCATTGTTCCAGTTTTTCTTGTTGCTGTCTTTGCAAATGTGTTAAGAAACAACAACAAAAAAAGTTGGAGGATGAAGTGATGACCAATCAAAATGATGATTCAAGAGGCCCCAGATCCCACACAATCATTACTATAGTGTTCCCAGGAGACTGCCATGACTTACACTCAGTGGGAACTCAATAAATATTTGTAGATTGATTCACCTAACAGAAGAAAAAGAGCAAAGAATACAGTCTTTAACGGAGGAATAACATACAGAGGAAGATTCTTGATTTTGATAGTCTATCTTTAAAGGTCCATATTTTTATTATAGAATATTTGAACTGGAAAGGGGTTTAGCAATCATGTAATTCACTTCATTTTACAGAAGAGAAATTCTGAGACCTGGAGAAATCAATTCCTCACTCAAGGTCCCAAAGCCGAATACTGAGCACATTTAATTTTTTACTAGTCTGGCAGTTAGAAAGCAGCCCCTGGATACCAGCTTTCTGGTTTCAAATTTTGACTCTGCCATTCACTGACTTTCAACTTCTGAGCAAGTTATTTTATTTCTCTCAACCTAAGTGTCTCCCTCTCTCAACCCCCATTTTTCAATAGGTTATGGGGATAAGAATTGCTTATTCTTAAATCAAGGGTCACACAAGATATTAATGTAAAACACTTGATACACATGGGAAATGTTCAATAAATGTTACTACTTATTTTTCATTGTATTACACATTTAAATGTTCATTCTGGACTGATAATCCTAAAATCAAAAGCTTTCACACATAAACTCACACATTAAAAAATACATAAACTTAAACTGGGTGTGGTGGTACATGCTTGTAATTCCAGTACTTGTGGGGCTAAGACCTGAGGATCCGGTTTGCAGCCTGCCTCAGCTACTTAGTGAGGCCACCCGCAAATTAGTGAGACCCTATTTCAAAATAAAGAATAAAAAATAGGACTGGGGGTGTAGCACGGAGGTAGAATGCCCCTGGGTTCCATCCCCAGCACTGCAAAAGAAACAAAGCTTGCTATAATGTATTTTAGGGTCTAAAACTTATCTGATAGTACCTACTCATATACTAGACAAGCACATTTACAACCTTTATTGAACCGCTGATATCTGTTCACACCTTTAAATGCTAATGGTATTGACCTATTTGTTCTATTTGCAAAGGAAATTCTACTATTAACCAAGAGAATTTACTGACAGAAACTAGAGTATGGTTAGGCTATTGTACAAAGCCATTGTTAGCTCCTCAGTGAGAGCAAGAGTTTCAGTGTTCTCTATTCTGAAGAAGAAAAGCCATTGGTGTTCTGCAAATCAAAAGGTGGTATTGTTTGAGTTGCTGTGCTAGATGAGATGATATTTGCATAACCATTCTTTAAGATGGGCTGATCTGTAAGTATTGAGACAGGCCTTGACATAACACCATTTCTAAGGAAATTTAAAATAAGAAGAATGTTCATTTCATTTTTTTTTTTTTTTTTTTTGTGGTACTGGGGATTGAACTCAGAGGCATTCTACCTCCGAGCTATACCCCCAGCCCTATTTTTTATTCTTTTTATTTTGAAACCGAGTCTCACTAAGTTGCGGAGTGCCTCACTAGGTAGCTGAGGCTGGCCTCGAACCCGGATCCTCCGGTCTCAGCCTCCCGAATGCTGGGATTACAAGCGTGCGCCACCACGCCCGGCGAATGTTCATTTCTTAATAAAGCTAGATCTTAAAACAATGATATACCACAACCCTGATGCTCAAAGAGCTATCCACATACTAGCCATAGGCATCACTCAAGAGAAATGCAGAATGCTGGACCCCAGCCCAGACCTCTGACTCATAATTTGAATTTTAATAAGATCCCAGAGTGATTCTGGTCCAACTTAAAGACTGAGACCTACTGACATAGAGAAATAGGGGCACATGAGCAGAATTCTGATAAGCTGTTACTGTTCTGAGTCACCCCAGTGATGGTAAACATAACTGCAGTATGTACCAAAAACCCTATGTAATCAAATATTAAATAACATCAACAATGGTGGGATTTAAGTGGATATCTGGTAAATTAAATTTGTTTTTCTTTTAGGCCTTATTTATAAAATTGATTTGTTTTAGCTTTAGTCATTATTATTAATTGCAATGCCTATAAGAGCACACATTATTACATCTACCGATGGTTGAAGAAAGGAATGAAACAATGAGTAATACATGGCAGCTCTCTCATATTGGAAATGGTCTGGACTGAGTCCTGCTTTGCATCAGGACTTGATACGTGCAGTCTTCTGTGAGTAGTAAGTTGAACCATTCTATCTTTAGATCAGGAACAGAGAGCTGGATGCTTGGAACTACTACTTGATGATTAGAATCTGACTCTTAGTAAGAATAAACAGTTACTTGGGATCTGAAATACAAGATTTCAACTACTTGTTTGTATGGAGTCAGTGTCATGTTTCCCCAAACTACTATCTAAGAGAAAACTTGCTAACCAGTAACTGTGTTTTATTGACCTTATAGTTAGTGGTTACTTTAAGAACAATTTCTGGGAGTTCTTGTCTCCTTTTGCTCACCCTGCTTCCTATCCATCTCTAATCAGTCATGCTTGTACATACACGTGTGTGTGTGTGGTGTGTGTGTGTGTGTGTGTGTGTGTGTGTGTGTGTATGGCTTGGTCAGAAATTGTTAAAAGAGAAGGTTTCAAGAATTTAATACCAATGTATGTGTATCTATGTTTATAGCCACACAATTCACAATTGCCAAACTGTGGAACCAGCCAAGATGCCCATCAACAGATGAAAGGATTACAAAACTATGGGATATGTACACAGTGGAATTTTACTAAGCCATAAAGAACAAAATCATGTCATTTGTGGGAAAATGGATGGAACTGGAAAACATTATGTTAAGTGAGATTAGTTAATCACAAAAAGTTAAAAATCATATGTTCTCCTTAATATGTGGAAGCTAGGGAGAAAGTGGAGGGAATCTAGACGAAGAAGGGAAAACCTTAGATGAGCAAAGAAGATGACTTAACTGAAGGGTGTGGGGGGGGGGAACGCCCTAATACACATGATGTACTTTCACAAAATTATCAAAGTCAATCACTAACCTGAACTTGAGCAGGAGGCAAGGGGGAGGGAGTGGGGCGGTAACTGGGAAGGGATAAATGAGAGATGTGTGCATGTATGCCTCTACCAGCTTGTACCTAACAAAGATATACGATTACAATGCACTAATAAAAAATAATTTAATATACAATAAATGGAAACTACAGTAGTTTTTAAGCTATATACTCTTAAGCTATATACTCTTTAAAGTAAGAGTATATAGCTGCTACCACATGTTCCATATAGGCTATGAAAAACCCAACCCAATTTAATCAATAATATTACTACATGGAGTCATGCTCTCAAGTATAGTTTTTTCTACTTTGTTAGAATTATTTCTTCAGAGTTTTTGCATTCACTGCTCAGAACCAATGATTATTTTAAGGTCATAAGTATATTTTCTTTTAAATTAACTTATTTTAAATTGATACATACAAATATACTTATCAAGACTGTTTTGATAATATGTTTACGATTCCTGATTGAAAGGATTCTTGTCTACAAAGGCTTCTTTCCTATTCTTAATTTTAGGGAAAAAATACTTTATATCCTGAAGGACATGAAACAAAAAGTACTATTGATATGATGTTAGTCTTTAAAACAGAGAATGCTATAAACAATCTGGAATCATGTTTTAACTACAGTACCATAGGAAAAGAGTAAAATTTAATAGAACCTAATTCTCAAACCATTAATTTAATGCATAATTATCATGTCATTTTTCCAGCCATGGAATGGGCAATAATGATAATGAATAAAAATGAGCAATGTTTCAGTAATGGATATAATTTACATATTCTTTTTTAAAACCTATGTTATTATATTTTTATCCATCCTTACTTTTCCTTAATTTTGGTGAAAATTCCCTATTAGCCACAAGTTACTACTTATCAGGGAGCTGAAACATGCTTAATTAAAAGCAATGAGTCTCATTTCCCATAGACTTTCAAACATACTTACATTGTCTAAAAATCAAAGTGTTATAGACAGTTGTCTTAGCTCTAGGGAGCCAACCATCCAGGTTGTGTTTATACAGAGCCCTCAATCTTTAAAAAAAAAGAATCCTATTTATTTTCATTTTCTGGAGTTATTTTCAAACTATTTATTTCAATGTTTTGTCATAGATGAGAAGGTAAAATAAACCTTGGTTCTTGTTGGTAGCTCTCACTAAAAGAAGAAACAAGGAAGAATAAGCAAATCAAGGGTTATTATTAAACTTTCAGTGGTTTCTATTTTCTTATCACGTCTCTTTCAGCATTGTTAAAAGTTAATGGGTATTTTAGTAAAGCATATTTTCAAAGACTTATCTGTTGAGTAAATATTTTAAAAAACCAAGTGCATATATCATTGTGTAGTGAGTAAACATACTGTATTATTCAATTCTTAGGAAAAAATGTCCAGTGCTACTTCAGTTACATTCAATCCTTTTTCTGAGCTTATCTATGAATTCAGTTGGAGAACTGATGATACAGGGCTTTTTGTGGTGGTGATTGCTTTGGCTTTCAGCGACTTACCTGTTCAATTCAGTTAAAAAAAAAAAAAAAAAAAAAAAACAGAAAAAGTGCTTATAAATATAGAACAAAATTTATCTATTTCTTTATTTATTTACTTAGTTATGTTTGAGGTGCTGGGGATCAAGTTCAGGGCCTTACACACACCAGGCAAGAGCTTTGCCACTGAGCTGTACCTTCAGCTCCACAGATAGAATTACATATTTTTAGGAATTCTGAAAAGTACCGTATCTCATATAGTAAGGTAAATTGTTGGCCTAATTATCATTTGACTTTTGAGCTTTCTAAATCTTTTTCTGTGTTATAAATTATCTATTTGGATGATTACAAGATGCCAAAATAAATGAGTGATAAGGAAACTATTACCATTTATCTACATGAAAGGACTTGTTAAACTAAGTCATTGTCTAATTTGTCCAGCTTTATATATGTGCACATAATTATTATATTTCCCTAAGTGCTTGTAAATAGTGTGTTTTGAGTTGTTTTGTGGTTTCTGAATGTATGTAAAAAGAATGGAATAAATTAGTCTGTTAAAAAAACTTTGCCAAGTCAAAAAACATTCACTCGTGTGCAATAAGTTTTAAAAAATCAGGTTTCCTTTTCTAGTGCAAAAGCAAAGACATTTGAAAATACCATTTTAAACAAAGACATCTTAATTGACATTTTTAATAAGTTATTTAAACCAGGGGCAGTTACAACAATAGAATACATTAATATAGCAGTGAGACTTTTTATTCTAATCCTATTCAGTAGGCTATAAATATATTTATTCCTGATATAACCTACTTAAACGTTAGTATATTCAACTAAAATGACACTAAGAATGAAATGAAAGACAAATTCAATAGTCTTTATAGCTATAGAGAGGGGAAAACCCTAAAAGGTTTTAGTCCTTAAATTATTCAGGATATCTAAATTTCTGCTGCCATACTATGTTTTTTATTTTTCCAGTAAGATAAAAATGACATTTTGTTCACGTAGATCTAACTATTCTCTGGGTACTGAATTCTAGAAAAGCAACAGGCATTTCCACATGAACTCTACCAACTAGAAAACTGCTACCCTCAGAGGATGGAAACAACCAACAGAGAAAGTGGCAGCTATGATTTCAATCCATCTTGCGTCTGCTTCAGAAAAGAGGGAGAAAAAGAAATGAAGAATGCTGAAATGGAAGGATTTGGAATGGAAGGATTGTGTTGTTGTCACCCTCCCCCCCCCCACACACACACACTCCACAGACCCTTTAATCAATTGTTTTGTACAAGTGCACTTAGATTTCTAGAATAAAACAAAGCAAAATAACTCGACCCATTTGGTTTCAGATTTGCACGATGCAGCAAGACCAATCCATCAACCCTCACAGGGGGACAATACAAGCGCCCCCACCCCCCACCCCCAAGTAGGTTTGGGCACTTCTGCTAGCAAGCAAGCATGGACTGTCGCCTCAGCCTGTTGCTCCTTGCCACTCGGTGTGCCAGACCCCGAAGGAGGGAGGGACACTGAAACCCCGACTGTGCGCAAGGAGGCAGCGCCTGGGTGCGCCGGCCTACGGGCTGCGGAGGCTGCGGAGGCTGCGGAGGCTGCGGGGGCTGCGCGGGGCGAGGTGGCGGCTGCGGACCACCGGTCCCACGACCCTGCTGCAGGCCGCTTGGCCGCCGGCAGATGGTGCCCTGCGCATCGGAACACGCCGGGAAACCCGGCTAAAGTAGCGCTCAGACTCCGCCCCAGCCAATCTGCCGGCGCAACAGTCACCCGTCCTTCCCAAAATAGTGCGGAGCACGTTTCCTCTGGAACACCGCAGTAGCCTGTGTGTGTCGAAAATACGAACCATGGGGGCGACCAGTTGTGTGTGCTGGAGTGGGGATCGCGCACGGAGTGGGACCCTCGGGGCCAGGGACGAGGTGACCGCCAATGAAACGCAGAGGACACGGGGATCGGTCCATTTCGCATCTGCGTACGCCGGGCCGGCGGGCCCGAGGGAGGCCACTCACCATGTTCACTTCGGATACCATATCTATGCTGGCGACATCGATCCTCATGCCGACGTCCACGGGGGGCCCTGCCGGGGAGGTGGCACCACATTAAGGACAGATTCTCGGAGTGGCCGTGGGCTGGGGAGGGGTGAGGGGCTTCCCAGCCCTTACTACTCTGAACCGCTCCCTCCCTACCCTCAACCCCCTCGCAGGGGACACCCTGGGAAAACAGGTGTGGACACGACACGCGTGATGCAGTGACTATGCAGAGGGTGTGTCGGCTGGGGGGGGGGTCGGCTCAGACTGGGGATTCATCTACCTGAGGCTCGGAGCCGTGGTGTGTGTGTGTGTGTGTGTGTGTGTGTGTGTGTGTGTGTGTCCGGGGCGTAGTGCACGCTCACGAAAATGGCATTTTTTTTTTTGGCACTTATCTTTGACAGAAAAAGGTGAAGTAGGAATGGGTTACAGGTTGAAAAAAGATGAAGCATTACCTCCAAAGTCCGGCCGCAAGCGAATGTCATATCCTTTGAGCAATCTGTCCACTGTCTCTTTCACGTATGACATGTTGCTGGGTTCATTGGCGCTGTTGGGAAGAAGTGGGGACCGTATGCAAAATGAGCACAAACTGCGAGCAGACATAAAAAGATACAGGCACACCTACCCCCAAATAACAAGATACATGATCCGGCAGGCATGTAAAAAGAAAAACGCCAAGAAAAAGAGAGAGACAGAGAGATTCAACAAAGGCGGCTCACCTGTGTGCACAACAGACCATGGCAATCATGACAGGGAAAGAAAGAAGCCCCAAACTCTCTCGATTTTGTACTGTCCACATTACTAACTCTGATTAAAGAATTGTCTTTTCTGCGAAGATTCAAGGAATGCAACTTAGTCGGCGGCTGGGCAGTAATTCCCGAATGGACCTGCGCATGCGCAGAGGGTGCTCACTACCAAAAGACACCTTGTGCCTTGCAAACAGTATTCCTAGTGGAACAGGCAACAGATTTCAATCCCTATAAAGTTCCTGTTTGGAGTGCTGCGCGTTCTTCTGGTAGTCTGACACAACATGCTGTGTCCATGCAGGGGGTCCTACGTGCAAACGTTTAGGGAGCTTTCCTCGTGCCCTGGGGGTTGTTATAGCTCTTTCCGTGCAGCCTTCAACCTGACTCGTTTTATTCGGCTTTCAGTGATCTGGCTAAAGCTGCCTGTGATTTGCATCTTTCGTTGTCAGCCTGGGAGGTCCTAGAACCAGGAGTTTAGAGGCGGTTCTCTGATCTCTCTTGAGAGAGGTGGTGGAGGGTGGGTGGCTGTTGGAGACAGGGATTGGGAAGAGAAAACCCAAGATCCAGCAGAATGCAGTCAGAGGAAATTCACGATGTATTGGAGGAGTCTAAGATTCAGGGCCCCTTGAGAGGCGATTTAGACACCTGGCTTAGTGAAGTGCTTTCCTGTGGGAGGTGGATGGAGGGGGCAACTTTTCAACTTTTCAACTCACTTCCCTACTTTTCTTCTCTCCCCTTCTCCTGGAGTCGGAGGTAAAGGAGAGAGAGAGAGAGAGAGAGAGAGAGAGAGAGAGAGAGAGAGAGAGAGAGAGAGAGAGAGAGAGAGAGAGA
>PVLC010000213.1:0-106608 GCA_004027655.1 Graphiurus murinus | reverse complement strand
GATCCTGAAGCACCCAGCTGGTGTAACGCCTGTTATCCAGGAGGTTGGGGTTCTGAAGGAGCAAGCCTTGTTTGCATTAAGTAAAAAACAGTAAATGCAATTGACAAATGTCGCTGAGCACATGCTGGGAAGCAGAAGACTCTGGGCTAGTCATGCATTCATTTGTCAAATAACATATTAAACCTATATTCTGTGTACTCTGGGACTTAGAGCTGAGTCAGAGATAATTCCTGACATGGGAAAATTCACAAATGATGTGGGGAGACAGATATAAATGTGAGTAAATTCAATATGCATCTAGATGGTCTAAGTAGTCAGTATGAGCTTGTTAATTCTACCAGGGAGAGGTAGAGATGGTTTCACAAGAGAAAATTGAAGGAGAAGGAAGGTTTTTGCCAGAGCAGGAAAGGGAGGGCATTCCAGAAAGAAAGAACAGTATGTGCCAAATCCTAGAGACTTGAGAAAACATGGCCATACTTAGATAACTGAACACAGAAATGACAAGTCAGATTATGAAGGGAGGGGAGACGGAAGGGATGGTAGTCGATTCTGGTATAAAGGGAAGTTGATACCATTATAAGGAGAGATACACACTCTGCATTTAGGTTTCTGAAAATTGAAGTGTGGGTAGTCAAGGTCAGTTTAGATTTTAGACAAAACATTCTGGTAGGATGATTATGAGAAGAACAATTGAAATTTATCATTTTCTAGTTATGCAGCAGTTCTTGTGACCATACCTAGGGTAGCTCATTCAAACCTTACAACAATCCAAATGTGATACACTGTTATTATTACTCACATTCTATAGATGAGACTATTGAGACTAAACTAGAGTAATTGAACTTGTAGTTTAATGCAATGACTAATATATGTTGGAACTTACATTTCAACCTAGAACCCATGTAATTATTTTCTATACTATGAAGTATGGACCCCAAGGGCAGGAGCCTTATAGGGAAAGCACAAAGAAGGAAAATGGGTTATTAGAATACCTCAGGCAAAAGGAACTAAAGTCAGGTAGTGTTTAGACTAATGGAGACATTAGATAGTTGAGAAGTTCAGGAGTAAGGGACATATGGAAGGTGCTTTTAAAATATGTGTTGAGCTTAACATTCTAAAGAAACATGAATTTCATTTTCCATTTGAGCTCCCCAACACTCTTAAACACTGGGACCATTTCTCCTGAGGAAGAATGTTAACTCTTATTTAGGTTCCTTAGTTTTCTTCAGAGGATGTCAACTACTTTTTAAATCATATGTATCAGTGTTTAATGAGTAAAAGAAGATTTATTTGTTTCAATTCTCTACTGAAACATAGACTTGCTCTATGTTGCACAACTCTGCAAAAGCAACACTAGAAAATAAGCTGCAGGGAGGTTTACTTCATTCATTTGCTCATTCCTTTATACCTCAAATATTTATTGAACATCTACTATGTGCCAGACACTGTGCTAGAGCTGGTGATACAACAGTGAACAAAACAAGATACAGTCCCCTTTCCAACACAGAATATGTCATTTAGGTTATCTATAGAGGTTGTAAATTGTTAGCCTTGCTGGTCAAATTCAGTTCATAAGTAGTTTGGTTTGGTATTCACTGTATTTGTTCATTTAACTTACATTTAGTATTTATTGGGAAATATGTTTTCTAGTTGGTTATAAACTCCAATAATTTTTTTAAAAATAATAATTGGCATTTTTTTAGCAGGGTCTGTTAAAGCTGGGATTTCATTCTTGAATTAAGAAAGACAATCTGTGACTTTGTTTACTTGAATCCTATTGTTCAGCATGCTGCAGCCAAACAAATTCTACTGAGTTAGACTTTGAAATTATACCATCTGATTAGATGGAGGGTGAGACCATAAGAAGTCATAAGATACTCATTATCATTTTCTTATTGGGATGCTATTGAGGATGAAGATCACTGCATCTCAGTATCTTATATATGAGGAACTGTGCAAGAAAAGTTTTCCCAGAACTTAGTACTCTGAATATTGTCTTATTTTCTGAAGTTTGTATTGTAAATTAATGGCAATAGAAATGTTAAACTCCTTTAATTTCCCTTGGCTATTGGAGATATTTTCATCATATATATTTTTTCTCAACTTTAACCATTATGCAAGATGTTAATGACCTGCACTTTAATATATTACATTATTCCTATGATGCTTTACAATTCAAAATTTAATTTCCCTTTTTTCACACTTTACTAATTTAAAAACAAATATGTTGCACTGAATATGTAGTGTTTGTAAGTTGTCTTGGAACTAATTGGCAAATAAATTAAAGTAAAATAATAAAAATTAATAAGTAAATAATTGATTTTTAAAAATCAAATCCAGATGCATTGGAGATTTTTTTAAATAGAATAAAAAAGCCAACTTTCTCCCCCTGTGAAGTTGGCTTGTTGGCTTGTTTCTTTCCCACACCAACCCACCCACCAAGATCTTTCCCCCTTCACATCTCATCTTAATTGTTTTGTTTTGTTTTGTTTTGTTGTTTGTTTTTGTTTTGTTTTGGAAAGCTGCCCCTGAAGGCCATTGATAATCCTTACTTCTATTTTCTTCTGCTGGTGGCTCTGAGAGGGAAAAAAGGAAACTCTAAATATTCTAAATACGTCCAATGAAGATGCAATTGTGTGTATGGGAGGGGAGTGCTCAGAACTGAGCCCAGAGATGTTTCTACCTCTGAGCTATAACCTAGCTCTTTTTATTTTGAAGCAGAGTCTTGCTAAATTGCTAAGGCTATCCTTGAACCTGTGATCCTCCTGCCTCAATCTCCTAAGTACTGGGATTATAGGCACCTTCCAGGCTATATGCAAATATCCTAAGTTAAAAATAAATTCTCACATTTATTCTTAATATTCCTATAAATAGCTATTACCAAGAAGGAAATACAATAGGAATAATGTTTCATTATAATAACTGAAAAAAACTCTTGTGGGTCTAGAAAAAAATTGCAAAAATAAAGATGTAAAAGACTTTTGTAGAAAACTCACAAAACTTTATTGAATGACATAAAATAAGACATAGATAAGTGGGAAATGTACCAATCTGTGTGGCTAAGAACACTAGCATTGTAAAGAAATATCTGGTGTAAAAAAAATGCAATCAACTTGAATCAAAATTCCTACATCTTAAATGGAAACTGAGAAACCAATTCTAAAATCCAAACATAATTCTAAAATTCACACACAGGGATTAAAACAAGCCGAGGAAAATTTGGAAGAATAAAAAAAGAAAGGAGGAAACGGGGGTAGTTGCCTTTGAGATATCAAGACTTATTTTTGAGCTGTATAAATTATAAGAGTTTGTGTTTGGCTTGGGATTCACATAAAGATATGAAAATAATATAGGCAAATATATAGGGGGGAGAGAGAAAGTGACCTCTATTTAGGAACAGCTGAGATGTTCAATAAATGCCCCGAGACAATGTACTATTTATAAGGGGGGGGGGGAGTGGATTTTTACCTCATTAAATGTGAAAAAAAAAAAAAAAAAAAAGGTAAGAGAGGTAGAAATACAACTTAAAATAACAAAACTTCAGAAAATGTATAGAAGAATATTTTAATGATTTTTATGTAGAGGATGATTATAAAAGAAAAGATTATTATAGATACCTACATTAAAATGTAACCTTCTTTAAATCAAAAGACACTAATGATATTCTGATTTCATTTCCTTTGGGAAGATGTCCAGGAGCATTATCACTGGGTCATATGTAGTTCCATTCCTAATCTTCTGAAAAACCTCAACACTGATCTCCATAGTGACTATAATAGTTTGCAGTCCCACCAACAGTGTGACAGCGTTCCTATTTCCCTGCATCCTCGCCATCATTTATCATTATTTGTGTTCTTGATGATTGATATTCTAACTGGAGTTAGATGGAATCTCAGTGTAGTTTTAATTTGCATTTCCCTGACTGCCAGAGATGCTAAACATTTTTCCATATATTTGTTGGCCATTTGTATTTCTTCTTTTGAAACGAGTCTATTCAGTTCATGCCCATATTTGATTGGATTATTTGTTTTTAGTGTTTAGTGTTTTAAGCTCTTTGTATATTCTAGATATTAAAGCTTTGTCAGATGGTAGGTGGTGAAAATCTTCTTAGATTCTGTGATTTCTCTTTGTATATCCTTGATGGTTTCCTTTGATGTGCAGAGGCTTTTTTCATTTAATGGTATCCCATTCATTACTTCATGTTTAAATTTCCTGAACTTTCTAGGTCTCATTGAGGAAGTTTCTACCTGTACCTACATATTGGAGGGTTGGTCCTATGCCCTCTCATAGCAACACAAATTATAATAGCCAAATTACAGAACCAGTCAGGTATTGTGATGCCTCCTGCATGGTTCTTGTTACTAAGAACTACTTTGGCTCTTCTAGGTTTTTGTTGTTCCAAATGAATTTAAGGACTGGTTTTTCTATGTCTATGAGGAGTGACTTTGGTAATTTCATGGGTATTTTATTGAATCTATAGATCAGTATTGGGAGGATGGCCATTTTGATGATATTTATTCTGCCTATCCAGGAGCACAAAAGATCTTTCCATCTTCTAAGGATTTCATCAATTTCTTTTTTCAACTTTTTATAGTTTTCCTTTATAGAGGTCTTTTACCTCTTTGGTTAGGTTTATCCTTAAATATTTTATTTTTGGGGTGCTATTGTGAGTGGAATTGTTTTTGATATTTTTTTCCAGTGGATTAATGTTTGGCGTATAGGAAAGCTTCTGATTTTTTAAGATTGATTTTGTATCCATACACTTTGCTGAATTTGTTGATCAGTTCTATAAGTTTTTTGGTTGAGTTTGTTGGGTCTTCTAAGTAGAGTATCATGTCATCTGCAAAAAGGAACAGTTTTAGTTCTCCTTTCCCTATTTTTACAAACCCTTTGACTTTCTTCTCTTGTCTTATTGCTCTGGCTAGAGTCTCAAGTACTATACTGAATAGAGGTGGTGATAATGAACATCCTTGTTTTGTTCCTGTTTTTAGTGGCAACTCTTGCAGTTTCTGTTGGCCTATTGTATATTGCCTCTATGATGTTGAGGTATGTTCCTTCTATTCTGATTCTCTGCAGTGCTTTTCTCATGAATGGGTATTGGATCTTGTCAAATGCTTTTTCAGCATCAGTTGAGATGATCATGTGATTTTTGTCTTTGATTCTGTTTATGTGGTGAGTTACATGGATTGTTTTTCATATATTGAACCAGCCTTGCATCCCTGGGATGAACCCGACTTGGTCATGGTGTATAATTTTCTTGGTGTGGTTTTGAATGCGCATTCCTAGTATTTCATTTAGCAGTTTTGCATTTAAGTTCATCAATGATATAGGCCTATAGTTTTCTTCTCTTGAGCTGTCTTTATTTGACTTTGGTATTAAGGTGATGTTGGCTTCATAGAATGTGTTTGGGAGGGTCCTGTTTCTGTTTCACAAAATAGTTTGAGGTTTATTGGGATTAGCTCTTCTATAAATGTTTTATAAAATTTACTTGGAAAACCATCTGACCCTGGGCTTTTGTTTGATGGTAAACTCTTTATTGCTGTTTCTATCTCTTTGTTATTGGTGGATTTAAGTTTCCTGTATCTTCTTGACTCAATTTAGGGAAGTTATATGTGTCTAGAAATTTGTCAATGTCTTCTAGATTTTCCATTTTGTTGGAGTATAGTTTTTCAAAATAGTTTCTCATGATTCTCTGTATTTTTATACTGTCAGTGGTAATATCACCTTTTTCATCTCTTATTTTGGTAATTTGTGTTGATTCTCTCTTTCTTTTGGTTAGGTTGGCCAATGGTTTATCTATCTTGTTTATTTTTTCAAGAAACCAGCTTTTGGTTTTGTTGATTTTCTGTATTTTTTTGATTCTGTACTTCATTAATTTCTGCTCTGATTTTCATGATTTCCTGTCTTCTACTAACTTTGGGGTTGGACTGTTGTTGTTTTTCAAGTGCTTTGAGCTGTGTCATTAGGTTATTTATTTGGTGGTTTTCTGTTCTTCTTACATGGGCACTCGGGCACTCAGTGCTATAAATTTTCCTCTTAGTACTGCCTTCAAAGTGTCCCAGAGGTTTTGATATGTTGTATCTCTGTTTTCATTGGTTTCTAGGAATTTTTAAATTTCTCCCCTTACTTCTTCTATAACCCAATCCTCATTCAGCAATGTGGTGTTCAGTCTCCATGTGTTTACATGGTTATTCTGGGTCTTCTTAGAGTTGATTTCTAGTTTCACTCCATTGTGGTCCAAAAAGATGCAGGGAATTATGTTGCATTTTTTTAATTTGCCAGTGCTCAATTTGTGGCCCAGAATGTGGTCTATTTTGGAGAAGGTTCCATGGGCAGCTGAGAAAAATGTGAATTTAGCCGTATTTGGGTGAAATAGTCTGTTTTTTCCTAATAGGTCCATTTGGTTTATGGTATTATTTAGGTCTGAGGTGTCTTTACTGAACTTTTGTTTAGAAGATTGGTCTAGTGATATGAGAAAAGTATTGAAGTCTCACAATATTAGTGTATTGGGATCTTTGTGTGACTTTATATCATGCAGAGTTTGTTTTATGAAAGTGGCTGCACCTATGTTTGGAGAATAGATGTTGATAATTGTTATTTCCTCTTGCTGGATTGTTCCTTTTACTAGTAAAAAATGACCTGCTTTGTCTCTTCTGATAAGCTTAGGCTTGTGGTCTAATTTATCTGATATCATAGTTGCTATTCCTGCTTGTCTTCGGGTTCCATTGGCATGGATTACCTTAATCCTGCCCTTCACCTTTAGTTTGTGGGAATGCTTGTAAGGTGTGTTTCTTGTAGGCAGCATATAGATGGAATCTGGGTTTTAATCCATTTTGCTACCTTGTGCCTTTTTACTAGGGAGTTGAGAACATTTATATTCAGCGTGATTACTGAGAGATGATTTTTAATTCCTAAAATTTTGAGTTTTGACTTCTGTTTGCGGTAGTGTTTGTTCTTCTTTGCTTAGTTGTTTGCTTCCTAGAAATTATTGTTCCTCTGGTTTTGACATTTACTTGATAGTTCTTCTTTGTAGTTAATCTCTGAATATTTTCTCTAGTGCTGGTTTGGAAGACATAAATTCTTTCAGTTTCTGTTTGTCATGAGACATTTTTATTTCCCCATCAATTTTGAGAGAAAGAGAGAGAGTTTTGCTGGATAGGAGAATCTTGGCTGCAAGTTATTTTCTTTCAGAGTTTGGAATATGTTACTCCAGCCCCTCCTGGCTTTCATGACTTGGTTTGGGAAGTCTGGAGTAATTCTAATTGGTTTGCCTCTAAATGTCACTTGGCCTTTTACTTTTGTTGCCTTTAGAATTCTCTCCTTAGCCTCTACATTAGTCAACTTGATTATTATGTGGCGTGGTGAACCTCTTCTTTGGTCTTGTCTCGAAGGAGTTCTGTATGTTTCCTGTACCTGTGTGTCGACTTCTCTTTGTATATTTGGAAAATTCTCTGATATTACTTCTTTGAAAAGATTGTTTATTCCATTAGTTTCAACTTCTAATCCCTCTTCTATGCCATTATTCTTAGGTTAGCTCTTTTAAAATTGGCCCAGATCTCATCGATGTCCACTTCATACTGTTAAATTTTTGTTTTCTAAATTATGTACTATGGACTCATTTTTGGAGTTGTCTTCTTCTAAGAATGATATTCTATTTTCCCTGTGGTCTAATCTACTGTTTATAGTTTGTATTGACGCTTTAACTTCAATTATTGCATTTTTCACATCCTTCTCTTCCTTCAAGGCTTCTCTATGATTCCTGTTCAGGGTGTCAGATTCTTTGTTTATTTGTTCCTTTATGTCTTTTCAGCTGTCTCTGCATTCTTTCTGGACATTTTTCATCATTTCTACTATTAAAGATCTGAATTGTTCTTCTTGTAATCTCTGCCGTTCTGTATTGTTGAGTTCTGTTATTGTGGGGTTGTGGTGGCTCATTGTTTCTTTGCTATTTTTCCTTCCCATGGCTTCTCTGTTCTTAAATTTATATCTTTGCTGCTCTTGCAAACTTTCTCTCAATTTATAAGTTTGTTATTTTCATTTTCTCTCTGTGAATAGTATCTTGTACAGAGTTGCAATTATTCTAGAACTTCTTCTGCCCACTCTATTGGTGCCTTTGGTGGGTTTCAGGTGTTGACTTCTAAGGTATGTTTGTTGCTTCTGTAATAGGGATTCATCTCAGAGATGTGAGTAGGACAGTTTGTGGTCTCTGTGTGTTTAGGCCTCAGTGTGGGATGTGTTGAGCTATTCCTTCTATCAGCAAAGGTGACTTTATCCTTAGGGTTTGGCAATCCTTTCTGGTGGTTCACCTCTCTGGTGATTCAATCCTTTCTGGTGGTTCAATCTCTTCAGCAGGGGTGTCTGCTGGTATATACAAGGACAGGTTTTGTTCAGTGACAAAAGTTGGGTGAGAAGTCACAGTGATGAATGCATGAATACTGTAAAGTAGAGGGTATGGTTCAGGGAAATAAGAGGTTGAGTATGTTGATGTGATATATGGCAAAGATTAAAGATAGTGGATATGTCAGGGGTTTCTGATAGTCAATGTAGAATTTTAGGTGTGGTGGTATGAAATGGTCTTGGTATGAGACAGAGAAAAAAGGAAAAAGAAAAGAGAAAGGAAAGTGTTGAGGAGCATATCGATGGGAGAGAGAGAGGGAAGCTTGTAAAATGGATAAGGAAGAGACTCAACAAACTCAGCAAAAAATAACAAAGCAACCAATCTCCAAACAAACATAAATGAATCAAAGCAATACAGAACAAAAACAGAGTAAAAACAAAAAACAACTTCAAAAACAAAAACCCTGCAAGTTCATAAATACAGAGCTGAGTTGGCCTCTGCAGTTCTTTTGGATCTGCATGGATATTTTCAGCTTTTAAATATCTGTCTACTATATTAGATTTTTTAGCGTGTCTCTGGCATTCTTATTTGCTCTTTCTGTCAGTGCAGGCAGAGAGTTCCGCTGGTGCCTCTCCCCCTGCAAGCTTGTGTCTCTTAGCTCTCTATAGGGCCTGCCTCCCTCTCTCTCTCTCTCTCTCTCTCTCTCTCTCTCTCTCTCTCTCTCCCTCTCTATCTCTCTCTCTCTTTCTCCCTTCCCACTCCCTCCCTCCCTCTGTGAGAGTGCAGTCTAAATGCTGAGCATTTTCCAGGGTGCCTGTAAGGTCTCTATGCCCTGTGTGCACTGGGTCCCTCCAGCATTTCTGTTCCGATCCAATTGCTAGAAGGGAGGTGACTGAGTCTGTCTTTTGCACAGGGGCCCTAGCTCCCTTCGAGAGAGCAATTTAACTTACAGATCCATACTGATCTGGCAGGAGGGGTGAGCTGGGGTGTGTTTGCTGAAGTCTTAAGCTGGTTGTCCCAGGTATTCCTGGTCACTGTTGATCCTGCAGGGATATGTCGCCTGATTAGGGTGTGGAGTTCTGTAGTCTCCTACTCCACATCTGGTCGCTGAGTGCGCAGGAGGTCGTTGGAGGTTTTGGTGCCAGTAGATCCTGCTCTGGGCACCTGGTTCAATGGCAGTCGCAGCTCTGTGGCAGGCACCACTGCAGCTCACACAGGCTCCTTTGCTCTCCCTGGTCTGCTTTCTGGGTTCTGTTCAGCTGCTTTCATTGCTTTGTTCACTTTTTTGCTGCTTTGCTTTTCTTCTGTCAAGAAGCTGCTTTTGCAGCAGTTTTGATTCAAGCTCTGCAGTGCAGTTGATAACTGCTCTGGCTCTGCAGGGAGAGGTAAGCTGGGGTGACCCTGCTGTGGGCTTAAGCTGGTCGGCCCAGGCATTCTGGTCACTTTCGAAGGTGCGGGGCTATGTGGCCTATTCGATTCGGATGTGGAGTTCTGCAGTTGTTTACTCTGTGTCTGGCCGGTGGTTATGCTGGAGGTCATTAGATGTTTTGGTGTTAGTAGACCCTGTGCTGGGTGGCTGGCTCAATAGCGTAGTGCCGCTGCCTCGCAGAGGGGCTCCTTTGCTCTTCCTGATTGGCTTTCTAGGTTCTGTTCAGCTGCACTTCAATTTTCATTGCTTTGTTCATTTTTTTGTTGCTTTTTTTCTTCCATCAAGAAGCTGCTTTTATGGCAGATTTGATTCACTCAGATGCCATCTTGGGCTCCTCTTTCTTTTCTGATTTTCATATCCTAAAATGTTTTGTTGTTATCATAAGAACTTATTATTCGTAAGGGATTGATCATCTTGGTAAGGCAATCTTATCATTATTACCTTTTAGTAAATTTACATAGTCTTTATTATGCTTTCAGACTTTATTTTTTAGATTAAATACAGTATGAATTTGTTAAGGTTTAAAAATCTTATATCACTTTTATATTACATTAAATAGTCTAATTAACTTAAGTAGTGTTTTTAATCTGTGCTAATGGGAATGATATCACTTCACTTTTTACACATGAATTTATTCTCTATGATTTAACATATTTTTAGAAAAAAAATGCCTGCTTCAGGTTATATTAATAGCCAGCAATTTAGCATACTTTAGATGATAGTATGAACATATTTCTTATTTTGTAATTTTCAGTTTTCTTTTCTTAATTTATATTTTAACTTTTACATCTTTCTATAAAACCTCAATATATTCAGTTATAGTACAGTTATTTCTTAATTATCTTGCTTTTTTTTTGTACTCATGGTGTACATACCATGCTTAAAGTTTTAGAGCTTTCTAAATTTGTTTGTGTAACTATTGTTAACAGTGAGCTTTATACCTTCTTGTGGTTTTGTATGTGTGTGTGCATGTATATGTACTGGGGATTGAACGCAGGGACACTACCATTGAATCATACCTCCAGCCCTTTTCTATTTTTTTTATTTTGAAGCAGGTCTTGCTAAGGTACCAAAACTAGCCTCAATCTTGGAGTCCTCCTATCTCTGTCTCCCAAGTACTGGGATTACAGGCATGAACCACCATGCAGGCTTCCTAGGTTTTCTTCTAATTCATTGAAGAGTCTTTCTTTCAGTCTGAAAGAATTTCCTTTAGCATTTCTTGTAGAATAGGTCTGGTGGGAAGTGATGCCAACATTGGATTTGTCCCATCAGCCTTCAGGCTGATGTCAGATGCTATACCAAAAACAGCATCTGAAACCAGGCATCTGGTGATGTGCACCTGTAATCCCAGTACTTGGAAGGATGAAACAGGAGGATGACAGGTTTGAGACCAGCTTTGTCAACTTAGTGAGACCTTGTTTCAAAATTTAAAAAAAAAAAGGATTGGGGGTATAGCTCAGAGTTAGAATGCCTCTAGGTTCAGTCCCCAGCATCAAAAGGAGGAGGAGGAAGAGGGGGAGGAGGAGGAGAAGGAGGGGTTCCCTCTTTGAGCTCTGGCCTTCAGTTTCTACTGGGTGCTGGTTCTCAACAGAAGTGGTCTGGCTCTGAACTCCAGGACAATGCCCTGTACTATCTTCTGTGTCCTGATCCCCACAGATAGAGTCCTGCTCCTTGAACTGCCAGAGGTTGGAGAAAGGCTGGTCATTGCAGTAAGCCACCTGGCCTAATTCAGTTTCAGTGGCTCCATCTGTGGATAATTGGTCTGATAGTATGGGTAGTGGGGCTTTACTCAGCACTGGATTTCATGATAGACCTGGTACTCAGATAGAAATTTGGGGATACAGAAAAAGAAGGATGTACTGAATCTCAAAAGAACCTAGTTTCAATGAATTTTTGGAATGTAGGAAGTGCACATGAATTGTGTGTGCGTGTGTGTGTGTGTGTGTGTGTGTGTGTGTGTGTGTGTGTTACAGGGGATTAAACTCAGGGGCATTCTACCTCTGAGATATATGCCCAGATGTTTTTATGATTTTTCTTAAACAGGGTCTTCCTAGGTTGCTGATAGTTTCTCTATGTTGCTGAGGCTGTCCTCCAATAGGCAATCCTCCAGTTTCAGCCTCCCAAGCATTGAGATTACTGGTGTGTACCACCACACCCAGCTCATACTCCCATGAATCTTTGAAATGCAAAATAAGCAACTCTGGAGCCACCCAACCATTGGCATTTGTCAGGGTTTTTACCTCAGGCCCTTGCCTCTGGCCCTTGATTGCAAAAAGTACAAAGGATAATATGTATGCATTAGAAAAATTGGCACAGTTAGTGTAATTCCACCCTGATTCCTCCTCTAGTCCAGCCCCTAACTACTCTCCCCACACCAATGAGTTTCTGTCTCTGTCTCTGGAAATGGCTCACATTTTTCCTTGAATGTATATTTCTTGTTTTACTTCATAAGCTCAATGTCAAGATGGTCCCATTCTCCCTTGAAGGTATACCTGACTTTTCTTGGTAAATCTGCCTGTGTCTCTGATTAGCATGTGCTGAAATTCTTTTCAGTTCCACATGTCAAGGGTCTCACTTGTCCTGAATTGAGGTTCCCCTCTCTGGGAATGCCTCAGAGTGTTAGGTGGGTAGATTAGAGATGAGCAGGACAGGGAAAGAAATAGGACAAGGAGTACCTGACCAGTCTTCCTGAGAAGAGATGTGTTCAGTGCCCCACCCAGCTGTGGTCAGAGACTTGCAGCCTTTATATTGCAGCTTTAGACACCAGCGGGAATATCCCAACATGACAAATTTAGTGCAGTTGCAGTAAGCTGTTGCAGTAAACCTAGAAATGAGTGCCCAAAATTATTACTCATGAGGAGGGGTAGGAGTTCTGGACAGTGTAAGAACTCACCAAGTGGCAGATTCCTTCCCTTGTTTTCACTCCTGGATCAGCCAGCTCTGTGACCTTCCTGGTGAACTATTTTCTGCTTACCATATCTGTTTCTCCAGATGAAATCTTTCTTTAGGGTTGACAAGAACTGAGGGAGAACTTACCACCCTGTGACACAAGGGCAATACTGAGTGTTAAGTGTAAGGCCAGTCTTTATGTCCCCTTACTGGGAGGCTTCTTTCCATACTGAGCTGCTCAGAGTTGGGAGATGGTGGCAAGAGTTGACCTGAGAAACTCCTTCCTGCCTTCTTTAGTTTTGCTTTTCATTTTATTGTACTAAAAGTAGGCACTATGGTCTCTCACCTGGTTTCCTTAGCTTCTGTGAAGGTAGTTTGGAGCTTGTATCACTGTTCAACTTAGTGTATCTGAGGGACAAATTAGGATCCTACTCAGCTGCCATCTTGATGTGCTTCCTTTTTCATTCTATGTATTATAGAATATGTAACTTCTGAGGATAAAACAAAGCATATAATATACAAAGCATATAATATAGCCAACTATATTTTAACTTCTTTTTTTTTTTCTTTTGCGGTACTGGGGATTGAACTCAGGGGCATTCTACCTCCGAGCTATACCCCTAGCCCTATTTTTTATTCTTTATTTTGAAACCGAGTCTCACTAAGTTGCAGAGTGTCTCACTAGGTAGCTGAGGCTGGCCACAAACCCGGATCCTCTGGTCTCAGCCTCCCGAATGCTGGGATTACAAGCGTGCGCCACCACGCCTGGCTATATTTTAACTTCTTAATTGTTATGCTATACTAATCATAATTTATATAATCTAATATCTTAAATTCAGATTTTATTATTTTGTTATATTTATACTACTTTGAAACTTATTATATTACTAATTCCAATATTTCTGTGTGTGTGTGTGTGTGTGTGTGTGTGTGTGTGTGTGTGTGTGTGTTTACTGGAAATTGAACTCGGGGGTGCTCTACCTTTAAGCTACAACTCTAGTACTATTTTATTGTTTATTTTGAAATAGGGTCTTGCTAGGTTGCTGAGAGTCTCACTATATTGCTGAGGCTGTCCTCAAAATTGGAATCCTCCTATCTCAGCCTCCCAAGTACTGAAATTATAGGAGTGGGCCACCACACCTGTTTATAATGTTTACGTATAATTTTGCTCAAATAAATATATGGTTTGTGCTGGGCATGGTGGTGGCACACACCTGTAATCCTAGTACATGGTAGGAGGATTGCAGATTCAAGACCAGCCTCAGCAGCTTAGTGAGAACCTATTTCAAAATAAAAAATAAAATAGGAATGGAGGTGTAGCTTGGGGGTAGAATACTTCTTGATTCAATCCTCAGTACACTTAATAAAGAAATGACCCAAGTTACTACTTTTATTAAAATGCTATTTTTATTAGTAAAATTAGTTAGTGTTTGTATAGGCTTATATGCTATTTTGATACTTGGTATATCTACTGCTCATAATACCTCATGAGGTATGAATACTATAATTAGTTCTATTTTATAGATGAAGACACTAAGACACAAAAAGTTCAACTAACTTATCCAAAGTCAAGCAATTAAAAAATTAGTGAGATAGAATTCAATTTCAGGTAGCCCATGACAGTCTGCAATCTTTACCAGTATACTATAAATTAACAAAAATGTTGCCACCATAAAATTTATCTTTTGACCTGTATTGAAATAATTACTTTTTGCAATTATTTCTATGTTCTTAAATACATTTAAGTTTATTCTATGTTATGAGTAATTTACAATTTTTAGAAAAAATGTAACTTATATAAAAACATTTTCTCTAAATACAGCAGATCTCAGCTCCCCAAGTGAGGCGCAATGAGGAAGTGTCGGTAATGCTGTGTCCTCTGGATGGCCCCAGTGATGCTGTGAGTCAGGCAAAATCAAAGACAATGATGATGATTAAGGCCATTACCAATAAGATACTGTGGTAGACTGTCATCTAAAAAGAGTTGCCAGCCGGGCGTGGTGGCGCACGCTTGTAATCCCAGCATTCGGGAGGCTGAGACCGAGGATCCGGGTTCGCGGCCAGCCTCAGCTACCTAGTGAGGCACTCCGCAACTTAGTGAGACTCGGTTTCAAAATAAAGAATAAAAAATAGGGCTGGGGGTATAGCTCGGAGGTAGAATGCCCCTGAGTTCAATCCCCAGTACCGCAAAAAAAATAAATAAATAAAAAGAGTTGCCATACATATCTCTGTTAATGTGAAGAGAGCTTACAGGTTTTTGTTGTCCTCATTGTTTAGAAGAAATTATATTTCCATCTGGTTTCATGGAATAGAATTTTAGTACTTGGTATTAGCTGGAAAATAAAAGTGTTACAAACAGCCTGATGATTATCTGGTAAAAATTATCATGGTAAAAGCATCCAAATAACCAACATATAATGCAAAAAGAGATGCTGGAAATGAGAAAAATATTTTTCATCTTACCTTGGAGTAATACCACAAAATATTTACGATTTCTGCTAGATTTTGGATTTCAGTAAATCAAGAATTTGAGAGGAGCTGGGGAAAGTGTATAACACAAACAAATGCTTGGAGTTTTAAAGTCAATGGTAATGATGGAAACGAAGGTAGTTCAGGGAGAATTGAACCTAAATTGTGCTTGCACAGTGGTGAGGAGCATGGGGGCACTGGGAGGAAGACAGGAAGGAAGTAAGAGATAATGCTTTCCAACTCACAGTTAAACAAAAACTGAACTAGGCAAGGAGTCAGGGGCTTTCTTAGGGAAAAAAAAAACTCAATTTTTTTCCCTGCCTCATAATTAAATAATATGCATTCCTCACCACTAGATGAAGATCCAAAAATTTGCTAATCTATCATTTTTATTTTGCTGTCATTTAAATTCTTCCAATTCTCTCAAGAGGAAAACAGTTGAAAAATTTAGACATTTATATGATTACTATATGCTATAGTAGCAATGTAATTAATTTTAAAATTATCTAGTCATTTTCTGTGGAAATATATCAAGTTGAAAAAACATTTTCTCTGGTAGATAAAAAACAATCATACAATACTTAGACAACAAAATATTTTTTCAGTCATATTTCCTTGTTATAATATATACTAAAGTTAAAAAAAATGGATGGAGAATTTCAAGGTTTCAGGTTTCTTTCCTTTCCCGGCATTAGACATGTAACACCTATAGGCATAGAATGGTTTTAAGTTGGGCTTAAGGGGGAAAATATAGTTTAATATGGATCTTCATACAAAATATTGATATTTTTGTTCAAAAATATTGAACAAAACTTTAAGGGAAACCATCATGGAGGAAAGGAAATAAATCCCACAATTAAAAATAACTAAATCCCCATGGAAAGAAAGACTAAAACAAGTGTTAATGGGGAATATAAAATACAA
Source organism: Graphiurus murinus (assembly GCA_004027655.1). Lineage (NCBI taxonomy): Eukaryota > Metazoa > Chordata > Mammalia > Rodentia > Gliridae > Graphiurus > Graphiurus murinus. Next base: position 90,559 of record PVLC010000213.1, on the reverse strand, counting down.
AGAATAAACTGTCAGGAGAAAACAAAAATTAGCAATCACAAAACAATGACAACTACTCCTGAGTCTATGAAATTGAAAAGTAATTGCAAATATTTTTTTTAAAAATTCTATAGATGAATTATGACATAACTAAAGACTCCATTAGTGAGCCAGAAAATGAATAGGATCAAATAACTATTAATATGTCATTGCAAAACAAAACAAAATAAAGAAGCATTAAAAGGATATCTAGTTCTAATAGGAGTTACATAAAAAGGGAGCAGAGAAAAATGGGGGGGGGGAATAATAGGAGAAATAGTAATGTCCCAGAAATGACAAAAGTTATTAGTTTTATGATTAAACAGACTGAATGTTAAACACATTAATTAGTCATATTCTGGTGAAATTTCAGAACATCTTGGATAAAGAAAAAAATCTAAGATACTTTTGAGAAAAATAAATCATTTACATAGAAAATAAAATAACTTGTTATGCTTCTTATCAGAAAATTTAGTACCAGAAATCAATAAAGCAAGGTACTTAAAATTCTGAGCAAAAATTACTTTAAAATGCTAATTGTGTACTCTCACAGTTGTGTTGGTACTAAAAAGTCATATTTAGACATAAGAGGATGGAGCCAGTTTTTTTCCCAACAGATTCTTGCAAGCAAGAATTACCTAAGGATTACTCTAGAAAATAAAACATTAATACAAGAAAAAAATAAATTAAGACAAAATGAAGGGATAAGCAAATCAACTAGCAAAACAATTTACTCTCCAATTTTAAGTAAATAGTATGAAATGTAAAAGACTTATTAAGAAATTATTCTGAAAATATCAGCCAGAGGTACAGATACAAAAGCTATGAGTCATAAGAGGAGCCAAAAAATTGACAAGTCATGATGAAGCAGAAAGGGCAGATATTTTGAATAAGCTATACATCTTAATAGAAATTAGGAGCTGGGAGTGGTGGCAAACGCTTGTAATCCCAGCATTTGGGAGGCTGAGACCAGAGGATCCATGTTCGAGGCCAGCCTCAGCTATCTAGTGAGGCACTCCGCAACTTAGTGAGACCCTGTTTCAAAATAAGAAATAAAAAATAGGGCTGGGGGCATAGCTTGGAGGTAGAATCCCCAGTACTGCAAAAACAAAAACAAAAACAAACAGAAATTAGGAATTAAAAATAAAAGTTATAGTTTATTAGTGCTCATCATTTTCCAGGCACCATCTTAAGTCTTTTTCATACATTAAGCCATTTATACCTAATATTCATGAACTCTGCTGATGTCTGATTTTTTTGGAGGGTTTAAAGGAAGAAGAGAGAAGAACAACTTCCTATGTGTAACACATTTAAGAAGTGACAGAGCCAGGATACAAATCCCATGGTCAAAATCAAGAGGCAGTACTAGCAACCCAACATATTATCCTGCTTCTGATGGAGAAAAGGTAGATGACAGAGTGAAATAACCAAATGTTGAAGAACAGAAAATGAAGAATTCCCCCAAAAGGAGGAGATAAAATAGTGTAAGTAATAATGAGGTTGGAACAACTGAAAGAACATCACAGGCAATTAAATATCTCTCACCTGCAGAGAAGCCCAAAGTACAGCCCTATTTGTACGTTGCCTTGGATCTGCATTGATGATTTTTTTTTATAATTATTGGTTCATTGTAATCATACATCTTTGTTGAGTACAAGCTGATAAAGGCATATGTGTACACATTTATCATTTAACCCCTTCCCCCATTCCCACCCCACTCCCTTGCCCTCCCTCCTTCTCAAGTTCAGTTTAGTAATTAACCTTGATATATTAGTCAAAGTACATCACCTGCATTAAGGTGTCCCCACCCGTCCATCCCCCTCAGTTAAATCAACTTCTTTACTCAATCAGAGTTTCTCCTTTTTCATCTGGAGACCCTCTTATGCCCCCATCTTCTCCCTAGCATCCGCATTTCAGGGAGAACATATACTTTTTAACTCTTTGTGAGTGACTAATCTCACTTAGCATAATGTTTTCCAACTGCATCCATTCCCCTGCAAATAACATGATTTTGTTCTTCTTTATAGCTTAGTAAACTTCCATTGTGTACATATCCCATAGTTTTGTAATCCATTCATCTGTCGATGGACATCTTGGCTGTTTCCATAGTTTGGCAATTGTGAATTGTGCAGCTATAAACATAGACACACATGTGTCGGTCTGATAATTTGGTTTCCATTCATTTGGGTATATACCCAGAAGTGGTATTGCTGGATCATATGGTAGTTTCATTCCCATTCGTCTGAGGATCTTTCATACTGTTTTCCAAAGTGGTTGCACTAATCTGCAATCCCACCAACAATGTATTAGGATTCCCACTTCTCCACACCCTCGCCAGCATTTGTTGTTGTTCGTGTTTTTGATGATTGCCATTCTGATTGGAGTTAGGTGCAATCTCAAGGTAGTTTTGATTTGCATCTCTCTGATTTCTAGTGATGTAGAACATTTCCTCATATATTTATTGCCCATTTGTATTTCTTCTTTTGTGAAGTGTCTATTTAGATCCTTTTCCCATTTTTTAATTGGGTTATTTGTTTTCTTAGCTGTGAGTTTCTTGAGTTGTCTATATATCCTAGATATTAGACCTCTATCAGAAGAGTAGCTGGCAAAAATTTTTTCCCCCTCTGTGGGCTCTCTGCTGAGGTTCTTGATAGTTTCCTTTGCTGCACAAAAGCTCTTCAGTTTAATGCAATCCCATGTATTGATCTTCCTTTGAGTTGCTTGTGCTTTTGGGGTCTTGTTGAGAAAGTTTTACATTTTGCCAATGTGTTGAAGTGTTGGTCCTATGCCCTCTTCAAGTAGCTGCAAGGTCTCTGGCCTAACTTCCAGGTCTTTGAACCACCTTGAGTTGACTCTTGGGTGAGAATGTGGGGTTTATTTCCATTTTCCTGCATACGGTTAACCAGTTTTGCCAACACCATTTGTTGAAGAAGCTATCTTTTTTCCAGTGTATATTTTTGGCTCCTTTGTCAAAAATCAATTGACTGTAAGCATGTCGGTCTGTTTCTGAGTCTTCTATTCTGCTCCATTGGTCTATGTGTCTGTTTTTGTACCAATACCATGCTGTTTTTATTACTGTGACTTTGTGGTAGAGTTTGAAGTCATATTGTGATACCTCCTGCATAGTTCTTGGTGCTAAGGACTACTTTGGCTATCCTGGGCTTTTTGTTGTTCCAAATGAATTTAAGGACTGATTTTTCTATGTCTGTGAGGAGTGACTTTGGTAATTTCATGGGTATTTTATTGAATCTGTAGATCAGTTTTGGGAGAATGGCCATTTTGATGATATTTATTCTGCCTATTCAAGAGCATGGAAGATCTTTCCATCTTCTAAGGTATTCAATTTCTTTTTTCAACTTTTTATAGTTTTCCTTATAGAGGTCTTTTACCTCTTTGGTTAGGTTTATCCCTAAGTATTTTATTTTTCAGGGTGCTATTGTGAGTGGAATTGTTTTCTGAATTTCTTTTTCAGTGGATTTATGGTTGTCATACAGGAAAGCTTCTGATTTTTTAAGATTGATTTTGTATCCAGACACTTTGCTGAATTTGTTGATCAATTCTATAAGGTTTTTGGTTGACTTTTGGGGTCTTCTAAGTATAGTATCAAGTCATCTGCAAAAAGGGATAATTTTAGTTCCTCTTTCCCTATTTTTACCCCTTTGATTTCCTTCTCTTGTCTTATTCCCCTGGCTAGAGTCTCAAGTACTATATTGAACAGAAGAGGTGATAATGGACATCCTTGTCTTGTTCCTGTTTTTAGTGGGAACTCTTGCAGTTTTTCTCCATTTAATATGATGTTGACTGTGGGCCTATTGCATATTGCTTCTATTATTTTGAGGTACGTTCCTTCTCTTCTGATTCTCTGAAGTGCTTTTAGCATGAGTGGGTATTGGATCTTGTCAAATGCTTTATCAGCATCAATTGAGATGATCATGTGATTTTTGTCTTTGATTCTGTTTATGTGGTGAATTACATGGATTGTTTTCCGTATGTTGAATCAGCCTTGCATCCCTGGGATGAACCCGACTTGGTAATAGTGTATAATTTTCTTGATGTCATTTTTTTTTTATTGTAGTAATTCGTGCATTGTAAGCGTACATCTTTGTTAGGTACAAATTGTTAACAACATATTTGCACACAATTCTCATTTGGCCCCTACCCCAATTCCCACCCCATTCCCTCGCCCTCCCCCTCAGGTTCAGTTCAGTGAGTGACCTTGATATGACTGTGTATGTACATCATGTGCCTTAGGGTGTCCCCCTGCCCTGTCCATCCCCTACGATTAAATCAACTTCTTTGCTTATCGAGGGTCTCGTTTTGAAAACACATTGCTAGTAGTTTGTTTAGCAGTTTTGCATCTAAGTTCATCAATGATATAGGCCTATAGTTTTCTTCTCTTAAGCTGTCTTTATTTGACTTTGGTATTAAGGTGATGTCAACTTCATAGAATGCGTTTGGGAGGGTCTCATTTCTTTCTAATTCATGGAATAGTTTGAGGAGTATTGGGATTAGCTCTTCTATAAATGTTTTATAAAATTCACTTGGAAAACCATCTGACCCTGGGCTTTTGTTTGATGATCAACTCTTTATTGCTGTTTCTATCTCTGATTATTATTGGTTGATTTAAGTTTCCTATATCTTCTTGACTCAACTTAGGAAAGTTATATGTGTCTAGAAATTTGTCAATTTCTTCTAGATTTTCCATTTTGTTGGAATATAGCTTTTCAAAATAGTTTCTGATGATTCCCTGTATTTCCACACTGTCGGTGGTAATATACTCTTTTTCATCTCTTATTTTGGGTTGATTCTCTCTCTTTTGGTTAGGTTGGCCAATGGTTTATCTATCTTGTTTATTTTTTCAAGAAACCAGCTTTTTGTTTTGTTGATTTTCTGTATTTTTTTTATTTTGTACTTCATTAATTTCTGCTCTGATTTTCATGATTTCCTGTATTCTACTAGCTTTGGGGTTGGACTGTTGTTGTTTTTCAAGTGCTTTGATCTGTGTCATTAGGTTATTTATTTGGTGGTTTTCTGTTCTTCTTAAGTGGGCACTTGGGCATTCAGTGATATAAATTTTCCTCTTAGTACTGCCTTCAAAGTGTCACAGAGGTTTTGATATGTTGTATCTCTGTTTTCATTGGTTTCTAGGAATTTTTTAATTTCTCCCTTACTTTTTCTATGACCCAATCCTCATTCAGCAATGTGGTATTCAGTTTCCATGTGTTTACAGGGTTAACTCTGGGTCTTCTTAGAACTGATTTCTAGTTTCAGTCCCTTGTGGTCTGAAAAGATGCAGGGAATTATGTTGCATTTTTTTAATTTGCCAGTGCTCACTTTGTGGCCCAGAATGTGGTCTATTTTGGAGGAGGTTCCATGTGCAGCTGAGAAAAATGTGAAGTCAGCTGTAGTTGGGTGAAAGAGTCTATATGTGTCTAATAGGTCCATTTGGTTTATGGTATTCTTTAGGTCTAAGGTGTCTCTACTGATGTTTTGTTTAGAAGACCATTCTAATAATGTGAGAGGAGTATTAAAGTCTCCCAGTATTAGTGTATTGGAATCTATATGTGTCTTTACATCATACAGAGCTTGTTTTATGAAAGTGGCTACATCTATGTTTGGGACATAGATGTCTGAAGAAGGGTTCTATATGTTTCCTGCACCTGTGTGTCAACTTCTCTTTCTATGTTTGGAAAATTCTCTGATATTACTTCTTTGAAAAAATTGTTTATTCCATAAATTTCAACTTCTAATCCCTCTTCTATGCCTATTATTCTTAGGTTAGTTCTTTTAAAAATTGGCCCAGATCTCATCGATGTCCAATTCAAACTGTCTTATTCTTTTTCTAAATTATGTATTATGGATTCATTTTTTGAATGGTCATCTTCTAAGAGTGATATTCTATTTTCCATGTGGTCTAATCTACTGTTTATAGTTTGTATTGATGCCTTCACTTCAGTTATGCATCTCTCACTTCCTTTTGGTTCCTTTTCAGGTTGTCAGATTCTTTGTTTATTTGTTCCTTTATTTCTTTCCAACTCTCCCTACATTCTTTCTGGAAATCCTGTATTGATTCTAGCATTAAAGATCTGAATTGTTCTTCTGGTAATCTCTGCCATTCTGGGTTGGTGAGATCTGTTATTAAGGGATTGTGGTGGCTCATTGTTTCTTTGCTATTTTTCCTTCCCATCGTTCCCCTGTTCTTAGATTTATATCTTTTCTGCTCTTGCAAGTTTTCTCATCCAATCTCTGCAGTGGGAGTTTAGAGGTGTCCACTGGTATATCCAGGAACAGGTTGTGTTCAGTGGTAAAGGTTGGGTGAGAAGTCACAGTGATGAATGTAAGAATAGGGTAAAGTAGAGTGTATGGTCCAGTGGAATAAGTTGTTGGGTGTGTTGAGGTGATATTTTGTAAAGATTAGAGATGGTAGATATGTCAGGGGATTCTGGTAGTCAATGTAGAGTTTTAAGTGTGGTAGTATGAGATGGTCGTGATATGAGACAGGGAAAAAAGGAAAAAGAAAAGAGAAGAGAAAAAGTATTGTGGAGAAGAATATAGATGGGAGAGAGGGAAGGAAGCTTATAGAAGGGATAAGGAGGAGATTCAACAAACTAAGCAAAATAAATAAATAAATAAATAACAAGCAATCAATCATCCAAACAAACATAAATAAATCAAGGCAATACAAAACAAAAACAGAGTAAAAAGACAAATAAAACATAACACACACACACACACACACACAAAAACAAGAACAACAAAACCCCCAAACCAAAAAATAACAGCAACAACAAGAAACAAAATCAAAAACCTTGCTAGTTTGTAAGTACAGAGCTTAAATTTCTCAGTGTGTCTCTGGCATTCTTATTTGCTATATCAGTGGAGGCAGGGGGTTCCACTGATGCCTCACCTGAGGCAAGCTTGTGTCTCTGCGCTCTCCACAGGGCCTGTCTGTGTGTCTCTCTCTGTGTTTGCTGGTGGCAGGAGTGCAAGCTATATGCTTGGCATTTTCCAGGGTGCCTGGAGGTTCCTTATGCTCTGTGTATGCTGGAACCCTCTTGCACTTCTGCTCTATCCAGTTGCTTGAAGGGCGTGTGACTGAGTCTGCGCTTTGTATAGGGGGCCCCCGCACCCCGAGGGTGCAATTTAACTTACACATCCCTGATGCTCTGGTTCCAGTGGGAGAGGTGATCTGGGGTGTCCCAGGTGTTCTTGACCACTGTTGCTCCTGCGGGGATATGCCGCCTGCTTAGGGTGTGAAATTCCGTAGTCACTTACTCCACTTCTGGTCGTTAGGTGCACAGGAGGTCATTGGGGGTCTTGGTGGTAATAATGCTGCTCCTTGCGACTGCCAAGATGGTGGCTGGCAAGATGGCAGTGGCCGGTTTGCAGCATACACCACTGCCACACGTGCGTGCTCTGCGTGTGCCAGCTCCTTTGTTCTCCCTGGGTTCTGTTCAGCTTTTTTTGTTGGTTTATTCACTATTTTTGCTGCTTTTCTTTTCTTTCCTTCCATCAAGAAGCTGTGTTTGCGGCAGTTTTGATTCAAGCTCTGCAGTGCAGTTAATTGCTGCTCTGGCTCTGGTGCAAGAGGTGAGCTGGGGTGGTCCCACGGAGGCATACCCTGGTCGTATCGTGGGTTCTGGTCGCTGTGGAAGGTGCAGGGATACACGCCTGTTTAGGATGTGGAGTTCTGGAGTCGCTTACTCCATGCCTGATCGCTGGGTATGCAGCTGGGCAGCTGGCTTAAAGGCTTACAGGCCGCCGCAGCCATGGATCTGTGGCTTGGGGCCACTGCTGTGGGGTCAAGCTTTCTGGGGTCTCTCCCTGGGCGGCTTTCTGGTTCTCTTAAGTTGTAGTTCAAATCTCATTGTTTTGTTCGCTTTTTTGTCACTTTTTTTCCCTCCATCAAGAAGCTGCTTTTATGGCAGATTTGATTTGAGCTCACAGCACCTGAGGAGAGGTGTTTCACTCAGACACCATCTTGGGCTCCTCCTTTTTTCCAGTGATGATTTTTTAAAGTCACTAACGCAGATCGCTTACCTAGAACTTTGTCGAAGCAAAATAAATGTGTAACAAATATTTGTTCAATGAAGGCATAAATAAATTAATAAATTCAACAATATTTATTGAGTGTATAGTATGAGCCACATAATATTCTAAATGCTGATTATACAGCTACAAACAAAACAACTGAAAATATATCTTCATCATCCTAAGAGTTTATTTAGTAGGAAACATGAACTACAAGCAAGACAAATATGTAAAATATTGTTATTTTAGACAGTGATAGGAAACAAAATAAATAAGCCAGGCAATGCAAATAGCTATCTGGAGATGGATATATTTGTTGAACCTTTAGACAGGGTGGTCAGGAAAAGCTTTAATGATGTTTGAGTAAAGAACAGGAGATAGTGATGAACTGAGCTATATGTGCATATTGAGGAAGAACATTGACAATAGAGAACACTTTCTGAGACTAGCTAATCTCACTTAACATAATGTTTTCTAGTTTTAACCATTTTCTTGCAAATGACTTAATTTTATTCTTTTTATGGCTGAGTAAAATTTATTATGTGAATATCAAAGTTTCATTATCCATTTATCTGCTGATGATCCTAGGCTGGTTCCATAATTTGGCTATTGTGAATTGTGCTGCTCTAAACATGGACATGCAGATATGCATTGTGCAAAATGTTGATGAAGAGACTAGTTTACTGTTGTGATTATTCACGAGATAATCACAACAAGGGCCATAATTCATCAGGGAGTTAAATATTTTGCCAATATTCCACAGACAGTGGTCAGACTGGGAGTCAGGATGTATGCATATCAGTAAAAACATAAATTATTAGAGCCAGTTGTGGTGGCATATGCCTGCAATCTCAGAATTGGGAGGCTGAGACAGGAGGATTGTGGATTTGAGGCCAGCCTATTGTAATTTAGCAAGACCCTATTTCAAAATAAAAAATAAAATAGGGCTGGGGTGTAGCTAACAGAAAGAATGCCCCTGGGTTCAACTCTAGTACCAGTACCAGCTCCACAACTACAAAAAGGATTCTACTCTCATTTAAACTAAGTAACATCATTTTTGTCTATTAAATTCTCCCCATCACCTACAGGAAGATGAAGAATATTTCTGGGTTTGATTGTATTTTTCTTCAGAAAATTATCAAGCAATTCTGTAATTGACTATAGTATGTCACTTTATAATCAAGTCAAATGACTGCGGTTTTCCAAAGTTTTATACTATATCATTATTAAAGAGATATGAATTTTTCATGATGGAAAGGAAAATTATAGAATATAGCCCTGTTCCTTTCTATGCTATCGATATCATTGAATGCTTTTTGCCTTAAAACATACCTGGTATTTAATTAGCACTGAGTTCCTTTTTTTTTTTTTTTTTTTCTATATAAGTCAGAAGCACGGGCTTCTCTACCCACCTTATTCCTGTGAACTTCAAAGTGTAGCCATCCCTAATGTTCCAGCTGCTGTGACATTTGGTTAAAAACTGTTTGAATGCTTTTCCTATAATTCTACAGCTTGCTCAATATATATTTTTCCTGCTAGATTGTGATCTGCAGAGATAATTTCAATGATAGAATATAGCAAAAATCCTGTAAAAATATGGCTTGAGTAAAATAAAAATAAAATAAATTTGTACATGGGGCTGAATGATTGCACAGAAAAGCCTTAATAAACTCTTTTGTGAAGCAAATAGCATGTTGAAAAACTAGCCCATGTCTGCCCATTGCTTATATAGCATATTGCTAAACACAAGGCAAATCTCTCCAAATTAAGGCAAACAATTATTGGCAACACTTTCTAATTAATACTCTGACACCACTGAATCTCATTTTTGCTTCTCAGTGATAAAAACCTTTGGGCTGAGATCTCACTTAAGCCTAAATATAGGTCAGAGGCCATAACATCTCATAACTTTACTTTTCAAGGTGGAAAAGTCACTGTTAGGAAAAAAAAAAAACCTATTGGAACTAATTAATTATTAATTTAGACTAATCAATCAAGATATCTTAATGCAGGCATATATAATAGTTATTTCCTATAATCTAATGGATATTTTCTAATTCTCTTAATCTCTTAGTAACAGTCAATACTATTAACCTTATTAACCTAACCTTCCTTGGAACTTATTTTTTGTCTTTATTCATCTGGATCCACTTACATCTATGGCCCTTTCTGACTTATTTATAAACGTGTTGTCATAAATATGGCTATTGTGTAAGTAAGCTTTTAGTGTCTGTGACCTACATACCTGACAATAACAACTTAAAGGAGGAAAGGCTTATTTGGAGTCACACAGCTTCAGAGGTTTAGTTCATAGTCAGCAGGCTCCAATGCAGAAATGTTAGGACAGCAGGGCAGGCAAAGGAAAGCGGTTTAGTTCATGGCAGCCATGAAGGAGAGAGAGGGTACAAGGGGCCAGGGACAGTTATAGTTCCCGAAGCCATTGGTCCAGTGACCCTCCTTCTTCAGTCATACCCTATCTCTGAACCTTGTTGCATTAGGGACATGCTTTTAACACATGAGCTTTTGGGAGGACATTCCAAATGCAAACCGTAATAGCTATTAAATACTGTAGTTTCTCAAATTTTAGTTTTATGCCCTCTTCTATTTTTATTCTGTGTTCACTTTATAGATTATCTTATCTATACCTCAGATTCAATTACCACCTATATGGCAAATTTAAATACTGAAGGTGGAAAGGACATATGAGATCATTAATATTAAAAACTGGTAAAAGTAGCTGGGTGGTGGTACATGTCTGTAATGACAGTACTTGGGAAACTGAGAAAAAAAGATTACAGGTTGCAGGCCAACTTCAACAACTTAGAGAGACCCTATTTCAAAGTAAAAAAAAGAAAAGAAAAGAAATTTAAAAAGGACTGGGGTAGAGAGCAGAGATAGAATGCTCCTGGGGTTCAATTTCCAGTTTAAAAAAAAAAAAGAAGAAAGAAAAAAAAGGAAAGGAAGGAGGAAGAAAGGAAGGACAACAGAATAAGTATAAAAACATCTAAATTCTTCAGACAAGAAGAAAAAAATAATATATAAAATAATTAATCGTAACTAAGTTTTCCTTAATACAATAATGAAAGAATAGTTCAATGATATCGGCATAAAACCTTTACCATATGTAATGGTAACACTTTAAGACATTCTTATAAATACTGAGAATCAAAAAAATGCTTCTTCTCAATACTTCTATTCACAATAGTGGAAATCTTTGCCAATGCAATGACACAGGATAAAGAGGTAACATATGTAAATAAAAGAAACAGTCAAATCTTTTATTTGCAGAAGTTGTGATTGTCTACAAGAGAATTCCTTTCTAAGGTAGTTAGAAATATTATTTACTTATTTATCAGGGTTGTGGTGACATTGTCATATAATAAGAAATACATATTTATAGCTAGATGTGGTGATACACACCTGTACTCTCAGTATTTAGGAGGTTTGAGACAGGAGTATCACAGGTTCCAGGCCAATCTCAGGAATTTAGCAAGAGCTTGTTTCAAAATAAAAAATAAGAACTGGGGGCCTGGGAGCATAGCTCAGAGGTACAATGCCTATGTGTTCAATCTCTAGTACTAAAAAGGAATGAAAGAGGGAAGGAGGGAAGGGAGGGAGGGAGGGAGTGAAGAAGGGAGGAAAGAAAGAGGGAAGGAAGGGAGGGAGGGAGGGAGGGAAGAAGGGAGGAAGGAAAGAGAGAGGGAAGGAAGGGAGGGAGGGAGGAAAGAAGGAAGGAAGGAAGGAAGGAAGGAAGGAAGGAAGGAAGGAAGGAAGGAAGGAAGAAAGGAAGGGAAGAAGGAAATTTGCATCTTCTCCAGTATACCTACACAGTTCCTAAAACTACCATAATACCTGAAGTAATAAAGGTCTTTTTATATGCTAACAAGATGGCTGATGGGTGGGGTTCCTGGACTGCCTGAGGACAGAGGCTGAATTCAAGGGAATCAACTATGTAATTAGATGGTTAAAATGTTTAGCCAGATCCCTAACTTCCTTCTGAGAGGAGTAGGACTGAAGGTAGAGAGAATCACCAATGACAATTGATTTGAACAATCCTGAGTCTCTAAGGAATCCTCCATAAAGATGTCACAGGAGCTTCTGGGTTGCTGACCACGGGGTGGTGCTGGGATGGTGGTGTGCCTGGTGAGGGCATGGAAGAACTACACCTCTTCCCCTATACCTTGCCTTATATTCTTCTATCTGGTTGTTCCAGAATTGTTTTATTTTATAAGAATTAAGTAATAGTAAATAAAGAACCTTCCTGAGTTCTATGAGCTCTTTTAACAAATGATTGAATCAGAGGATGGGTAAAAAGACCCTCTGATTTATAGTCAGTTGATCAGAAATACAGCTAACAGCCTGGATTTGCAATTAGGGTCAGAATTTAGTTGAGTTGTGGACACCCAGTCACTGTCCATGTCCACAGAGAAATGGATATTGCTTGGTTGGTGTGTGAATGGGCTGGAGAGAACCCATATATTTGATGAACAGAAGTGTTGTGAGAATATAAAAGAGAGCCGGGCGTGGTGGCGCACGCTTGTAATCCCAGTATTCGGGAGGTTGAGACCGGAGGATCCGGGTTCGCGGCCAGCCTCAGCTACCTAGTGAGGCCCTCTGCAACTTAGTGAGACTCGGTTTCAAAATAAAGAATAAAAAATACGGCTGGGGGTATAGCTCGGAGGTAGAATGCCCCTGAGTTCAGTCCCCAGTACCGCAAAAAAAAAAAAAAAAAAAAAAAAAAAAAAGAATATAAAAGAGGAATACTAGTTTGATTTTTCCTATACAGTTCTGAAATAACTTTATGGAGAGAAAGTTGCAAAGTCTTATTGTAGAAAATAAAAGATTTCAATAGTGTTATAACCCTAAGTTACTGGAAAGAAAAATCAATATAAGAGGAATATTGACTCTATTCTAAGTGTAAAATATCAATGTCCTTCCACTCAAGTACCAATAAGTTCTTCATAAAGATGGTGTATTGAAAATTAATATTGACAAACCCAGGACAAAGAAGGCTGAAAGAGTTTGTATAAGAGCAAAGTGGAAAATTTTGCTATAGTAGCTCCCAAGCATTATAATAAAACTATGGAAATTTAAAAAGCATAGAATATGAAATACAGACTCAGATCTCATAATGTAGGTATACATGATAGATTATAGAGGTAGCATTGCAAGTCAGAAATTGTAAGATTTGTTGTATTGGCGTTGAGTGCTCTTTTCCTCGATTCAAAATAAATTAAAAATAAATAAATAAATAAATAGAATCAGGAATTTAAACTAATAGATGGCTTGGTTGCAGCATTAAAAAACCTTTGTTACAAAGTCAGTAGGAAATAGAAAGGGAAGTGAAGAAAAGCAGTGTGCCTAGCAGACATGCTGGAGAGCCCGGAAGTGGAACTCTGCCCACCCCTCAGACCTCAGTCTTTAAATACAAACTTCATATTGGCATGTTCTTATCCACGTTACCAAGGCAATGAGCTAGTAACTTATTCCTTAGCCAGGTGGTACTTCCTTGTCTCCCAACAGTGTGCTTACTAAGTGCAGGGGTCAATGATCTACCTTGCTTTTATCCTTATTGTATTGGGCTGTATTGGTTGCTCATCAACTATGGATGCTTTGAAGCTGCACACAGAGTTTACCTTTCCAGGTCCCAAAGAAGAGGAGGGAAATAGAGGCACAAATTACAGCCAGTATAGCTGTGTGTGATCTCTAAGAGCAAGGCATAAGGCTCTTGCTATCTTTATGGCTCTGAAGTGAGCCAGGCAAAGTCACTGTGATCTTAGGGTTTTCAATTGTCTCTACATATTTTTAAGGCTAAAGGCTTTAAAAATATGTAAACATTAGGACAAAGAGCAGAGGGGAGAGGTAGCTCTGAGGAGCAACCGGCAAAGTAGCTGCTTCTCCCTGCCTGAGTGCTTGCACAACACCCAGATTCTGATTTCTTTTAACATTTTGGAAATTAATACCAGAGCAATTTTCCAATACCATCCCATCACGTTTTTACATTTTTAAAAATTGGTTATTCATAAGTAAAATTAAGAAGCCTGGATATCTACTTTATAGCATACACAAACATATATCCGAGGTAAAATAAATGAAAATTCTTGTAACTTAAAAAATTTAAAGAGAGTTAATATATCACGACTTTTTTTTTTTGAGGATTTTTTTAAACAAGATACAGGTAGCATGAACCACAATGAGAAAATCCATAAACTTGACTACTTCCAAACTTAAAACTTCCACAGGATACATCATTAAAAAGTGGCAAAATTTTGCACAAAGAAAGTATTTTTGCAAATGTTAATAACTATCAATAAAAATACAATCTAGAATTAACAAAATCCTCCAAGTAATTAGGAAAAAGAGCCAATTCAATAAAATAATAGATAATGGATATCAGAACTCAGAGAAACCCAAATGACAACTAAGCACATGAAAAAAAAATCAAATCTAAATAATGCAAATAAGCCAATAAGATGCCATGTTAGCATTAATTTCTAAAGATAATTTTTAAAATCTGGTAGCACAAGTATTCTTAAGAATGTGGAAAAATGGGAACATTCAAATTAATAACAGAGGAAAAACTAGGCTTACTTGGTAATGCTGAAGATACTCATAGTCTTTCACACATACCACACACACACATATTTATCAAACATGTCACTCCTCATAGAAATTAAAATGATTGCTCTAATGCAAAAAGTGACAGGCCCAAAAATGTTCATTGTATTGTTAGTTTAAAGAGGTGAAAAGTTAAAAGCAAGCTATACGTCCCTGACAGGAGAAAGAACTAATAAATATTGGTGTGTTTATAGAATGGAAAGCTTTAAAGTGATTAAATGAATGAACTACAGCTATAGTTTGGGGACAGACTCTGCTATGAGACACCAATATCTGCATGTTTCTTGACCTTTTTCTCCTCCCTTGTGGTTAGAGTGACCATGCAACATGTTCTGAGCAATAGAACGTGAAAAGAAATATTATGGGTGATTTATTGCTCAAGATTAGTAAATATCTAAGGTGCTTCTCCTTCTTTTCCTTTCTCTTTCACTTCTATGAGGTAAAAGGGAAAGAGATCTAAGACAGTGGAAGAAGATGATGGGAAAACCCAGAGCCATAAGTCAACCACACAAGGAAGAGCCAATCAGGGTATCTCTTCTGCATGATTGATACGTGACATAGATACAGGATGTCTCCTCTTATTTGGCTTTTGTCTAGTATATTTCAATGAATGAAGTCCAAGGATTAATGAAGTGTGTAGAAATATGAAGGTTTATTTGTAAGTCAGAGAAAAGATAGAAAATAGAAAGAATAGCTTCTGCACAAAGGATGGGGCTCTCAAAAGGGAGTAGTCACTGAAGTTCTTGGGGGTGGTAAGTTTTTATTCTTTCTCATGGTTCCCCATCTGCTCTTTTGTTATGGGTCAGAATTGGGTCCTAGTTTCAAGCCGTAATTTGAATGATTATCTTGAGGGCTGGTGGATTTTAGCTTCCTGAGTGGTGGGCTCTGATTTCCTAGTAGTGCTTTTCTGCCTCCCATCTTTGATTACTCTTGGAATTATTTATACCAGTTGTACTCAGAATGCAGCCCACAGAAGCAGCCAAAGTTTTGTTTTGATTTTCATTGTCCTTGCCTAGTCATTGCTACCCTTATATCTTATTAACCTTTCCCGTTTTTGTTCCTTATACTGATGATTTCTCTTAACTCTTTCTGTTCCTAGGTCCTCTGTCCTGACTCAACATGAGTATAGAATAGTGAACCTTATATAAGGAAGAAATAATCTTTTATTTTATTAAATTAATAATATAAAGTTAATTATCATGTTAACCTATAAGCATAACTATTTTTCAAAAACATAATATATTCATGTACAAAAAAAATGTGTATCCATTGCTGGTGGGATTGCAAATTAGTGCAACAGTTTGGAGGACCTTCAGAAGAATGGGACTGAACCTACCATATGACCCAGCAATACCACTTCTGGGTATCTACCCAAAAGAATGGAAACCAAACTAGCAGACTAATGCATGCATATCTATGTTTATAGCTGCACAATTCACAATTGCCAAAGTGTGGAACCAGCCATGATGTCCATCAACAAGTGAATGAATTATAAAACTATGGGATATGTACCCAATGGTATTTTAGTCAGCCATAAAGAAGAACAAAATTATGTCATTTGCAGGGAAATGGATGGAACTGGAGAACATTATGCTAAGTGAGATTAGTTAGTCACAAAAAGTGAAAAGTCAGATGTTCTCCCTATCATGCGGAAATTAGAGAGAAGGTGACCTAACTGAGGAAGATGGGAAGGGGGAAGAGGGAAGCACCCTAATGCACAAAATGTACATTCTCAAACATGTCAAATCACTAAGCTGAACACAAAGAAGGAGGGGGGGTAATGAGGTGGGAACTGGGAAAGGGTTAAATGAGTGATTTATGCATTTATGCCTCTATCATTCTGTATTTCATCAAGATGTATGATTACAATGCACCAATAAATTTTAAAGTCAAATCAAATCAAATAAATAAACATATATCAAAGACTTAAGCAGCATTCTTTAAATTTGAGGTCTTTAGTTTTTAATGTGTTTTTGCCTCATAAATATTTGTGTAAGTGGTTCCCAAATTGTATGAGGGTCTCTATGTTTCTTCAATTATTAAAAGTGGTTAAGCACACAAAACTTTTTGTTTGCTGCTTTGAGTTTTGTGGTAATATGAGCTTAAATGAAATCTGTTAAACCAGACATGGTGGTGCACGCCTGTAATCCCAATACTTGGAATGCTGACAGGAGAATCACAGATTTGAGGACAGCCTCAGCAAGTAATGAGACTCTCATCAACCTATTGAGACCCCATTTCAAACTAAAATAGAGCTAGGGGTGTAGCTTGGATGTAGGATGCCTCTGGGTTCAACCCCCAGTACTCCCCTCCACAAGAAATCTATTAAATGTTTCAGCATTAGCATACTCCTTTGGAATAAAGTTTGTGTTTTTTTTTAAGCTCCATATGTAGATATGTGAAATTACCAATGCCCATCTCAATATCATGTATGGGGAAGAGAAGGGAGTGGGGAGGGACCCGGACAGAAGCTCACCAGGTGCAATGTGCACTTATGTTCCTGTCACTCTGAGCTACATGATGATGATGTGAGACCACAAAACACCAAAAAAAGTATATGAAAAAGAGAGGGAGGGATATTTATCATTTAAAAAAGCTGTGTGGCATACCACTATATAGAAAAATCAGAATTTATTTAATCAATAACAACTGTTGAAAAAATTTTAAAAACAATTTGCATAACCATATTATAAAATAATGAAAACATGAGAAATCATGTTCCATGTTACTTACTTTGTATGTATTTATAATAATAATATATAAATAAACATGGAGTGATAACTACCAAATTCCATATGATAGGCAACTGTGGTAGAGTACTTGGGAAGCTTCAGCTATATTTATTAATTTTTTTAAAATTCTGAGTCAATTTTGACAAAATGTTAGCATTAATAGAGCTGCTTATGAAGCACTTGGATGTTTGTTACTACATTTTCTGTTGTAGTTTCTTTTCTTTTCCCCCTGTATTTTGAGATACTTTTAAAAATTAACTTTCAATGACAGGGGGAAGCTTATATAGATATTTATAGATTGTGAATCGTTGGTGGAAAGATTTGTACTTATTCATCAAGCATGTAAGATTAGATTTAGGCACAAGTCTTAAAACTTGAAAAAGGGCATATTTTTCCTTTTATTGAGAAAAAAGTATTTACTCAGAGAGATGTCCTAGTGTAGAAACAATCTGAAAAAAAAAAATACAATTAGAGAGAAGAACAGTTCAGTTAAACTCGTAACTCCCAGGAGCTACTGAGATATACCCTCCATGGAGAACAGGTGTGCAAGCTCACAGGTGACCTCCCTGGGAACAGTCTGACCCCACCCACCTCTGGTACTTCTCTGTCTCCCAGTCAAGATTGACCATCTGGCCCCAGCTAGCACTTTATCTTCACTCATTCCTGCACCTAATTTTTAGCTTCAGGCAAGTAGTACTCAAGGTAGAAGACCATGGCTTAGCCCCAAGTCCATCTTGTGCCAGTTTTTCCCAGTGGCTGCTGTCCAGACCCTTCTCAGCTGGACTTGGTGCTTCCTGCAAGTCTTTACCTCAGAGCCGGTGCTGGATCCTATTTGCCACCTCTGGGCTCATTCCTGGGGTAACAATGATGAGGCGAGACCTCACACACAACCAGAAAGACTCTGAAGTTTGTCTTTGGACTGCCAAAGTCTTCTTTTCCTAACTTTTCTCAGTTGCATCTCCTCTCCTTTTTTAGATATTCTGATCTTTGAACTCCATCCACCCTTGAAACTGCAAACCATCTAATGCCCTCATTTTTACTTTAACAAAAGCTTATTCACCCCAATGTGTTAACTCCCTAATGCTTTAACACTTTCAAGTTTTCTACCTCTAGCTGTAGAAGGACTTTATCTCCATCAGTAGCAATGGATTTTTTTTTAAAGGTGTCAGATTGAAAAAATCAAATGTGTTAGTTATTAATATAGCTAACACTTTGTCAGTGTTTAATATGTTCCAGGCACTCTGAATTGTTTTAACATGTATTAGCACATCTTATCCTTGTTAAGAATCCTACAAAAAGGCACTTATCATTGTCCTCATTTTGCAAATGATGACACTGAAGCCCAGAGTAGAGAATCAATGCTCCCAAGGTCAAAGGGATAAGAAGTGGATGAGTCAAGATCAGAATAGGTAAAAGCCAAGGATATTCCAGCTTTGAGAGGAATTGGAAACTTTCCTAGATAATAAGAATATATGGTGATAACAATTTCCCAACAATAAATGGTATCAAGAAAATGTGGCGACATTTCAATTGATCATATTTATTTGCACTGTCAAAAATAAGGGAAGCTCTGCATTTCTTGTCATACTTCCCTCATTAGTATGCAACCAAATATTGCTTTACAATCTCTCAAGGAAGACTGGAGCAGGAGTTGGGAGACCTCTTTACTGCCAGTTACTGGCTGCTGTTGTGATCTTTGTTTAGTTGCTTAACCTCTCAGGTCTTTGATTTCCTCATCTGTAAATTAAGGGTGAGAGTCAGGGAATTCAGATTTTAAAGATTCTTTTTAACTAATATTCAATGAAAGAATATGGTTAGTCATTTGGTTTTATTTTATTTCAGTTTATTGCTCAGGTAACATGATCATCTGATCACATATTAAATATAAAGGGAGGGGGGCTGTGGCCCTCATATCTACTATTCAGTTTGTTTAGTGTTGAGTCTTTATTCAGCTGAGTGTGAGCTGACTTCTGTTGACCAGTCATTCCTTTTTATGTACTATCTCTGCTGCTGATTCAGTCCTTGAAAGAGTAAAGTGCTGTTAAGATGTGAGGCAGCAGGGGTTCAGCTGCAAAGGCTAAGGCCAGCTATTGGCAAGCCTAAGAAGGCACAGGAAAATGGAATTGAGTTTTGAGGCAGAGATGGAGAGAAAGAAATCAGATATTGAGAGGAGGGCATGGATGCTGGGAAGGAAGCAGCAAACTGGTCTCAGTAAAGACTAATACCAAGTGTCCAGGTTCTAACATCAAGAACAGTGTATCCAGACAGATGATCAGGATGCATCCTAGTGAGGCTGAGGAACAAACAGAAGTCAAAGAGCCAAGGTGGCATGGAGAGTTGTGCTAGGAAACTCCAACCTAGAAGTCCAGCAGTTATACTAGGGAAGTTTCACTGCCTGGGCAAGAAGAACTAGAACACGATCCAGGTTCATATTTAGGTTACAAGTGGTGGCACATGCCTGTAATCCCAGTACTTGGGAGGCTGAAACAGGAAGATTAAGTTTTGAGCCCAGCCTCAGAAACTTAGCAAGACCCTGTCTCAAAATAAAAAAGGGTTAGGGGTGTAGTTTAGAGGTAGACTGCCTCTGGGTTCAACCTCAGTAGCCCCCCAAATTTAGGTTACAGATGAGAGACTGAGCTTCAGGGAATAAGGTGGAACTGGAGAGCACGTTCAGAATCAGATACGCTGCCAAGGCAAACTGAAGTCTACTCCTGGAACACTCTGATGGAGCTACTTTAAATGACTCTTGCTTCAGATAGTCTCACAAATGAGAGATGATAGACCTCATCAATACTTCCAGATGAGCTCGTCATTTTATTCCAGTTCACCTTATGAGAGATCAGTAATGATTATCTTCTATTGTAGTCATTCTTTCATGGATGGAGATAGGAACCTGATTCTTGTGAGGTTTGTAGGACAGAAATGTCATTTTAGTTCCTGTTGCGTTGCTTTGTGACTTGCTAGAAGGACAAGACAGTACATACTACTTGTTGAAAAAGCTCCCTTGATTAGGCACCAAAGCAAAGATTGACTGAGAATCTGCAGCAAAACAGCTGAATTATCAGAGAGGAGCAGACGCCTGGTTAAAATGTGGGCTGTGATACATGTAAAGAACTCTGAGTTTATCTGCAAGGGTTTGGGTAACACATTCACATGTCTTGTTTTGTGAACTGCTTGGCAATGCCAAGGGAGCTTTTAGAGTATACGGATAAATACTTCATAAAACAATCTACTGAATTTGGATGAAATCTCCAATTGCTTTCCAAGTGCCAACTATCACACCATTCATGGTTGTCTTTTACTTTCCAGTCACTAGAGACCACTCAGAGTTTCTGTATCAGCCTCTCTCTGGCCAATGCTGGTGTTCTTGGCTCACGTGTCATTATTCAATGGACTGCTCTGAAACTTTCCAATTTCAATTCACCCAACTAATAAACTTCTTCACCCCTAAAACCAAATTCCAGAACTTCTAGAGACAATCCACAATTATATGGATTGACATTCTCTGTCTCCACCATTTATCACCACAGCTACAATCAGAATGACTCTGTGTGTGTGTGTGTGTGTGTGTGTGTGTGTGTGTGTGTGTGTGTATGTGTGTGTATTGCTAGGGAATGAACCCAGGGGCTTTCTACCTCTCAGCTATATCCCCAGCCTCTATTTTCTTTTTAATCTTAAAACAGGGTCTCACTAGGTTGCTGAGAGTCTGGCTAGGTTGCCAAGACTGTTCTTGAACCTGTGATCCTCCTGTTTCAGCCTCCCATCCAGCATTAATAAATGAAAACTTGATTATGTTAGTTCCAATGTACGTCCTGTAATGATACCCAGTGCTGTTAGGATGTAATAGCTTAGTGAATATTAAACCTCTTTGTGATCTGGATCCCACTTATCTCTTTGGCCTCTTGCTATACCTTTTTCTCCATTTCCTATAAGAGTTTTCTGGTAGCCGGGCATGGTGGCACATACTTGTAATCCCAGGACTTGGGAGGCTGAGACTGGAGGATCTGGGTTCGCAGCCAGCCTCAGCTACTTAGTGAGGTCCTCTGCAACTTAGTGAGACCCTGTTTCAAAATAAAAAAGAATAAAAAAATAGGACTGGGGGCATAGCCTGGAGGTAGAATGCCCCTGGGTTCAATCCCCAGTAGTACCACACACACACACACACACAAAAAGAGTTTTCTGGTTATTTATGTGCTATTGACTTCAAGGTTAATTTTACAATGGTCAGAGAACACACTTGGCATGATTTCAGTCCCCTGACATTTGTTCTGGTTTTTTTTGTACCCCAGCATGTGTTCAAATTGGGGTAATGTTCCATGTCATTTTAAAAGAATGTATACTCTGTAGTTATTAGTTGCAGCATTCCCTCTGTGTCAATAATCTCCAGTTTGTTAACAGTGCTGTTAAAATTATCTGTATATTTACTATATTTTTTTTGCTTATTTGTTCCATTAGTTACTGAGAGAGATGTGTTAAAAATCTGCCACCAGGATCAGTGCTATGATTTGGTTATTACTTAAGTGTATCCCCCAAAAGTTGATGTGTTGGAAGTTTGGTCCCCAATTTGGTAAAGAGGAGTTGGTAATGGAATCTACAGAAGGTGGGGATTAATAGGAGGTTCTTAGGTCAATTGGGAGCTTGCTCTTGGAGGGAGTTGTTTACTTGAGTTTGTTGTTGTTGTTGTTATTCAGTCTGGCTATCTTTATTATTTACTTATATATTTAATGCAATTACTGAAATATATGGGTAGAAATCTATCATCTTATTAAATTTGCTATTTAGCCTACTTATTCTGTTATTGTTTGGGTCACACATGGCAGAATTTGTATTTTTGAAACACAAAATGCTAGTTATAATAATTTACACCAAACCTGGATTTAATGCTTTGTGAGGTTTGGTCTCTGCAAAAACCTATTTTGGAAGTAATTTATCTATAGGATAATCATCTTATCATAATTCAAGTCATTGTAATAAAAAGATAAATGAAGCAATTGTATTTTGGAATGATTTTGTATCCATAATGTAAGACTTGTTATAGAAACTATGGAGGTAGCCAACAAAAGTCAGGTATATTTTTATGATTATTCTAGGACAAATTTTTAATGCTGTTTAAAATTTCTTATAACTTCAAACTTTGTAGGAATATGTGCTCTGGAGTAGTTAACTAGCATTATAATATGTTAAATATCTATCCCAAGAACCAAGCCCTTTGAAAACAATAAAATGAGGGATCTGTCTATGAGAGTAATACGATCACAATATCTGAAAGCCAATTCCAATAGAAAATCAAAATCTATGTTCATAATTTGATATGCCAAAGAAAAGGAAAAACATACTCTCCATCATTATTCTGTTGTAAACAATTCAATTTAAAGGATTCCATTCTCAAAGAACATAAAAACAAGCCAGAAAAACATCATTTGATTCTTCTGAAGCTAAGAAAAACAGAAATTATTGTTCCATTATTAGATGACTTGGAAATACATAACAATAAAATGTCAGAAATCAGAAACTTCTAAGTTTCAAGTGAATTAAAAAGTGGAGGAAGAGGAGGAGAAAGGGGAGGGGAAAGGAGGAAGAGAAGTTTTACATTTATAGAAAAATTTTAAACATTGAAAGTTGGCTATCAATAAGCCAAAATTGAAGGGAAGTTAAATGAAGATATAATTCATCTAAGCTCCATAAATTTCAAGTTGTCTTCTTTGAGATGAGGTAGAGAGTTTGGTAGTCATTGCAGAAGCATTAGATCCCCATTTTAGAGAAATTTCAGAGAGAGAAGTTCTCTGTGATGGGCTCAGCCTGCTCCTTGGCTTCTTAGTCCCCACTCCTTCTTTGTATCCATTAGCAGAAAGTACCCATTGCTGCATGCTATAGATCTGTATGGATCTATGGAAATGCCAAAACTATTGGAAATGTAATTGTTAAAATTGCAAATGCCAAAAGTATTTCTCCCTAGAAATATGATTTCTAAAGCTGGAAAAATGGGATGATATCGCATCAAATACATATTCACAGAAGAATACTGGTTCTAGATTATAACAGAAATTATATTATTTGAAAACAAACTCAAAAGAGACTATGTTATCTATCTTTATGGTGTTATTAGATGGGTTTGGTTGGCACCAGAAGTGGCCTAAGATGTAAATATAAATAAGGTGTGTTTTGAGCATGTCAAAAACACTCAACTGAGGCCATGGACAAGTGGCTCATGTTTGTAATCCAAGTACTTGGTGGGCTGAGACAAGAATATCACAGATTTGAGAATGGCACACACTAATTTACTGAGGAACTGTTTCAAAATAAAAAGAGCTGGGTATGTAGCTGTGAGATGAAATGCCCCTGGGTTCAAATCCTAGTATTATACTCACACAAAAAAAATCACTACTCTGCTTTAAAGTGTATCTCTTAATTACCAGAAAATGCCAGAAATCAGACCAGAGTCTATCGTTTTTGTCAAAAGCATTAATAACGATGCCCTATTGCTTAATGTGCTCATAATCTTGGCTTGAATGCATTTTTATTTTCTTAAGATCAATTCCTAGAAGTGGAATTCATAGGGAAAGTAATCACTTTAAAAAGTCTTATGTATACTGCCATATTGCCCTGTAGCAATGAATAATTTCCTAATTTGCCTGCTAATACCTATGGACTGGGTCATGAATGGAATACAGCATAGAATTCAATTCCCTGAAAGACCATTTAATTTTTAGACTCAAAGCCCAATTTCCTAGAATTAAGCTTTTCTTTTAAGTGAAGTCATAGATTAAACCAACAGAATAAAACTCGTATTGGATAGGCCAGGAGTGGTGGTGCATGCCTGTAATCCCAGTACTTAGAAGGCTGAGACAGGAGGATCACAGGTTTGAGGCCAGCCTCAGCAACATGTGAGACTCTTAGCAACCTGAGAAGACCTATTTCAAAACAAAATGTAAAAAGGATTAGGGTATAGCTCAGAGGTAGAATGCCTCCTGGGTCAATCCTCAGTAACACACACACACACACACACACACACACACACACACACACACACACACACACACACACAGTCTTCACAGTCTTACTGGATGAAGAGTTAGAAAACTGGGATTCAAATCCTTATACTGGTCACTAATCATGGAAATTTGGAAATGTCAGGTATTCTCTGTGAACCTCAGTTACATACTTAAAATCATGTGGAAGAACTAGCTGAACTAGCTGATTTCTCTGGTTCTCTTTGATTTTTCAATTCTATTATGTCAGTGGGAAATGTGAAAGGTCAGTATAGACATTCACCTTCTCCAAAATCTAATTTTCTCATCTCAGGAACTGTTCCGACAGAAGTGTGAGAGATTTCCCTTGCTTAAAATTTCCTAAATAAAGCTAGGTACAGTGGCACACACCTGTAATCCCAGTATTTTGGAGGCTGAGACAGGAGGATCACAGGTTTGAAGTCAGCCTCAGCAACTTAGAGAGACTGTGTTTTAAAATAAAAAATAAAAAGGGTTGAGGGTTGTAGTTCTAAGGTAGGACCCCCCCAGTTCAATCCCCAGTACCCCCAAGAAATTCTTAAATAACAATCAACTTTCTCCTAGATCCATTCCTTACATAAATATATATTAAACATATATATTATATATATATATATATATATATATATATATATAAAATATCGGATCTTACCTGAATAAATAAGACACCATCTTCACTGTTTAGAAACCCACTCAATCATGACAATAACCATTATGCAAATGACAGAGATGTGCAATAGTCTGCAGGGCCAGATAACAGAACCCTTACCTAGGTGGACACAGGATTCTCAAGCGAGGTGCCATTTAAGCCAAATTTTAAACATACACACACACACACACACACACACACACACACACGTGTTTACAAGGTGGATAAAATGGAAAAGGTATGTGAAGATACATGGCTGACTGAAAGATGTAGGTATCTAGAAAAAATCAGTACATTTAATTTATCACTAAAAGAAAAATGGTGTTATTTTTCTATTATAAAACAAATAGAAGTGATTTGGAAGTCATGCTATTCATTAATCATATTTGTTAGGCATTCAACTTTTCAACTTTTGCTCATTACAAATTGTTTCCAGTAAATAACTTTTTTTTTTTTTTTTGGTATATGGGGATGGGGATTGACCCCAGAGACATTCTACCTTCAAGCTACACACCCAGCCCTTTTTATTTCTTATTTTGCAACAAGGTCTCCCTAAGTTGCTGAGGACTTCATAAAGTAGCTGAGGCTGATCTTGTACCCGTGATCTTCATGTTGAGACAGGGTATCACTAAATGGTTTAACGTCTCATTAAATTGCAGAGACTTGTCTCTTGAACCTGTGAGCCTCTTGTCTCAGTTTCCCAAGTACTGGAATTACTGATATCGCTACCATGTCTAGGTGTAAATAACTTTTTAAACTATACTTGTTTTTATGATGAGAAAAGTCCCCAAATCCTTCTTTGACCTTGATCCTCATGCACTTTTTTTTTTTTTTTTTTTTTTGCGGTACTGGGGATTGAACCCAGGGGCATTCTACCTCGGAGCTACACCCCCAGCCCTATTTTTTATTCTTTATTTTGAGATAGAGTCTCACTAAGTTGTGGAGTGCCTCACTAGGTAGCTGAGGCTGGCAGCGAACTTGGATCCTCCAGTCTCAGCCTCCCAAATGCTGGGATTACAAGCGTGCACCACCCCACCCGACTGATCCTCATGCACTTTTAATATTGGTCAATAATACTGAGATCCTTCTCTCTATTCTCAAGACTGATGTTCAGTCCCTTCCCACTCTCTTAAAATGGTTAATGCTGCTCCACACAGCAGCCACCAGATGGTAATGAAGAGCAATCTGGCTCTGCATGCAGCCTCTGAGGACCAAATTCATCACCACTCTGTCACATCCCGAATTCACAGGTTTGTGAGGAGAATTTGTTCCAGACATTGTGCAGATCTGATGGCAGGCTAGTGTGCATCCTTGATTATCTAGTTTGTGTGTACCTGATTTATGTGACAGGTTCTGTATTGGGAAATTTAAAATTACTAGGAGTCAAAAGACTTGCCATTATGCTTTTCCTTAAAAGTTGTTATATGTGTATGTACATAGGTATTGTGGTATTGGAGTTTAAACTCAGGGGTGCTATACCACTGAGCTACACCTCCAGCCCTTTGTTTTATTTTGAAACAGCTAAATTACAGCTTGCTGGCCTTCAAATCTGTGATTCTCCTGCCTCAGCCTCCCAAGTACGGGGATTATAGACCTGGGCCGCTGCACCTGGATGAAAGTTGTTGTGTAAACATTTGAAACACCAGAATATTTTTTGTACAGAATAATTGTGAAAATAAATGCAGCCTTCAATATAATTCAATGTTTTCTTCTGATTGTGAATTTATTTGAAGAAGGAATCCTTTTATACAACTAGTATATATATATATGATGATGAAGCTAGGTGTCATAGCATGTACCTGTAATCCCAGTACTTGGGAGGCTGAGACAGAGGATCACAGGCGTGAGGCGAGCCTCAGCAACTTAGACCCTCAGCAACTTATCAAGACCCTGTTTCAAAATAAAACATTAAAAAAGGGTGGGGATGTAGCTTGAAGATAGAATGCCCCTGCATTAATCACCACATACCAAAAACAAATGAACAAGCTGGGTGTGGTGGCCTGCACTTGTAATCCCAGTATTTGGGAGACTGAGGCTGGAGCACCTAGGTTCACGAGTAGCCTCAGATACTTAGTGAGGCCTTCTGCAAATTAGTGAGACCCTGTTTGAAAAATGAAGAATAAAAAATACGTCTGGGGTTGTAGCTTGGAGGTAGAATGCCCCTAGGTTCAATCCCTAGTACAAACAAAACAAAACAAAAACAAACAAACAAACAAAGAAAAAATTGATGAAATAAAAATATCCAATGTAAATACATACAATAGAATTACAGAGCCGGACGTGGTGGCGCACGCTTGTAATCCCAGCATTCGGGAGGCTGAGACCCGAGGATCCGGGTTCGCGGCCAGCCTCAGCTACCTAGTGAGGCACTCCGCAAGTTAGTGAGACTCGGTTTCAAAATAAAGAATAAAAAATAGGGCTGGGGGTATAGCTCGGAGGTAGAATGCCTCTGAGTTCAATCCTCAGTACCGCAAAAAAAAAAAAAAAAAAAAGAATTACAGAAAATACATCTTTGTTTCTTGGACATATTTAATTGCCAATATGCTCACTCACTAATATTTGTCCTAAAGTTTTAATGTAAATTATGATATTTTTGCAAAGGCTTAGATACTCATTTTTCTAAAAGTTTTAGAAAATTGTTTTATCTGAATGATTGTATAGTATATAATTTGTTTCCTCTATTGCTAGGGTTTTGCTTTCTCCATATTCCTATAATGAGAGTTCTGTTTGATTAAATAATTAAAGAGACACAATTTAAATACACTGATTAATTTAGAATCTAAATAATGGCTTACGTATTTTTAACAATAATTAATAATCACCTATCATGAATCCTTAATTGTATCACACACACACACACACACACACAGACACACACACACACACAACAACAAAAAACCTACCCATCACCCATCCTAAGAAAAACAGGTAAGTTGTTAGAAGGTAAATTTCACAGTTCCATGAGAATTTCATATCACCTTTTAGACCAATTCATTGGCATCTGAAAGGCAAGACAAAATTTAACATTGAATTGACCCATCAAAATTTTATTAGCACCTAAATGACTTGATGAACATTTATATCACTTGTATTAAGGTTCTCCAGAGAAATAGAACCAAGAGAATAGAGAATTATTATCTACCTGTTCATGGAGATTTTAAGGAATTGATTCACATGACTATAGAAGCTAGAAAATCCAAAATCTGCAGGGTAGGCTGGCAGTCTGGAGACCCAGGGAAGAACCAACGTTGCATGCAATTCAAGGCCAAATGCCCTCTTAGCAGAATTCCCTCTTAGGTGAAGGTCAGTCTTTGTCAGCCCTCCAACTGATTGGCTGAGCCACAACCACGGTATGGCAGGTTATCTGCTTTATTCAAAGTCTGCCCATTTAAATGTCAATTTTACTTTAAAAATACTTTCACAAAAATATTTGGAAAAAGATTTTGTAAATGTCTAGGTACAGTGGCTTAGCTAAGTTTACTCAAAATTAACTATGTATAAAATGTTATTCAATTTTTATGAAATATTTTAGGCATATGAAAGTATTTATGGCAGCTATTCTTTACAGATCGTCACCCCATATCTCCCAGGGTTCACGTCTTTGTGCACCCCATTTGCACAGATCTGGTTTGACCTTGAAACATGCTTGACCAACAGTATGATCTTCCGTGACTTGCCAGGTTTGGTTTAAGAATTCATCAGCTTCAGTTTAACTCTTGAAATGTTTGTTTGGGGGATGATAGCTGGTATTTAAACAGCCTCCCTATCCTGAGACTGTTGTCTTTTGAGGAAATTCAAACTAGTGAAGGAGGGCAGAGCAGAGAGGCGCTCCAGTCACAGCCCCTCCCCAGAGGTCCCAGAGGAGCAGAGGAGGCACCAGTCAGGTGATGCAATTAGCTATCTTCAATTCCCAGAGACCTGGAGCCTTGTGATGACTCCTGCCCCAGCTGCCATCTCACTGCAGGAGGGTGAGGAACCTCCGGGGAGGACCAGCAGACGAGCTCAGTCAAACCATGAGCACTGTTGTGAGCTCAGATTGTTGGAGACTATTGGTTTAAGCCAGAAATTTTGTAGTGTTTAGTTGCACAGCAATAAATAACCCAAACAATACAAAAACCATAATGTATTGAACACAAGTCCTTTCCACCAAATTTGGTAAATATTAATATTTTGTTATATTTGCTTCAGTTTTATTTTTTTCAATGAGATAAGGCATTACATAAATGTTTTCAGTGTTCCTCACCCTTATTCCATTCCTTTTTCTTCCTCTCTGAAGATGTTTGATTTTTTTTTTTTTTTTTAGCATTTATCTTTGCATGCAGGTTTCTTTGTATTGGTAGATTTATACCTACACGTAATGCACAATGTTATTTTTCATATTCTACATTTTGTATGAATGCTTTTTTACTGGAGGCATTATTCTGCCTCTTGTTTATTTTTTACATTATATTTTGATATATATTCCTATTAATACATATACCTTAATTTTTAAATTTGACTTGCTATATATGCTTTGGATTGCGTGTACCCCCAGTGGTTTATGTGTTGAAATCTGGTCCCCAGTGTCGTGATGTGAGAGGTGGTGGAATGTTTAAGAAGTGGAGCAAGTGAAAGGTATACTTTATTTGAGGCATCATCCTCCAAAGATATTAAGGTAGTTCTGTGGGATTATGGTTAGTTGTTGGGAGAAGGTGGTTATAAAATCAAGACTGGCCCCTCTTTAGTCCCTCTCTGGTTTTCTGTCTCATCTGTGATCGCTTCCTTTCACATTCACGTCTACCATAGTACCATCTGCCGTGATGTGATGCAGGTAGAAGAACCTTCATTAGAATAATGCTATGCTATTAGGACTTCCATCCTTCAAAACTATGAGCTAAATAAACCTCTTCTCTTTATAAAGTATCCAGCCTCATGTATTTTGTTATAGCAATAAAAAATCAACAAATGTAATATGGTGCTCCACTCATAGCACAATATAATGCATTCATTATGCTGTTTAATGACATTTCACTTTTTTCTAATTTCCTGCTATTATAAAAAATACACTATTTTTAGGTGTCTCCTTATGAACAAGTTTTTGCCTAGCATGTACCAGGTCCTGAGTTCAATCCCTAGTACTACAAAAAAAAAAAAAAAGATATGTTTAATTAATAATTTAAAATAACCCCATACAATAGTTGACTATCTAAATTTCATGTGTAAAAGTTAGTCAGATTGGTTTAAGCATTGCCGAACTTTTATTAATTTTCCAAATTATCATGCTGAAAGAAATAACTGTGTGGCAAAAATATACTTACGTTGGGAGCAGTATTAACTTGTATTATGAAATGTTTATTCAAGTAAAATCTGTTAAACTCCTCTAGATTAGAGAACACGTGTACACTGCAGTATAGCCAGTATGGAAAACAGTAGAGTGAGTCCTCTAAAATTTAAAAATAGAACTACCAAATGACTCAGCACCTAGCACATATACCCAAAAGCAATGAAATCAGCACCTGTAGATATCTCTGCACTCTCATGCTTATTGCAACATTATTCATAAGGAACAGCTTAAGTGGTCATTGATGGATGAATGGATAAACCGTGATAAGCCAGCGTGGTCGCTCGTTTGTAATACTAATACTTGGAAAATTGATACAGGAGGATTGCACATTCACCACCAGCCTCAGCAACACAAGGCCCTCTGCAGCTTAGTAATACCCTATTACAAAATAAAATAGGGTTGGTGGTGTAGATTAGAGCAGAGGTAGAAGGCCCCTAGGTTCAATCCTCAGTACTATAACACACACACAAAATTGTGACATTATATATATAATATGCATATGTTGAATATATAAGTGTGTGTAACCAATATAAGCCTGTGTATCTATATGGTCACACACACACAGAGTAAAATATTACTTAACCTTAGAAAAAAGATTTGCTATAACATGAATGAACCTGGAAACCATTATGCTTAGTAAAATAAGCCAGATGCAGAAAGACAAATATTAAATGATCTGACTTAAATGTGGAATCTTAAAACATTTGAATATATAGAATAGAGAGTAGAATGGTGATTCCCCAAGGCAGGTTGGGGAGGGGAAGGAAATAGGGAGATGTAGGTTAATTAAAGTGCATGAACATTCAGTGATGTAGGAGGAACACGTTTACAGGTCTAATGTATGGTATGGTGACCTTACTTTATTATGTTATATTATATTAATTATGTTTGGAGCATTTATTTGCCAACAGAGTAGATTTTAGGTGTCCTTACCATGCACACACAATGATACCTATGTAAGATGATTTATATGTTAATTTTTTAACTTCAGTAAACTTTTCACTACATATATATGTATATCAAAATATCATGTTGTATCTATATAAACAATAAAAATAGAGATAAAGTCTATAACCATACAATGATAGTAGGATAGAATGGCATACAGTAACATTTCAGTGGAAACATTTTAATATAAGTAAGGAAAGGGATAACTAGATAGCATCAAATCCATTCTTATCTATCCTAAAAAAGAAACAGAAATTAATCAACAGTCAATAATTCATATATTCTTTGAACAGAAATGGTTCAAACTGGACTTACATTCACAAGCTTTCAGAATTTTTAAATGTTCACAGAATTTTCCTCATTTTTATTATCATTTTAATACACTTTTATTGGTGCATGGTAGTGGCACATCACAGTGTAGTTCAGAGACATACAGCCTTCAGAATTTAAAGCAGTAATTCACATTGCTAGCCTCCTCAATGAATATAATTGGTACAATGTTTACCAGGAAGAATTAATAGAAAGAGAAACAGGTTCAACCCTTTCAAATTACTGTTCATTTTATCACCGCTCAAACATTTGATAAATTGACAATCAGTGGGGCTGAGTACCCATAAATGATACTTAGGTTCTATGTAATAGTCTATAGAATCTGACATGGACACGTTTACAAAATGGAGTAGAGATGTCTATCATACATCAGTAACAAATATTTGTTTACCTGCTTGGCTGAGTGTTTCACTATATGTATTGCCTTTTATATTAAAGCATTTTTTCTAAATTATAGTTGTTCATAGCCTGAAAATCCAGTGAAAGTTATGAACAGTCCTACTGGAAAATGCATTGTATTTTGTATTGTTAAATGAGTAGTCCCACAGGAAAATGCATATTGTTGCATGAATACATGATTTTGCTTTCATTTTCAGGGCATTTATGAAAGTGTCTGCTAAGACTTTAGCACTAGGGTAACCTGTATTACTTGCATTCCATTTAGCAGATGTAAACCTATGTGTTAAATTTATAAAATCAGACTGATTTCTAAATAATGATATTTGGAAGTAGTATACTTCACCCAATTCAAATTCCACTAAACATAACAATCAAAGACTTAAGGAAGGTATGGGTACAATTTCAACACCTTTATATTTCTGCCTGCACAACTATACAGGCACTTAGGTGAATCCACTTACAATACTGGGCCATCATAAATAGTTCATACACAAAAAATAGGATTTTAATATTTTTAACAAGGTAAATTGAACTTTTAGAATGTTGGATTTTTTTTAAAAGAAAATTCTGTTGGCAGGGAATGTGGTTTTGTTTTATTTATTTTAGTATTTCAGGCAGAAAAAAAAAAACAACAACAGCATTTGACTTCTGTAAATAACATAAAAGTAGCATAAATGGAAGGCTGGGAAATGAAATAAAGTGAGATACAAATGCCTTTAGAACTGTCTTCAAATGAACTTAAATACTACTATAAGCCAGTTAACATAAGTATAATTAGAAACAGCTCCACCAAAAATGCGAAATGAGGAACATTGTTTTTTTATTTCAAGGGATTAGTTTCACATATTTAAAATTGAAATTTTAAAGATTCTTAGTAATATGGAACTTCTTTTCCCCAGGCCATTTTTTTTGGTTATTTTTAATATGTAAAATCATAAAATACTAATTGTAAGGAAAATAATTTAGAAAATGCTAGCTTCAGTTTTGGAAAGTGTAGGAAGGTATTAATATTGGAGAAATACTATAATAGGATGAAATACAATAATAATAATATAATGTATTGTGAGCTTTTATGTGGAGACAAGTGTTTTCATGGCATGTATGAGGGACACAGTACTGCTTTTTCAAAAAAAAAAAAAAAATTCCCAAAAGAGAGAGCTTAAATTTCACATGGATTCATAAGATGGATATGGGAGCAAGGAATTCATTGATTTAACTGTTCACTCAATAAATATTGACATACTATGCACTACGCACTGTGACAATAAACACAGATGAAAAAAAATTACCTAGCTTGGGCCTGAAGGAGATTATTAGTTCATGAGAGAAGAATGTTAACCGATGCCATTAAGATGAATAGCAGAATATCTTGGGAGCACAAAGCTCCTACCATTACACCCTATGAGCACTTTTGGTTTCTCTTTCGAACGAAAACTTTAATGAGGAGATGGAAACAAAAAGCAAAACTCCTGTCTGACATAATGTTTCTATATCATAGCAGCCCACTAGTCATCAAAATTTGAACACATCATTCAAGTTCTAAACAGAACATAAAAATGAGTGTCTGGTTCCAGGGACCTAACGTTAAGGAAAGTACTTACATCATTGCCTCATCATATGAAAATTTCCACTTGCATCAGTATTAATGTGAAAGACCCCCCCCCTTGAAATCAATAATTAATGTTTTTAAAGGTCTGTTGGAAGTATTTCTTTTTATTCAACAAAACACTCAACAAAACACTTTGTCTTCTAGTTCAAGTCACAAATAAACTAATTTGCTCTGTCCTTACCCACCCCCATTACATTCTCATTCATATTCATTCTCTCTTTCTCTTTGTCTCCCCTCCTCTCCCCTCCCAGACATCCCTTCTCTCTTCCTAGAGGGCTCAACTTCTGGAAGTCAGTCAGCTCCATTCTGCCCACGAAGAGTGTTGCAAGAACAAAAAGCGATTTTGGCCCGAGGTCGCTGGTCCCCACTCCTCTCCTTCCAGAAAAGGATGGAGCAGCCCAGCAGAGACTGAGAGTCTTTAAAAGCGGTATCTTTGCTATCTTTAAAAGCGATAGCTTAGCAAACGCCTTGGCTGCAGAACGAGGCTCCAGAGTCCACTTTTAACAGTTTGGCGAAGAGTGCGCCCGGATAGTTCTAGTCCCTGTCACCAGGTGGAATCTCTACTTCCTTTTGCACCCCCAGCCCCTACCACAGCTGAAGGGGAGGGTCCCAAAGGCGGTTTCTGCCCGGACAGGATCTCTCTCCTCACTCACCATCGCCTCCTACCCCCACGCCCAGCAAGCCTTGTATTCCCACCATTTCTCCACCTCCATCCTTGACGGTGGGTACAAACAGGTCCTCGCACAGCCAACAGAGAGAAGAGCGCCCTCGGTTAGATCCAAATCCCGGCGGCGGGGGAGGCCCTGGAGGGAGCAGGGGCGGCCCGGCACTGCAGTGGGCGGGGACCCGCTGGGGTGGGGGGTGGCGGCCGGGAGGAGGGGCGAAGGACCCTGGTCCTCGTGCCCGGAGTTACAGGTTGGAGCAAACTTGCTGGGCTCTGCGTCGCCGGCGCGTCCGAGTGAACCCTGCGCGGGCAGGAAAGGGTGCGGAGCGGTATAGATAGCTCGACATACACATTGAGCGCCGCGCGAGGAAAGGAGGGGGCGAGGACAGGCAGGTTCCGCCTCCCCTGGCCCGCGTGCACACACACGCCCACCGCGGCTCGGGCTGGCGGAGCGCGGGCGAGGGTGAGCGCGGGCGAGTGTGCGCACGCCGCGGGAGCCACTCTGCCCTCTCCTCGCACCCTGCCCAGGGCATCTTGAGAGCCTGGAAACGTGAACAGGCTTGAAGTATGGCATGTTGCAAAGATGGTTTCTGCCAAGAAGGTACCCGCGATCGCGCTGTGCGCCGCGATCAGTTTCGCCCTCCCGCACTTCCTGTGCCTGGCGGCTTGGTGAGTTATCTGGGGTCCTGGTGGGGGGGGGGTGGCGTGGGAAGATAGAAAAGTGGCCAGGTCTTGGGTCCCTCTGGCCGCCCCCCAATTCCCCGAGCAGACTAGCCCTTCTTGTCTTTACTGGAATACCACGGCCCCAAGCTTTTTGGTGACCACGTAGATGCAGAGAGCACAAGGGGTGCCGGGTGCAAAAGGCGTGTGGGTCCTGGGGTGCTTGCTGCCCGGAGAGGGGTTGTGCACTTTTCCTGACCATTTTTGTCTTCTGCACCCCCCCTCCCCAGCCCTGCCTCCAGCTTGGGGCGAGCGACTCTTTCCCTAGAAGGCAAACCTGTTTCCACCTGTTCTCAGATCCATTCTTAAAATAATCCTTTCCGCCCCCGTGTTTTTGCGCTTGCAGTTTAAACGAATCCCCAGGACAGAACCAGAAGGAGGAGAAATTGTGCCCGGAAAATTTTACCCGCATCCTGGACAGTTTGCTGGATGGTTATGACAACAGGCTGCGTCCTGGATTTGGGGGTATGAACTATTTCAGATGCACAAGTGTGTCCTGTCTGTCCTTCTCTGGTCTGCCTGCCTGTCTGTCTGTCTGTGGGAATATCATTAGGTATGCCTTGCGTGCAAAAATGAAAACGAAAAACAACACCCCCCCCCCCCATCTTCTCTGGTTCTCCCTGTCTCTCTTTGCTCTTGGTGAGACCTATGACAAGAAGCCCGCCCCCATCCGTACTTTCCCATCTCCCTGCCCCCTCAGAAGCTTCG
Source organism: Graphiurus murinus (assembly GCA_004027655.1). Lineage (NCBI taxonomy): Eukaryota > Metazoa > Chordata > Mammalia > Rodentia > Gliridae > Graphiurus > Graphiurus murinus. Next base: position 54,803 of record PVLC010000213.1, on the reverse strand, counting down.
TCTTTCCCCCACACTAATTACCTCCCGGGACCTGAATGCTGGGGAGGGGAAGTAGAGGGGGTGGGAAGAGGGGAGAGTCAGAAATGGGAGCTAGGAGCTCAGGCGCCTGCCACCCTGCTCCTGAGAGCGGAGTTTCCCTCAACTGACTACTTGGTCCAGAGCAGGTTTCACTGGAGGCAGCTAATCCCAAGTCCTCCGTCCTTCCTCCCACGTGTCCCTTCCTCTGCCAAAAGCTCAGTCTGTGTTCTACCTAGGACATGAATCTGGGGCACCAAGCCGGCTGCTCTGCTAGGGAACCAGGTCCTTTCCGTTCTCTTCTTTTTACTTTCTTAGGGGGAGATGGCATTTGCTTCCTTCCTAAGACTTTGGAGTCAAAAGTATTCAGCTTTATTTCTCCCTTCAACAAATATTTATAAAGGGCCCAGAGAGTCAGCCATTAACAGTCCTGCTGCTCTCTTTCCTATTCATATTTCCTTTGCATATCTAATGAAAACGTATGTACATATCTAATGAGAACCTATGTGGCAGGCTTTGTGCTAGGCATTAGGTTCACACAAACCTTAAAATAATTTTTTTTTTAGCCTCAAACAGTCTCCCAGTCTAGTTCATCAAGGAGCAGTGACTTGGGAGGATCCGATTCACTCATTGGCCCAGGCCTTCTAATGACAAAATCTCCTTCTTTCCACTGCTCTAACTACCCTTCAGAAAATTGAGTTGAACAGGACCAAGACTCCATCTTGAAGGAGCTTGTATTCTTGTAGCAGTAGTAGCAACAGTAACAACCACTAGTAATGTACTTATGTAATTAAAATTTCATAAAAACAGAGATTTTACAGGCAATGCTCTGTTTAATCCTCACAAGAACCCCAGGAGAAAGGCATCACCATCCCCATTTTACAGATGAAGAAACTGAGGCTTGGAATGTTAAGCAATTGGTCCAAGTTCACAGTTAGTAAATGGCAAGGACAGAATGTGAACCAAGGTCAGTTTGTATATTTAAAAGTCCAAACTATGTAGATCGGGTTTGGCATCAGATACTATGTGATGTGATTAGTATCATGTAATGTTAGAAACATGGAGGGATTTTGTGTTTCCCATTAAGGGTGTATAAGAGGCAGATAGTGAGAGAATGGAGAAAGTAAAAGAATAGGAGCATGGCAGCAATGAATAGGAAGTAGATGGAGTGGGGTCCTAGGGTAGAAAGAATTGTTTAATAAAGTAGAGTTAGATAGAGTAGAGCTGATAATCCTTTGGAGTCTGTCTAGTGTCATTCTTATAGAACAAATGAGAACAAGAAAGAATTTAGACAAGAACTCACAGCGTATTAACGATAGGCTGGGATTAGGTCTTCTGGATTCCAAATCATTTGTTTCTGGATATTATGGAGAAAGTTATGGGAAGCCTCTGAGGTCAGTAATTCAGTGTTAGTTTGTTGACCGTGATAAAGATGGATGGGAAGGGTGAAAGTTCCTCCTGTTCTTTTCACGTTGCCACCACAGGGATGAGTTGCCCACACTGCATTTGCCTTCATGCAAATCTGAAAAGACTTCATTAAAGAAGTGAATCATTTGTCAATGCATGAGCTTTCATAAGTGACACGGGAAATTGTCATTTTAGATCAAAAATAGTTTTGGGGAGAGTGTTGGAGATGATGTGATACCATTTTAAACCATATTATATCAATAAGAGAGGGCTTATCAGCCCAGAAAGGTTTTAAAGTTGACATTTGAAGAAAAAAATTAGCACAAGTGTCAACTCATATGCAGTTCAAATATTCATCAGAGAATTGATAAGCTTGAACATAAACGAAAGTGAAAAGTTATAACGGAACTATGTAGTTTCATTATTAAATGTTAAAAGTTAAAGCAATTACCTCTTCAGTTGGTTATAAAGCAAGTTGTAATTCAAAAAGAAGAAGGAATCCATTGTATCTGGCTCCCTTTTACCATATACCTTCTCCCATAACATTATATAGACAATAAGATGAGACAAAACAGGCTATGTAAGCCATTACTGGATTTTGGTTAACTACAATACTGTTAAATGTCTCAAGGGCATTATTAGTCATCTTAGTTGTCATTGCCAAGGGATGTGCATTAGTCACTTGGAGATACTTTCAAAGTTTGGTGAGAAGGGGTTGAACTCACCTCAAATTGAGGGTTGGCAGTTGATTAATTATTAATAAGTTACTATATAGCACAATGTTGGGCATTTTTTTAATAAACTCTGCTCATAAATATTTGTGGTAAGTGTGATTCATTTTGAAGAAGTGGGTCATTCTCTGTAAATGTGTAGTGTTCCAAATGTGACAGAGGAGTAGTAATTATCACCTGCAGACAATGTGTTGCCTGTTTACATGAATTTTGAAATGTGCACCACTGAAAATTATAAGAAAACTTATTGTTAGCACAGACTCCTAGATACCACAAGTTTGATCCCTTCTATGACATTTTATACTTTGTGGAAAGTTTGGCATTTTAAAAATAGGATGAAAACAATTCAGATTTTAACTGGTACACTATAAATATGGATTGACTTCCTGGTTCCTTTAATCCCGCTTCTGCTCTTTGTAGAACATTTACTTTTTATCTGTTTATACGACTCTGCTGTGTTCCATTTAAAATAAAGCTAAAAGCAAAGATTTGAATTGAAATTGGATGGTTTGTGATTGCTCAGTAGGCCAGGCAAGGGTTGAAATAGATTTGGAAACTAAATTACGTATTTTTAACTCAGCCGCACAGCTTGTGATGGGGAAATAAAAGGAGCTGAAATGGTTCTCTTCTTTTCATCCCTCCAGGATCTCCTCTCCCTTGTCTCCACATTCTCCCATTGGGGAAGAAAAGGAGCAAAGGTGAGAAGAGAAGGAAGGAGGCATGTTGAGAGAAGCTGGAATGGGACTTCTGAAGGGATCTAGTTCTTTTAGCCTCTGATGAATCAGTTCCTGTCATGCTGAAGTAGCTTGTGCCTGCTTAGAAGTGGCACACAAGTGAACTCTTCCACAAAGAAACTAGAAAATCATTCCTCTTTGCTCTTGTCCACTTTCAGAACTGTTAAATGCTTTTAAAAAAAAAATGCATAGCCAAGGGTACTATCCACTGGGAGATAGTTTAGGCACCTTGCCCTTACTCCTTTTCCATGTGTTGAAGGGTTGTGTAGCCTTTTGGATATCTCAGCCTTCAGCGGCACATGATCAGAAACAATAAATACTTCAATGATAAATGGTACCTTTGGGTCATCTTCTGCAACCTCTCTGAAATGGGAACAGAGCGTTATGGTCAGCTATGCAACATAGCTAGCTAACATAGTAGGACTTCACATTAGTGGAGTCATGTAGTTTAGAAAGCATTTTATATGTAACATTTAGTGTGATTATCACATAAACACAAAGAGATAAGCAGAGAAGGCAAAATCCTTCTCTTAGAGAAGAGACTGGGAAAAGTTTCAGTGCATTACCAAGAACCCTACAGCTAGTCATTGACAAAGACACAAACTCATACCAATCTCCAAACCCTCAGTCAGGCAGCTGGTCTATTGCTGTGTCCACTTCTGAGGCTTTTGTTCAGAATCCTGTTTATCAAGAGTCTAATTTTCCTGAACATACCTTCTCATTACTTAGTTAAGTAAGTCCTTGAAATAAGCAAAATAATATTTCTCCCAAAAGAGTGAAATGAGAACTTTGAATATAAGTGCCTAATAACATTTAAGATGGAAAAATAAACATAGAAACGTGTGTTCATTTAGGTTGACTTGGAGTATTCCTTTCACGCAATCAAGTTTGTCTTTCCAATGCTTTAAATGATCAGGTCACAAACTAAAGTCAAGGTCTTCTGTCATTTTCTAGCATTATTAAGTGGATGTCAACAGAGAATATATTTTTTAAAAATACAGAGGTGAAATGTCCTTTTCACCTCTATATTTTTAAGATATGCTTTTTTGATTTGAACAATATGAGGTTGGGAGAATAGGATTCTGGTCCAGCATAGACTTTTTTTTTCTTTTTTTTCTTTTGCTTTGTTTTTTTGTGGTGCTGGGGATTGAACCCAGGGGCATCCTACCCATGAGCTACACCCCCAGCCTTATTTCATTTTTATTTGGAAACAGAGTCTTGCTAAGTGGTGGAGAGCCTCACTAAGTTACTAAGGCTGGCTTCAAACCCGTGATCCTCCTGCCTCGGCTTCTCAATTACTGGAATTATAGGAGTGTGTCACCATGCCTGGCCCCCCACAGACTTTATAGCTAAGCAATGGAAAGAGATAAAAGTAATAAACAAATAATAAAATAGTTAAATGAAAATGCTTATGGGACAATCTAATTGCATGCAAGAAAGAAAAAGTAATGCGTGAAGGATCTATTTCAGAAGTGGTAGTCAAGGACGTCTTTCAGGTTGAGAGCTAAGGATGTCAGGCATGGAAAGGAGTAAAAGAAAGGTTGTTCACAAGCAGAAGGAAAAAAAAATGCAGGAGCCAAAGGTATATACTAGATTAGTGTGATTTAGAGAGCAAAAGGTGTCTAGTATGCCTGTAGCCAGAAAGGAGCAAAACTCCTACAGAATTAGATTGGAATGGTAAGCAGAGGCCAGGTCATGCAAGGCCTTTGGGGATCCTGTAAGGAGCTTAGATTGTTCTCTTAGTGAACAGGAAAGCTTTCAGAGTTCTTCAAGTGGAGGGGTTGACATGGTAAGACTTAGATTGCTATAGGATTGATTTATTTGGTTGCTACATAAAGAAAGAGGTGGGGTCCCAGCATTCGGGAGGCTGAGACCGGAGGATCCGGGTTCGCGGCCAGCCTCAGCTGCCTAGTGAGGCACTCTGCAACTTAGCGAGACCCGGTTTCAAAATAAAGTATAAAAAATAGGGCTGGGGGTGTAGCTCGGAGGTAGAATGCCCCTGAGTTCAATCCCCAGTACCGCAAAATAAAAAAAAAAATTAAAAAAAAAAAAAGAAAGAGGTGGGGCAATATTGGAAACAAGAGAATCAGAGAAGAAGGTTTTGTTGGTCTCTCCATTAAATTCATGTATCATAGAGTAACATAGATGTAAGTTGACCATGTGGATATTTTAGTGAGGTTTAATTGGACAAAGAATTGGTGATAGATTTGATATGGTGACTTCCTAATTTCTATTTTGGGAAGCGGGGCTAAGATGGTGCCTTTTTAAAGTTCAGGAGGACTTAACCCAATCCCTGCCCTCCTGAGCTCACACTCTAAATGTAAGAGAGGGAAAGTTAGCAACAGAAATAAGTGAACGATGATGTATGTCAGATGTCAGTGAACTACTGTAATGTAAGGCAAGAGAGCAGGTTGCAGTTTTAACTCAAGTAGTTAGGAAGAGTCCATTGAGAAGATGATACTTGGCCTGGTGTGGTGGAGCACGCCTGTAATCCTCATACTTCAGATGTGGAGACAGGAGGATCGCAGGTTCAAGGCCAGCCTCAGAAACTTAGTGAGAATCTGTTTCAAAATAAAAAATAAAAAAGGGTTGGGGCATAGCTTAGAGGTAGAATGCCTCTGGGTTCAAGCTTCAGTACCAAAAAATAAAAAATAAAGAAAAGACGATATTTGAACACCGATCACAGGTGAGTAAGATCATAAATCATGTTTGGGGTGGGGTCTTGTGATGAGAAGGAGCTACAGGTGCAAACGTGCTAAGTATGGATGTCAGTGCTCCCAAAGCGAAGTTGAACAGGACTGAAGAATAAGAAGGGGTCAGTGTGGTGAACAGATGAGGTTGTAAAAAACTTTGCAGCCCGGTAAGGACTTTGCTTTTACTTTGAGTCAGATCAGACATGACCAGATGGATTTCAACAGGGGAAAATCCTGGACTCACTAATTTTTTTTCTTTCTTTCTTTCTTTTTTTATGGTACTAGAGATTGAACTCAGAAACATTCTGCCCCTGAGCTACATCCCTACCCCTTCTTGTATTTATTTATTTAGGTGTGTGTGTGTGTGTGTGTGTGTGTGTGTGTGTGTGTGTGTGTTACTGGAGATTGAACCCCGGGGGATTCTACCTCTGAGCTATACCCCAGCCCTATTTTATTTTTACTTTGAAACAGGGTCTCACTACTTACTGAGGCTGTTCTCAAACCTGAAATCCTTCTGTCTTAGCCTCCGAAGTACTGAGATTACAGGCATGGGCCACCACACCCGGCTCTTATTTTGAAACATGGTCTTAAAGAGACCCTCTTTAGCAAGAGGGTCTCTTGCTAAATTGCTGAAGCTTTCCTTGAATCTGCAGTCCTCCTGTCTCAGCCTCCCAAGTATTGGGATAGTAAGAATGTACCACTGCATCTGGCTTGTACTGACTAATTTTAAAAGGCTCACTTTGATTGCTGTGTTGAAGCAAGGATTGCTGTGTTGAAGTAGTCAGAAGCAAGGATGGATGCGCAGAGGTTTTTCACAATAAGCCAGTAAGAAATGATGAATGCTTTGTCCAAGCGGATGGCAGAAAAGTTTGTCAGTTCCTGAGAAATGATTGGCTTCTTCCTATATTTTGAAGTTGGAGTCCAATGATGACAGCTGGAATGTGGAGTAAAACAGAAAGGAAGGTGTTCAGGCTGACTCCCATGTTTTGCATTTAAACACTGAGAAAAATGGAATTATTGAGATTTTAGCAGAAACAGGTTGGGTTTTGGATGAATAATTTTATGTGGATATGTTAAGTCTGAAATGCCTTCTAGATATCAAGTGGAGAGGGGCCTGAAATTTAGGGATGATAGGTTTATCCACATATATAGTATTTAAAGAAGCCACCAGGAGAGTAAGGCTGATTTAAAAGAGGCAAAATGTTAAGCTCTGATGTCTCCAATGTTAAGATGAGAGAAAAGAGGAGGAGGAATCTGTCTCAGGAAGACTGAGGGGGTGCGGCCTGTTAGGGACTCTAGCAGGAAAACCAAGAGAAGAAAGAAAGAATTTCAAGCAGGAAAACCAAGGAAGAAAGAAAGAATTTCAATTAAGTCAGATGCTTCTGCCGGATCAAGAAAGATCTGAACTTAAACTTGACCATGAGATTTTGTGATGTGTGCGCTCAGTGATTTTGAGAACCGTTTTGGCAGCATGATGGGCATGGAAGTCTGATTGGGTGCATTCAGGAGAAAATGCTGGAAATTCCTTTCTGAGTGTTTTTTACAAGGGAGTAGAGAAATGGAATAGATGCAAAAAGATCGAAGCAAGAAGAGCTTTTAATGTTGTTGTTTAAAAATAATGGGAGAAGTTGGGCATGGTGGTGCACATCTGTAACCCTGGTACTTGAGAAGCTGAGACAGGAGGATTGAAGATCAGCCAGCCTCAGCAACTTAGTGAGGCCCTGTTTTCAGATAAACTAAATAGGGCCGGGGGTGTAGCTCAGAGATAGAATGCCCCTGGGTTCAATCCCAAGCATTATACACACACACACACACACACACACACACACACACACACACACGGAGAAATAAGATTACTTTTAAAGTTGGTGAGGATAGTACTATGGATTGGGGGAAACTGATAGTATTGATGAAAGGAATTTCAGTGGATACTAAGCATGAAAACCAGATATACCAGATATAATGCATGATGGAATGAATAAGAAGGGAAAAATTTGAGGCAGTATATATAATATAGGTTTTATGTTTTGTTTTGTTTTTGTGGTACTGGGGATGGAACCTAGGGACATTCTACCTCTGAGATATACCCTCAACCCTCTTATATTTTTCATTTTGAAACAGGGTCTCACTAGTTGCTGGGGGCCTTGCTGAGTTGCTGAGGCCGGCCTAGAACCTGTAATCCTCCTGTCTCAGCCTCCCAAATACTGGGAGTACAGGCGAGTGCCACCACACCTGGCAGAGGGTTGCTTTTTAAAGATTAGAAATATGGTAACTTGTTTTCATAGTCCGTGGAAAATCTAGAAGAAGATAATTTGGCTTTGGAACAGAGGGAAAGGAGAGCTGAAAGAAAGATCCCCTTTAGAAGACAGAGAATATAGAATCTAGAACAAAACTTACTTTCTTATCCTTTGGTTTACACACACACACACACACACACACCAAAAAAAAAAAAAAAAAAATGCTGGCTGTGGTGACACATGCCTGTAATCCTAGTTCTTGGGAGGCTGAAACAGAAGGATCACAGTATTGAGGCTTACATCAACTTATACTCTGTTTCCAAATAAAAAACAAAATAGGGCTGGGACTGTAGCTCAGAGGTAGAATGCCCCTGGGTTCAATCCCCAGTACCACAAAAAAAAAAAAAAAAATATGTACAGAATGCATTTGGTATTTCCTGAAATGGCGCTGAAAATACAGTTCATAGGATATTAGTAAATTGGTAGATATTTAGATAACACTTCACGGGGTTGTTAGATTTTTTTCAGATAAAAATGTACATCATCTTGCTTATTTATTTATTTTGTGGTACGGGGGATTCAACCCAGTAGTGTTCTACTCCTGAGCTACATCCACAGCCCTATTTTATTTTATTTTTATTTTGAAGCAGGGTCTCACTAAGTTGTAGAAGGCCTTGCTAAGTTTCTGAGGCTGGCCACGAAGCCACCATCCTCCTGTCTCAGCCTCCTAAGTACTGGGGTTACAGACGTGCACCACCACACCTGGCTCATATTGCATCTTTATATTACTAACTGTTGCTACTTTATATTTCAGGTCTTTAAAATATACTTATTAGCCAGGTGTCGTGGGACATGCTTGTAATGCCAGAACTTGGGGGCCTGAGACAGGAGGATTGCAGGTTTGAAGCCAGCCTCAGTAACTTAGTGAGGCTCTCAGCAACTTAGCGTAATCTTGTTTCCAAATAAAAAATAAAATAAGGCTGGAGATAGAAGGTCCCTGGGTTCCATCCACAGTACCACAATAAATAAATAAATAAATAAATAAATAAATAAATAAATAAATAAATAAATAATTGTAAAAAACCTCAGGTGCACATAATTGAATTTCATACTAATAATCTTGGCTCATAACAAGATGTTATCATTGGCCTATAAATAGCTTTCTTTTTATCCATCTATCCCTGTTTTCATTTGTTCTTGAAAATATAAGGAAAATACCAATTAAACTATGAACCAACACAGCAGGACCTGGAGAACATTATTATTCTGCTATGTGCTTCCTTCAACCTATCTCTCTACCTTCCCTTCCAAAGTAACATACTGAGTTCTTTTTAAATTATTTCATAGCTGTTCTTCGAATATCATTTCAAGTTATCTTCTACTTTTTAAAGTACATTTAAAATATTTAGAGTCAGAAATGGTGGCACATGCCTGTAATTCCAGTACTTGGGAAGCGGAGGCAGGAGGATAGCAGGTTTAAGACCAGCCTCAGCAATGTTGAGAAACTCTCAGCAAGAAAGATAGCAAGAAAATCATATCATTTGCAAGGAAATGCATGGAACTGGAAAACATTATGTTAAGTGAGATTAGTCAGTCACAAAAAGTAAAAAATTGTATGTTCTACCTAGTATGCGGAAGCTAGGGAGAAAGTGGATCATAAGAGGGACTCTAGGCGAAGAAGGAGAAACCTTAAATGAGCAAAGAAGGTGACTTAATTGAAGGGTGGAGCCGGGACGGGGGGGGGGGGGAACACCCTAATGCACATGATGTACTTTCACAAACATATCAAAATCAATCGTTAAACTGAACATGGGAAGGAAGGAGGGAGGAGGGAATGGGACGGAAATTGGAGAAGGGTTAAATGAGAGATGTTTGTGCATGTATGCCTCTACTAGCTTGTACCTAACAACAAAGATGTATGATTATAATGCACTAATTAAAAAAAATCAAAAAAAGGGTTGGAATCATAGCTCCGGGTTGAATGCCCTTGGGTTCAATCCCTGGTAACACACACACGCACACACATACACACACACACACACACACACACACACACACTAATTGTCTAATTGTCTCAGACTTTCTATATATAAGTGCTTGATATTTTTTAAACTTAATTACATATTGCTAAGATTCATTTTTATTGTTGCATATTGCTGTAGATAATTCATTTTGACTGCTGTGTGATATTCCCATTGCAGAAGATTCAGCTTATTCATCTTCTCTGTTGGCAGTAGGCTTTTTGCTTGTTTCCAAGATTGTATTGCTGTGAATATTTTGGCTTGAATTTCCTGCTGTAAATGTGCAAGAGTTTCTTTTGCATACGTATCAAGAAATGGATTTTTCTGGATCTTAGTGTAAGTGGGTGTTCTGCCTGACAAGATAATGCCAAACTGTTTTCCATGGTGAGTTTACAAAATTAAAGTCCTTTTTACAATGAACATGAGATTCAGGATCTACATACCTTGTAATGGCAGGGAAATGAGTGTGTATCTATCAGAAGACTTCACAGGGTTATTTTATTGTGAAAGGACCCAAGTTTCTCTGGTTTCTATCATGTTCTAATGTAGTTGAACATATTTACTCATTTTTATTGGCCACAGAAATTATTATTCTGTGAATTGCGTATTTTCATATTCTGCCCATATTTTATTGTTGTTTTCCTGTGCTTTTCATTTTGATTTGTTGGCTTAGTTATTTACAAAGTAGACCTGCGTTGATAGAATGATCTTATGATACAAGAAACATTAATCTTGGATATTTTCTAGGTAAAAGACACCTCTAGAACTTTATAGGGCTATCTGCTTTCTCAGTGATATCACTGGCTATCTGTTGTCTTTGTTTAATATTAAGGAAAGCTTATAGTTCTATATTTTATAAATAATAAGCAAAATTAGAGGTTTTTTTTACATATTTCACTTATAATTTCTTGTTTTATGTCATAAGTACATGAGATATCTTCAGTCTTGGATACCACAAACGCTTTGTGAAATATAGATAACACATGATATAGATATTTGAAAAGTTAGGGCTGTTTCCTCAGGTGCAGAGCTGGGGAGGATTGACTAGTTTAAAGATGCAAAACACCTTAGGTCTTTCTCATGATGTAATGGCAAATTGGATGTCATTATTGGAGACGAATTAAAAAGTGATGCCCTTTAACCAAGTCTGTGACTGTTAAAGTAAACAGTGGAAAATTATCCGATACGTTGTTAATTGCCTTCCCACTTTCTCAGCAAGTTAGAATCAATAATTAGATGGAAGTATTTCCTGGAATTGGATCTTCCTTTGCTCGTCTTGGCTTTCTTTCAAGACTCCTGAAGATCACATTGTTTGCCTTATACACAATCCCTTGGGGGAGTAACCCCCCCCACCAAATTAAAGAAGATAAAAGAAAAGAAGAATAAAAACAAAATTCCTCTACTATCAAAGAAGTAGGATTTTGTATTAAAGATGTCTTTGCTGTTACATGAATGCATGTAAAATTATGGGAAGAAGTCTTTCCAAGCTCAAAATTATCTGGTTTCTATGTAATTATGCTCTTAGTAAGGTTGATTTGAACATCCTAAACAGTGGTATTAGAGGAAGCGTCTCTAAGAATTATTCTTAATTGCATAGCGACCATTATTCATTGACAACTGATTTATCAGAAACCTATTACATTAAAGGCTTGGGATTGGTTCTGGGAGAGAATACAAATATAAATAAGACACAGTTTCTGCTTAATCTGGAAATATTTTTAGCTTAACTGATGCAGCAAATGAATCGCATTTTTTTTCCTTTTGAAGGGTTTTAAAATCACTAGTGAGATGATATTAGAAACACCATGAAACACATAGTTATCCAGCACCTATTATGTGCAAAGCACTATGCTAGTTTGGGACTTCAAAGAGGATTAAGATTTCATTTTTGCTGTTAAGTATAGAAAGAGATTCAAGCAACCTAATATAAGAATAAGTATAAAGGCATAAAAAGTGCTCCAGGAATATAGTTTAGAAACTACTTGTGAGCCAGGTGTGGTGACACTCTCCTGTAATCCCAGAACTTGGGAGGCTGACAGGAAGATTGTAGTTCAAGGACAACCTCAGCAAGTAGTGAGATTCTTCATCAACCTAAGGAGACCTTGTTTCCAAATAACAATAAAATAGGACTGGGGGTATAGCTTGGAGATAGAATGCCTCTGTGTATGTCCTAATCTCTTCCTCTTGGTTATGGAGATCTGTGCTGGCAGGCCCTGTCATAGGAGTGAGGAGATGAGGAATAGGGACTCATCCTCTTTTGTGTCAGGTAGTTTGGACAGCTGACACAAATGTCCTGTAAACAAAGGTTCCTGGCACCTGCTGTCCTAGCGCTGACCATAAAGGCACCATGCCCACTGTCTCCGACATAATGTCAGCTCACCAGCAGACTGACTCACACAACTGCAGAAAGGTTCTCCCTCACCTCCTGGCAGCACCGAGCGCTGGTATTGGAGGCAGAGCTTCCCCATGGCATTGCGGAGGTGCCGAAAGTTCACAAGAAGACTCCATAAAAATAAAAATGCAAATCCAAAACCAGAAATCCCTTCAGTTTTCTGATGAGCACTACAGAATTCAACCAAAAAAAAAAAAAAAAAAAAGTATATATATACTGTGAATATTTTTTGAAGAGTCTTACTTATTTAAGAATTTCTGTTACAAAACAACAATCGCCAAAAGTTATGTAAATATATGACATGTATATTTCCATTTTCACTACTCACTATTAATACTATTAATAGATTTTGTTTCTTTTAAGAAAATGATTTATTAGGGCATTGTTTAGGCGTACATTTGTGCCTGAAGGCAGACTAGCTGTACTCAGAGTGATCATCAATACATTTTTTTAAACTCCTGCTCCAAGCCTAGTGACCTCTAGTAAATTTGGCGTGTGTGTGTGTGTTTATTTGTTTATAATAAACTCTTATTCATCATAACTAGATGTTTGCAAATGATACCCTCTAAGCAAAAGTAAATAGAGAAGCCAGAGGAACTATTTCACTAGAAATTCACAAATCAGTTCAGACCTATCTGGGAAATTATAATGTAAATAAACCAAATGCATGTGACTGATAAAAAAAAAAAGAAGATGCCAGTTTTATTGGGTTAGGGCCTACCCTAGTGAAGTCATTTTAATGTAATTATCTCCTTAAAGACCTTATCTCCAAATATGGTCACATTCCAAGACACTTAGAGTTAGGACTTTAACATGTGAATCCCAGTGGCAAATAATGTATCCTATAACAACTTATTTTTGTTGTTGGTACTGGGGGTTGAACCCAGGGGGCATTTTACCTTTGAGCTATACTCCCAGCCCTTTTTTTTTTTGTTATTTTTAAAATTTATTAAATTTTTTCTATTTTTAAAATTTTGTTATTTTTTAAAATTTATAAAATTTAAATTTTAAAAAATTTATAAATTTTGAGACAGCATCTTGCAGAGTTGCTGAGGGTCTCCTTATGTTGATGAGGCCGGCCTTTAACTTGTGCTCTTCCTGTCTCAGCCTCCCAAATACTGGCATTATAAGTATGTGCCACCTCTCTTGGCTACATAACAACTTCTTTGTGCATCTCCCTTTTACTAGCTTTCTTTAGAGTTCTTTTCCAGGTAGTTATAACACCAGTCACAGTGACATACGTTATAAATGTATTGCTTAAAAGATGCCACTTTTTAGACTATGGGTACAGGAGATATGTCCACTGCACCCGGGGTTTCATTCTGTCTCCATGGCTTTCACTTTTTTTTTTTTTGCGGTACTGGAGATTGAATTCAGGGGCATTCTACCTCCGAGCTATACCCCCAGCCCTATTTTTTATTCTTTATTTTGAAACAGGGTCTCACCAAGTTGCCGATTGCCTCACTAGGTAGCTGAGGCTGGCTGCGAACCCGGATCCTCCGGTCTCAGCCTTCCAAATGCTGGGATTATCTTCCTCCCTTGCTTTGCTTTGTCCTAACTGGCCTGTTTTCTACTCCTTAAATGCACTAGGAATTGTTCCCACCTCTGACCTTTGTCCCTACAAGGTCTCCCTACCTGAAATCCAATTCTCCCAGTTCTTTCAATGTCTCATGCTTATCTTCTAGGTCTTAGGTTAAAAGTCACTGCTTTGAAGAAGCAAGTAGTTCTGGACACAAAGCTAGAGTGGTCTTCTCAGTTTCTACCCTCATACTAGCTTGTTACCCCTCCCCTCCCCTGCTTAGAAATGGCAGCATTCTGCTACTTATTTCTTTATTATTTATACTGTAACTCACCCTGCATTTTGTTAACTCTTTAAAAAAGGGAACTTACCACCAAGTCATCAGAGCCTGACATGGAACCACGCACATAGCTAATGCTTTTTCTAATGTTTGTTGAATGAATGTCCAAAGGAATTCCTTTTACCAATAATATGTGATACAGATCTCATTCAATCTTAAGTATCTGTATAGTCACATAAGACAAATACTAGATAATGTCACAAACAAATGCTGAGATTATAATTCTGAATGCAAAATATTTGTCAAGAGTCATTGAAAAAGTAGTGTTTGCAAAATTTGGAAACACCCATCACTGTCTTGAAATGATTATAGCCAGAAGAATTTGCATATACTCACACACCTTATAATAAATGAATAAAGAAAATATAGGCTTCTTCATCCCTCTAGACTACCCTCCACTGCCTTGGAATTTATAGCATTAATATTTTATAGGACACCATTTTATAAGCACTATTCTAGAAAACAGATGAACAGTGTCTGTAAGCCAGAGTAAATTGAACAGTCTCACCTAGGAACTTGTTACAGATGCAAATAGTCAGGCCCCAGCTTCTAGCTACTGAAGCGGCATATATGGGCATGCCTTAACAAATGCTCCAGGGATTTTGATGTAGTTAGGTTTTTTTGTTTGTTTGTTTTGTGTGTGTGTGTGTGTGTGTGTGTGGTCCTGGGGATTGAACCCAGGAACATTCTACCTCCGAGCTACACCCCCAGCCCTATTTTATTTTTATTTGGAAACAGAGTCTTGCTAGGTTGATGAAGAGTCTCATTACTTGCTGATGATGCCCTTAAACCTGCCATCCTCCTGTCTCAGTCTTCCAAGTACTAGATTACAAGTGTGTGCCACCACACTTGTAGTTAAAATTGGAGAACCACAGCCCTGGATTGACCTTCTAAAGTAACTTTTGGTTTTTCAGGACTCTTCTCCATTAGTCTCTTTGTCCGGATATAATCTGCCTTAATTTTTTGGAGGAACCTCTCTCTCCCCTGATTTGCAGTGACATAGTATTTCTGCTGTTTAAGACTTTTGCAATTGTCCTTAAGGAACTAGCAGAATGCGTTCTCCCACTCGTGAACCTGTTTGAGTGAAATTGCAATCTTCGGGGTTCAATACATATTACTTGCTTCCTGGATTGCCTATTTCTGGAACAATTCAGCTTTAATGAGCTTATTACAACCATTTTTATTGCTGCATCCAATTTCTAACTCAAGTAAAAATTTAATTAACTTCTCTGCTTTCCAGAGTTGTAATTTTTTTTAACAAGTAAAACTCATGATAGATTGGCACGATCTGTGCTTTTTCTGTCACTATACTTCCAAAGGCTTTGCTTTCCTTTGGATACTAATTCAATAAAGAATTTTGTCATTTTTCCCTCACTCCGTCTTTCCTTGTGTGGCTCAATCCTTTAGAGGGAGAAATATTCAGATTCATTTTTGTGAGGCTAACTTTAGACTTAGAGCATTAAAGGATACCAGTTGTTCTTTGCCTTTTTTGGCATACATCCAATTCCCCAACCTGCATCCAAGAAAGATATTCCATCCTGATAGCAGATTCTATTATTCCCAGTCATGAAGTCTCTTGCCTCTGGCCAGGGAGTGTTATAAACCATCATTTAAGGAAATGATGTCAAAAAGGGCAACAATTTCTGTATTTTTATTAGTAATAAAATTCTATATTACTTATAATAATCACTACTATCATTATTGAACACATTTTGTTTTAGCTATGAGGAAAGAAAGATGACTTACATATATTACCCCAGTTAATACTTTTAATACTAACTAGGAAGAAGCCCAAAGTAATACAACTAGAAGGTATTACAGACAAATTTGGGCTCCAAAATCCCTGATTTAAGGCAGCATGCTAAACCCAGATGTGTCAGTGTAATTGTGTCTAAATTTTGTGTCAACTGTGTTATTATCAAGCCTCTACCTTTTCCTTCTGCCCGGATACCTATATACTTCTTCATGAACCAGTTTTACTTAGAAAGAATCTCAGTAGTGGCCATTATTGGTAGTGAAGGTCAACTAATATGGGATGAGGACATTTATGAGAAAGTCACTGCATTAAATATCTCATTTCAGCAATGCCATTTGATCTCTCTAAAAATCTTGCCTGATAGGTATGGTTAGGCAGCTATTGAAGGGTTAAGTAACTGTCCAAAATCACACAGAGCAGAGCATGAACAGGTGTGACTTGATCCCAATTACCAGCAGATGGTGTGTCTGTTGTTAAAGGTGACATGAATCATCTTTACAGTTATTCACCAGTTTTCTTCACTCTCCAAAGATTCATTCCTTTTCAGCCATTACTATTTTTCTCTTCATCATCCTATGGTCACATTTTCTCTTTTTTAAAAGCTTACTTCTTTATAGAGGCCAATCATATGATGGACTATAAAAAAAATCACAAAGGCTGAAAGCTTTTGTGTCTTTGCACTGCCTGTTGTAACAATGCCCAGGGGTGATGTATCTTTGAAGAAATAAGGTCCTGGTAAGTAATTGGGGTTTCTCTTTTCTGGGAATGTAAACACTGTTTTCTGGTTTGGTTATACTTCGGTCTACACTTTTCATAAAGATCCATTATTTTGCTAAAAGTTTTAGAGGCTTGTAAAAATATGGTATGTCATACCTGTATTTACTCTTTAATTATCTAACCCTGCTAGGCTGTAAAATTGGCAATTATTTTTTCACACATATTTGCTTTGTACCTACTAGGTCCTGTTACAGAAGTAAAAACTGATATATATGTCACCAGTTTTGGACCTGTTTCTGATGTTGAAATGGTAGGTATCTGGGAAACTTAATGTACCTTTGGAAGTTTGAAGAAAAACACACCAGAAAAGAGGCAGCTAATATTTAGTTTATTGTCAGTCAGGAAAAGCTAGAAATTCAAAGAACAGCCAAATTAAAAGTTTATAAAGAACAAGACATTAAATTTGCATTTCAGCTGTAACATTTGAGTATTTGTTTATAGAGTCATTCTCAATAAAAAAGAATTTTCCTATCACTAATTCCATAGACAATGTCGTGTATGAGTTTTTTTTTTTTCCTTTAGAAACTATTAAATAAGAGAAAATTAGAGATTATAATTAGTTTTGGTATGGACTAATTTTAGATGCTGTTATACTCCTAATTGCTCTTAGTACTTCATGTTGCCCAATTCTTAGCTGCTCAGCCCTCTCTTCTCCCTCCTTCTCTCTCATCCAGAGAGGTTAGAATACCACGCACTGGCCAGCAAGAATCCATATATTCCATCATGCTAAATTATATTAAATATATTTGTTTAACATGACAAAGAACCTACTTTATTTTTTTCCTTAATACTAGGCATCTAATGATTTGAAACCCTTGGGTTATTTGACTAATTTTAATGAACTCTGTGAAAACAAAATTTATGTGTTTGAATTCATCTTAAAGAAATGCCTACATTTTTATGTTTAATTATCAAATGATATTTATTACACATTAACTGAGTATTGCTGTCTGGGCTATAGTAAAGCCCAACTATAATTAGTTGGTGCTGGTAGCTTTATTGAATGATAGTAATTATTATTGCATGATTAATATATTTGATGATTTATTCTTTATGAATGTCGGAGATAAAGGGATCAATATGCACATCCCATATTCTAATTACTGAGAACTTTTATGCTCTATTGATTTAAGATAATTTCTGCTTTTGCTAATTTCATTTGGAGATGTCTTTTCTATGTGTGGGAAAGAGGCTAGAATTCAATGCATTTTCCTGCATTATATGTGTGGTCACCTTTGATTTGAGAATCTCATAAATTGATTTCCCTAGGAATACACAATGGATGTGTTCTTCAGACAGACATGGATTGACAAAAGACTAAAGTATGATGGCCCCATTGAAATTTTGAGGTTGAACAATATGATGGTAACAAAAGTCTGGACCCCCGATACTTTCTTCAGGAATGGAAAGAAATCTGTCTCACATAATATGACAGCTCCAAATAAGCTTTTTAGAATTATGAGAAATGGCACTATTTTATACACAATGAGGTAATCATTTTTCTTCTTTACTTTTTTTTCCTTTTCTCTCTCCATTCCTTTCTTCCTTCTTTCCTTCCCTCTTATTTTAAGGATCTATAAAATTAATTTAGCAAAGAGTTGATTTTAATCATTTCATTGTATTTTTCCATCGTAGACTCACCATAAGTGCAGAGTGTCCCATGAGATTGGTGGATTTCCCCATGGATGGCCATGCTTGCCCTCTGAAATTCGGGAGTTGTAAGTTACAATAAAAGTGGTATTTGTTTTTCTGATTATCTCATGAAAGCTGATGTGTGTGTGTGTGTGTGTGTGTGTGTGTGTGTGTGTGTGTGTGTGTGATTTGTCATAATCCAACATTTAAATAATTATTCATGAAAAAATTGTCCAAGGTTCGATTTTTAGGAGACTACTTACTAATATTTTAAAGTAAAGAAATAAAAATTCCCTTTTCTTCCCCCCCTCCCAGACAAAAACCCATTTTTAACAGATAGTCTTAGTATACTGAGTCATAATTAATAGGTTGATGGTCACTGGTAAAATTTAGGGGATCTTTTAACCATCTGTGTTGGTTGTGTAATATGGAAAGTGCAAATGATTCTTTTTGTTGTTGTTATTATTTAAGTTTGTGTTGCAAGCAGAGTTGTTTGCAGCAGGCTTGGGAAAAGTCCAGAGAAGGCACATAATTTCTCGACATAACATAGGTTAAAGCAACATGAGCAGCACTGTTAGTGGCTAAAGCATGATGAAAGCATAGTAGGAGGTGGGGTTCGGGGAGAAGATAGTGCCTTGCAGACCACGTTAAGAAGTTTAGATTCTATCTAAAAGCTAGGGGAGGGCTTTGAAAGGTTTTACAAAGGGTCATGGCTTTCTTTGACATTTTATTTCAATTTAGCTCTTCTATGATGAATGAGTTGCAAAGATGCCGGGGGAGAAACAGAGGCAAATTGAAGTCTGTTCTTTTAATACAGGCAAGATGGTGATGGTGTAGGTTAGGATGGTACGAGAGGAGCAAGTGTGAAATAGATGTGTTTGGGAAATTTTGTAGAGAAGAAGGCAAAAAGAGGAGATGAATGGATCGGAAAGAACATGAGATTTCTTTTTTCAAGCTCCTGTCTCTGAGATGATAACAAAATGTGATTCCTCTTCTAGGGTCTGCCTCAAACACTTGATTCAGTCAGAATCTACCAAAAATAGATGCTGGCTTTTACTATTGCTTTAGACTCTTGGTTGCACCGATTGTGAAACTTGCCTGCTGTTCTCATTGCTCATTGCTTAACTTAATGAGAATTGGCAGTCACTATTCTTTTTATAACCAGAGTAATCACAATATTCAGTGGGCTCACTTGAAACTAGAGTAAGTCATTTGCTCCCTGACCAATGATTTAATGAGAGAAGATAGAAACAGAAAAATACATAGAGAGAGTGAACTCACAGGGACTGGAGTTTGCATTGTAATAATTTAAATTTCACATAAGTTAGTTTTTTTCTACAGGAAGATTTTTCCACCTCCCACCCTCTCTATTTCTCATAAAAAGCCTTCTTGAACAATGTTGGTACTCACTGAGGCTTTGTATAGAATAAATCATACATTGGGAACTGATGTTTCTGGGACTTGGAATTAAAAAGCAAGGTACATTATATTCAGCAAGTAAAGGCCCTTAATTTTTCTGAAAAGAGAAAATAGTGTTTAACTATGTTTACAATTCAGAAGAATAAGAAAAAACAGGAAAGAAAAAAGATTCTTCCAGCAAGATAGGGTAGCCAAGAATAGAATACCTGATTTAAAATATTATTGACAAGAACATAACATACAGGACTTTAAATATATGACAAAGTGCGAATATACTTCAGGAGATAAATGCTGACACAATTGTATAAGGCTGAAGGACAACACAGCCTCACAGAGTCCCCTTTTCAAGGTCATTTGTAAAAAGCATCTCTCTGGGTATGGACTTCATTGGTAGAATTAAACAATCCCACAAGGGCCTCCTGTGTAGTAGCCATTTTAGACAGGTTGGTAGGGGGGATGATACACAATTCATTCTGGTTCTTTTCAACTTATTTGTGTTTAAGCCAAGTTATCTCTTTTGGGTAGATGGTAAGCAAGCAGCTGGTCTCCATTTGCACTGAACACCGAATAATAGGAAATGGACTTAGATTGCCGCTGGGAAGGATTTGTTGAAGATAGAAGGGAAAATGTCCTGATTATAAGAGTTTAAAGGTAGTGGGACTGGTTGTGTAATTATATTCCCCGGAGAGCTTTACAAACAGCATAGGCAGTTGCCACACTGTTAGAATGGTCCCCAAATAACCCGGTATTGGCCAGAGGCAGAGTCTAGAAGAAGTGACCCCTGCAGAGCTCTCCCACCAGTAGGATTTGTTTTTGCTTTGTCATGTTATTAGAGGGAGCATCTGGTACTTTTCTAAATGGCAGAGCTGTATTCAGATGGAAGAACTCAGCATTGATCAAGTACTGGAAGAGAGAAGGAAAAGAAGCAGGAGTTTGACAGCACTTTTTTTGGGGGGGGGTAATATATCTGCTCTTCATCTGCTTATTTTATTAGCATAGAAACACATTCAAGTGTGTTGATGTATATGTAGCTTTGTAGATTCCTCAGATTTAGTCTCTCCTCCTCCAGTTCTTCAGAACAAAGACAGTAAATACTGCTGAGTTGCAAGACTAGTTGTTTAATATCTACAGATTTATAGTAAGCATGGTTGAATAGGTCATAATGAACATTCTTTTCATTTACTCCATCTTTCGTGAGCTTGTTATATTCTAAGGAGCCCTGACTGTAACCATACTCTCTGCTCTCATTCAGATGCCTATCCGAAGAGTGAGATGATCTATACTTGGACAAAAGGTCCTGAGAAATCAGTGGAAGTGCCAAAGGAATCTTCCAGTTTAGTTCAGTATGATCTGATTGGGCAAACCGTGTCAAGTGAAACTATCAAATCGATTACAGGTGAGATGTTCAATGGTTAAAGTCAATATGTGACTTGGCATGAGCAATAGAGTTTTGTCCTAGCTTTCTCATTGAAAAATCTAGTGTTTTCAGAGGAACAACAATTTTCCAGAAATAGATTTGGTGCATAAACCACAGCTCAGAATTCATATTTATATTTATAATCTTATTTCAGTTTAAAATACATTCTGAGTTGGTGAGATGTGAGAAGTGAGTTGGTTTTCTTATTCCGAAATAAAAGCCAGTAATCAAATATATTAAAAGTATTTTCAACAAAATTTGATGCAAGAAGTCAGACATTACTTATTTGGTGCTTTCCAAAAATCTTTTTTTAAAAAATTTCCCCAATTTTATGATGACACTTTCCTCCTTTTTCCAAAGTAAAAGCAGAATATAAAGCTTAATCTCAAAGAACATTAAAGGTAGACATTAAAACAGTCACATAAATAAATGGATAGCTATTACTGATGATTCTTGGTCTTTGGAATATGAATGCAAAGAATCATAGGATTTAATTTTTAATCATACTTAATGGGAAAATCTGCTGATTATTAATTATTTTATAACTGATCCTTATATACACATATTACAAGGAATTTTTTTGTGTGTGATTGTTATCTTAGTCCATTTGTGCTGCTATAGTAACAGGTCTTCCAACTGGGTAGTTCATAAAGAAGAGAAATTTATTTCTGAGAGCTCAGGAGGCTGAGAAGTTTGAGCATCAGGTGCCATCAGATTCAGTGTCGGTGAGAGTTTGTTTTCTGGAGTAGAATGGTGCCTTCTCTGGTGTCCTCACATGGGGACATCACAGGTAGATGGAAGGGGGCTTGCACTTGGGAATTCTTTTATAAGGAGTAATACCACTCATGAAGGCTCCACCCCATGATCTAATCACCCCAAGGCCCAGCTCTTAGTAGCAACACATGGTGATTAGTTGTTTAATATCTACAGTTTTCAAACTGGGCATGGTGGTGCACACTTGTAATCCCAGTACTTGGGAGCCTGAGACAGGAGGATCCGGGTTTGTGGCCAGCCTCAGCTATTTAGTGAGGCTGTTTGCAACTTACTGAGACCCTGTTTCAAAATAAAGAATAAAAATAAGACTCAGAGTGTAGCTCAGAGGTAGAATGCCCCTAGGTTCAACCCCCAGTACTGGAAAAAAAATAAATAAAAATTAAAAAAAAATACAGTTTTCTAAGTTGTCAGTCATAGTGAACATTATTTTCATTTACTCCATCTTTCTTTTTTTTATTATTTTTATTGGTGCATTGTAATCATACATCTTTGTTAGGTACAAGCTGGAAAGGCATACATCTCTCATTTAACCCTTCCCCAATTCCTGCCCCACTCCCTCACCCTACCTCCTTCTCAAGTTCAGTTTAGTCATTGACTTTGATATGCTTATGAAAGTACATCATGTGTATTAGGGTGTCCCCCCTACCTCATCACCTTCTGTTAAGTCATCTTCTTTGCTCATCTAAAGTTTCTCTTTCTTTGTCTAGAGTTTCTCTTTTGTCCCACTTTCTTCCTAGCTTCTGCACATTAGGGGAGAGCATATGATTTTTTACTTTTTGTGACAGACTAATTTCATTTAACATAATGTTTTCCAGTTCCATCCATTTCCCTGCAAATGACATGATTCTGTTCTTCTTTATGGCTGAGTAAAATTCCACTGTGTATATATCCCATAGTTTTGTAATCCATTCATCTGTTGATGGACATTTTAGCTGGTTCCAGAGTTTGGCAATTGTGAATTGTGGAGCTCTGAACATAGATACACATGCATTGGTCTGATAGTTTGGTTTCCATTCTTTTGGGTAGATACCCAGAAGTGGTATTGCTGGATCATATGGTAGGTTCATTCCCATTGGTCCGAGGATCCTCCATACTGTTTTCCAAAGTGGTTGCACTAGTCGGCAATCCCACCAACAATGTATTAGAGTTCCCACTTCTCCATATCCTCGCCATCATTTGTTGTTGTTTGTGTTTTTGATGATTGCCATTCTAATTGGGGTTAGGTGAAATCTCAAGGTAGTTTTGATTTTGCATCTCTCTGATTGCTAAGGATGCTGAACATTTCCTTATACACTTATTGGCCATTTGTATTTCTTCTTTTGTGAAGTGTCTATTTAGATCCTTTGCCCATTTTTATTGGGTTGTTTTCTTATCTGAATTTCTTGAGTTCTCTGTATATTCTAGATATTAGTTCATTATGGGAGGAGTAGCTAGCAAAATTTTTCTCCCATTCTGTGGGCTCTTTGTTGAGGTTCTTGATAGTTTCCTTTGCTGGACAGAAATTCTTCAGTTTAATTACTCCATCTTGCAACCTAATCAGGTTTCAGCACTTGAATTTGGGGATGAGACAAATATTGAGACTGTAGCAATAGTTAAAATTGACTCAATAGTTACCACCATTCTAAATTCTTTCCATGTGTTAATCATAGCATTCCCATAACTTTCCTATGAGGTAGATACTGTCACTATCTTCACTTTACTCCTGAATCAGTAAATACAATGTATTTAAATAATTTGCCTGAGTCATATAACTATTAAATAGTAAAAGCAAAATCCAAACACAGGCACTTTGAATTCTGAACACCTGAAAAAGTCTTGAATTCCAGATTAGAATGTTAAAATTGCACTCTTAGAGAAGGAATGGTCATTATTAGATAAGGAGCAAAGAAATGACACAGTATTTTGTTATTATTTTTGTTTTAAGAAAAGGGTGATTAAGGCAGTGATGTGAAGGGGTGATGAATCCAAAATAGTCAAATTCAAAAAAGCAGAGAATAGTGTGATTGCTTTGGGCTGAGAGGGAAGGCGAAACAAGGGACCACTAGTCAAAGTGTGCAAAGCTTCAGTTGCTGTAGATGATGAATCCTAGCTCTCTGGTACACTGTTATCATTAACAGTACTGTCCTGAATACTTAAAAATTTGCTAAGTGGATAGATGTTAGGTGCTTTTATCATGAAAATACTAAAAGAAGTGGGAATAAACTTTTGGAGATAATGGAAAACTTTTTGACATAGATTGTGGTGATGGATTTACAGATGTGTAGTTATCTCCAAACTAATCAAGTTATATACATAAAATATGTACAGAGGTTTGCATGTAGATCAATAAAGTGGTTTAAGAAGTTAAAAGCAAACAAAACAAATTAATTATGAAAACTAAAATGAATGCATAAATTCTTGTTAAAAGGCATTTTAATGTACTTTTATTGGCGCAGCTTAATTATACATTATAGTCAGGTTCAAAATGATACAAACATACTTGCATACAGCAATTGGTGTGTTTACTTCTGGATTTTCCCCAAACCGATCCTGTGTAAATTAGTGAAATCGGTGGTGATACTTTCATATATGGACATGGCATTGTTTGAACTGTTTCCTTTATCAATTCTCCTTTTTCCTCTCCCCACCTGATCCCCCAACCCCCTTCCACTATTCTCCTGGTCCCTCTCCTCATTTATCTAAAGTCTATTTTGATTCCTCTTTTCTCCTTAACTTCCTCATATGAGAGTACTTTAGCCTGCTGTCTCCCCTATTAAAACTGCTCTGTGTAAATCTACACACTCTGCCATGAAATCAATGGTGTTGCTCTTTTCTTTTGAGTTCCGATCAGTTTGATCTTCCCAACAATTGTCATGACTATTATTATTTTGGGGACACCCTCTTCACATCAATTATCAAACTATATAGTAGCCTTCTAAAGTGTCACTTTACCTCTTATCTATCCAGGAACATATATATATATATATATACATATATATATATACATATGTATATATATATGCATATATATTTATTTACTTAAAATATAATATGTAAATATGTATTTATTTAAAATATTCATTTTCCAACCTGTAAGTGGAGTTTAAAACACATGGGGGGGAGGTGGCATTTTTGAACTTTGGGAGTCAGAGTCTGTGAATAAGGCTATTGCTCCTAACTTTCTTAATATGTTCCTTTCACATATAACAGTAAAAATATTGATTAGCAGCTACCAGATATTTTAGGGTTTATTTCATTTATTAGCATTTTAGGTTATCCCTCCATGTTATACATGTCTGTTTATGTAACATTTAGATATTCAGCTCTACCCTAAAATTAAGACAGCCTCTCTTTAAGCTTGTATTGTAATGTGTATAAAACATATCTGAATGAAATAGATATATTCATATGTATAATTTTATGTACCTTTATATATGAATGAAATCTATCTACCTATACTTTTTATGTGTGTGTTTCCATTTTTTTCTAGTGGCTTTTTGCAAAAGTTAGGTCTTAATTTTGCTCTCAAAAAAGGTTGAAAATTAAAACTAATTGTTTTAGCAGACCTTCAAAATAGAAAGCTTTGCCAAAGCTTTTCAAAATTATAGCACAAATTCCTTAGTCATACACAAAATGAAATGATTTTCTGAATAATGATCTTCAATATCATTATTATACATACATATACCCTGCACCCCATCCTGTCCCCAGTTTAGGCAATTGTATACTTCCAATTGTTTGCATTATGCACAAAAGATAATTTATTTGCTCGGGATATTGTTTGTTAGTTTGAAATATGGATTCATGAAACCATTGAATAATTGCCTAAAAAATAAAAACATGTGTATGTATGTCATTGTCAACATGATTTACATTATGATGTACCAATAAAAACACACTAAAAATTAAAAAAAATAAAAATGCATTTTTCATATTTCCTTGGCAGGTGAATACATTGTTATGACAGTTTACTTCCACCTGAGACGGAAGATGGGCTATTTTATGATCCAGACATATATTCCATGCATTATGACCGTGATCCTTTCTCAAGTTTCCTTCTGGATAAATAAGGAATCAGTTCCAGCTAGGACCGTATTTGGTAATGCAATTCATTTCTTGAGTGTTTTTGTCCACATTATAATTTAATCATAATTCATGAGAATAGTCCTTAAATACATCTAAGAAAATATTAAATACAAATATATCTAACTTTACTGAATAGAGAAGCATGTAAGTGTTCATTTTTATCTAGCCAATAGAAAGTGATAGTGCTTGGGAGAGATGGGGCACTCTGTCCCATCCTCTGGGGTCACATCACATTTCCCCTGTTGAAAACCAGTCAGGTGAAGACTAACTGTGAATCTGGATGTAATTTCACTTTTGGTGATATTCTTGGGCTCCTAGCATAATGCTGTGTAATTGAATTAAAATTATATCTAGGTGTTAAAATGAAATGCACTGAGAGCTTAAAATAAAACAAATAAAAGTCATGGCTGAATGAATATGAAAGCCTTAGAATAACTTGGCTTTTAATGAAGAGGAACAAAATGTAAATGGTTTAAATGTGTTGAATTGGAAGGTACTGTGTTCTTAGCTTATACGCTTATTATTATATTCTATCTACACAACTTTTTGTTTTCTGAACCAACATATTCTCTGTTTTAATTGTAGTTT
This sequence comes from Graphiurus murinus, assembly GCA_004027655.1. Lineage (NCBI taxonomy): Eukaryota > Metazoa > Chordata > Mammalia > Rodentia > Gliridae > Graphiurus > Graphiurus murinus. Next base: position 28,286 of record PVLC010000213.1, on the reverse strand, counting down.
CCTATACATAGTGTACTAAACCATATGAAGACCAGAGCATATGAGTTTAAACTGATTTTTGTAACTGCTAAGTCTTTTACGCGTCAGTCATGCTTTTGCATTGCAAAATTATTCACAATTATATCTTTTTCTATTCTTTCTCTGTTTATTGTGAGTAGAAAGAGAATTCAGTGGAAGGATAAGAAGGAAAATTATCAGAATATCTTTGGAATGGAGATAAAGTCTTCACAAGAAGTGACAGTTTCCCTTTATTTTCCTATTTGGAAGTATCAAGGCCAGGTGCCACATCCCCTGTCATACAATAGCTCAAGGGAGGCTGATAAGAAGAAGTAGGAGGGAGTGGAGGCCATTTATCCTACCTCTCCATCCTCTGAGAGAACTGCTAATAATGGTTTCTTAAGTTCTTCAGTGGACCCCAGATCCTGCAGTGATATTTCCTCCATAAACAACCACCATTCCTTTAGTATTAAGCTCACTTGCAAAGCTACTTGAACCACAGCGAAGAAGTTCATATAAGGGGTTAGTGTGGCGGTAGGTTGTGATTTCAGCAAGTATAATGGTTCTACCTACTTCATAGAGTTATGAGGGTTTCATTAAGGAATAACTACATATTGTAAGTGTGGAATAAAGTCTATCTAACTAAAGAGAAGAGTGCACATGAGAGAAAACAACATATCTAAGCATTGGACTATAACAGATCAGGGCTTAAAACCAAAATCTACCACTTATTTTTCCATCCATAAAATGATATTGACACATGTCAAAAACTAGAAAGGATTTAAAGAGTACACACAGTACTCAATATAGACTATGCACAGTACTCAGTATAGAGTACCTGGAACATTTATTGTATGTTACTCTCTCTCATACTTTTCTTGCACAGGGGAAATTTATTTTGTGTTCTGAGTTGGTTTTACTGGTTTTTAAAGAAAACAAATATATCTCTCTAGTGTGTATTACCAGACATTCTGAAGTTCTTGATGTTCTTTATCTCACTTAACACCTGCACTAATCTTGGGTCTTTACACATCATGTTCAGAGGCAGTGTGACTGGACAAGAAGTATCTGCTGAGGCCAAGCACTTGATCCAAGTCTCTTAACTGACATGAGCACAAAAAACATAGTATTTCAGGAGCTATCATTATTGAATTTTTAAAAAAATCTTATGTTTCTATTTAACTTTACAAATGAGAAAATCAATTATATGCATATTATTGTGTTCTTTCCATAGTCCTAAGGCACTAAAAAATAATGACAGAAAATACTGATCTATTATAGATAGCCAGGAGGAAGACATTATAGTGTCAGGAGTGCAGACTCAGGCTCTAACCTCAGGGCCTGCAACTTAATAGCAATGAACCTTTAGTGAGTTATTTCTGCCTATTTCCTTGTTTGTTAAAATAGGATGAATGGTCATACTTACTTCATAGGGTTGCTATGAGAATTAAATGAGTTAATCTGAATACAGCAGTTGAAATAATACCTACCACATAATATATACTATTTAGTGCTATTTATTAGTATGGCATTCCATGCTGCCCTGTACCTCATTCAAGAATTGCTTCAGACTATAAAGTGAATATTGTCATGTTGTGACTGGTTGATAATCTTTGTTGATTATAAACTGACAGTTACTGTTCTGTCCCCACTTGTCCCCAAACAATAGAAATTTCCAGTGGTGTTGGGAAGGGATAGCATTGGTTATAGCTATACTCACCCAACATTTTCTACCCAAATAAGATAGTACAAGGAAGCTAAATAGTATGTAGTAAAGATATTAATATTACTAGTACTGATGATGAAAAGATTTGCCATATACTTTGGGGGTCATCTAATTTATCCTTCATAATAATTCAGTAAGGCAGGCAGTTCTAACTCTTTATAGATAAGGAAAATGGCTCAAATATGTTAAGAAGCCTGTATTAAGTCATATAATTGTGAGTAGTAGAGCGAAAGCAATATCTGTCTTACTTTGAGAACTCAGTTACTCTGTCTTCACAAGGGGTGTGGGAGCTTCTGGGGAATTCTAGAGCTGCTGAGTGAGATTGTATGGAAGTATGCTGATGATACTTTGTGAGTAAGATTTTTCATTTGAATCTTTCTCGTTTGTGCCTATGTGCCAAGATGTTGGTTTTGGTTGATCAAGAAAATGATTCCAAAAAAAAAAAGAAAATGATTCCAGTAATTAAATATTTAAAGACCTAAGCTGTATCAGAATAGCAATTATGAGACTGCCTGCTGGAAGTTCTAGAATGGTTCTTTCACAGGAAAGGAAAGTTTTAAATATCTTGGGGTATTACCAATCTATTTCATAAGAGATTTAGGTGGACATTAACAGTGGACTAATTTTTTTCTTCCCTAAGTCTCATTTCCTTCTTTACTCATAGGAGAGAATTTGCTGAATCAGAGATGTTACTAGAGACCATGCAAAACAAACCCCCAAAACATCAGCATAAGTCTGAGAAGCAGAGTGTGCTAAATTCTTTCCAAAGGCCTTCTTTCTCCAAACTTGTATGACTCTAAGTTTTCTAATTATTCTAGTATGGTAAAACATTAAACACGAGTAAATGCCAGCTGGCATATCTAAATCATTGCTATTTCATTTTCTAGGAATGGCCAGCCAAAAATTCACTCTTGTGTACAGTCTTAGCCTACTCTTACATATCTTCTCCCAGTTCCTGGGCCAGCCAATATGGTGCATATTCAGCATTCTAAATGCAAGGACTGGCATCAATACTTGAATGTGTCAAAAAAATTATGGCTTTGAAATGCTTTCAGAGTAGAGTCAGCTTAGCCATTTACGGCAAATGTGCTGTCTTCCTAGATGCAGAGGAAGCATGACTTCTAATCTGAAGGGCTGGTTTCAGTTTGCCGTGCTACTAGTACTTATTAGATCAAATGCTCCACCTGAAACTGGGTGTAATCAGTACATCCCTGACAAGCTAGTGCTTTCTTCAAATTTGAATACCTGTCAGAGAGAAGTTTCTTTTTGTTTGATTTTTTGGTAGTGGGGAATCAAACCCACGGCATTCTACCTTTGAGCTACACCTTCAGAATTTTTTAAATTTTTATTTTGAGACAGGATCTTGATGAATTATTGAAGGTCTTGCTGAGTTGCTGAGGATTCCCTTGAGTTGCTGAGGCTGGCCTCAAACCTGGGATTCTGGGATTCCCCTGTCTCAGCCTCTCAAGTACTGGGATTATAGGTGTGAGCCACCATGCCTGGCTCAGAGAGAACTTCTTAATGTCTAAAGAGATGAAAACTTTTAAACACTTAGCCAATTGTTTATGCCAGATACTTTCCTAATTTTGCCAATAGTCATAAAATAGGAATCATAATATCTGGAGGGCTATTTCATAAACTTAAAAATCAAGCTGATCCAAAATAATGACAGAGAAATGGAAAGTAGCTGCATATCCAGCAGTAAGGGTGTCCACAGTACCATTGGAGTCATAAGCCTGTTGATATTTCCTCCTCAATAATTGGAATGCAATTTTTGTATTCTTTACTCAGTAATTGCTTCAGTATTCTGTTACTGTGTATTAAGATGATTTTTTTTTTCCGCATCATAGTAGGAGAAGATGAAAACTACTGCTTCTATTATAAGAAAATGCTTAAAGTACCATAGATAATCTTTAGTTCTTTACATTTGAATTTAAGTTTCCTTTTTGATTATCACATTACGGTCTATATAGAATCTTCTGAGTGCTATTCATATTTTTATTCTTTAAAATTATTATTTGTGTATGTGGTGATACAGGAATTGAACTAGGAGCATTCTACCTCTGAGCTACATCCCCAGCCTGATTTTATTTTGAAATAAGGTATCACTAAGTTATGGAGGGTCTCGCTAAGTTGCCTAGGCTGTGTGTGAACATGCAATTCTCCAGTCTCAGCCTCCCAAGTACTGGGATTGCAGGTGTGTACCATCATGCCCAGCAATATTCTTATTTTTACTGTGCTCTTTCTTTATTATATTTTCATGTGCTTTCAGCATTATTTCTATGACATAGAAGAAACTGCTTACATAGCTCAGAAAGTTGTATAACATTTTAGAATTCCTAATGGTCCATTACATTTAAATTGTTATGAATAAGAAGAAACATTTTTATTTGTTTTTAAAGTTGGTAGTCAAAGTTTCTCAAAGGTATTTTAGGATTTATTAATGTACTTCCAACCAGCATAAGAAAGATGCCATTTTTCTGAGACTTAAAGTGGATGTGTAATTGTTCAAAATTGTCTTTCTGAAACAAAGTCCAATAAATTCACAATATTGCATTTTTATAGAGATGTAGATACCCATATACTTCACTGAGTAAACGTCTTTAAAAATATATTTTCAGCTGGGCATGGTAGTGCATGCTGCTAATCCCAGTACTTGGGAGGCTAAGACAGGAGTATTGTAGGTTCACAGCCAGCCTCGCTAATTAGTGAGGACCTTTGCAACTTAGTGAGACCCTGTTTCAAAATAAAGCATAAAAAAATAGGGCAGGAGGTGTAGCTCAGAGGTAGAATGCCCCTGGGTTCAAAACCCAGTACCGTGAATATCTATCAATTGATACATATTCTAATAAAATGATAGATATGCTAATAAAATGATTTAAAAAATCACAAAAATATTTATAAAAAAGAATGCAATCAAATCCTCAAATTTCTTTTTCTGTATCATTTATAGACTGTTTTAAAAAAGATCTATAGCTCATGTGCTACAGAGTTGCTCCAATTTTTCATGTTGTAAGCATTGAAGATTCAGAAGGAGACTGGAAATCAGAGAAATGTATTGCTGAGGAAGTGGGAAAATGAGTTTTTATTTACTGTGCATTTATCATGTGACTGGCACTATGTGAAATATTATGGTAATCCCTGAGGCAATATTCAACATGTCTGACCTCAAAGAGGCTCTACTTAATCAAGTTGGAAACAAGGTTTATATATTTGGAACAGTAAGGGAATAGTACAAGACAGAACATAATTAAATGCTAAGTTGAAGAGGCAGTATTGTTTACCCTAAATCAAAATATGATTATTCCTTTATTGTTGCCTGGGTTCACTGTCTCTTCACTTGAATATGCATTATTTGCCTTTCAGCTGGGAATTGACATGGACTGGAATATACAGTTTTGATGCCTTTACCATTGTCGTCGTCGTCATCATCATCATTATCATCATCATCATCATCATCATCATCACTACCACCATCATCACCACCATCACCACCACCATCATCATTCCCCAGATAACTGGGTGTGTCAACTTCAGAACCTACCTTAGTCATTATATAAAATGAGTTCAAATGGATGTAATAAATCCACACAAGAATTTCCAGGCTTAACTCTATAATATGGATTAGATAGATGTAGATGGAAAAAGGAATAACTATGCAAGTAATTACATCCTCAAATAGTGCATTACTCTGTAAGGCCAGTGGCAATGGATTTTTTTCCATGAGAATGGTAACCAACCTTTTCTGTGGGCAGAAAAGGTGGTTTTCCTGGGACGTGGTACTTCAAAAGCCTACTGTTAGAGGTGAAGTACCTCAATTTTTGTTGCAAATATTTTCGTGCCAGACATAAACTGTTGAATGATAATCACCCCCTTTTTTGTGCTACTGGGAATTAAGCCCTGAGACATTCTACCTCTGAACTATACCCCATCCCTATTTTATTTTTTTATTTCAAAATAAGGTCTCACTAAGTTGCTGAGAGCGTCACTAAGTTACCGAGGCTGGCCTTGAATCTGAGATCCTCCTTTCTCAGTCTCCCAAGTACTGGGATTACAAGCCTGTGCTGCCATGTCTGGCACCCAAATGTTTGAAACCCAATAGCTCTAGAAATCTATTTTTCTAGGAATACACTTTATAGTTTTAGTAAATTAGGCTCCTGAACAGCTAGTAAATTTTCATATTAATTTAATGGATAATTAAAGATAAAGACATATATCTTTTTCTAGCAGTCATAGCATTGAGTCATGCTTAGCCAGGAAATTCTGAATCTCCAATATCTGAGGTCAATGTTCTTAACTTCCCACTCCTGATTCAGAGTCATTGCTTCAGTGAATCATGCTTCCTGCTAGGTGTGCATATAGATTCCTTAGGTATATTGACTCAGATTCCAATATCAATTCACGCTACGCTACGTGCTTTACATACTTTTCATTTTTATAACAAGCCTGGTGCGTATCAATGAAGTCTCCATAAATTTTGCAAACTTCAAGTCACATTGAGCAAATAGTTTGAAGGGCCAGGAGTATACCTTATCTATCTCTTACTCCAAAGCCTGCTGATTTCATTGAGACACTTGGATTCAAATCCTCCATCAAAGATGATTTGTCTGAGTTATTGTTAACTTCATTTACCTCATTCCACCTAATCCTTAGGGTGTTTTTGCTTGTTTGTCTGCTCATGTGTTAGTTTTGCATCGAAATGACAGTAACATGTTTTGTCTCTTTGCTCTTTTGCTTTGAAGGGATAACCACCGTCCTCACCATGACCACGCTGAGCATCAGTGCACGACATTCTTTGCCCAAAGTATCCTATGCTACTGCTATGGATTGGTTCATAGCTGTCTGCTTTGCTTTTGTGTTTTCTGCCCTTATTGAGTTTGCGGCTGTCAATTATTTCACCAATATTCAAATGGAAAGGGCCAAAAAGAAGACATCAAAACCTCTTCCGGAAATTCCAGCGGCCCCAGTGCTGAGAGAAAAGCGCTCCGAAGTACCCCTGCAGGTATCTGACTTTTATCTCCTTCAGTCAAAGATTTTAGCTCCTTCTTGGCTAAATTGTGTTGCCAAGGAAAAAGCAGAACTTGAAAATGTGAGTGACAATTTCTAAGTTGTTAAAAGTCCAGGAAAATATAAAAAGAGGTTTGTGAATTCAAACTTTAAAAGTGATTAAAAGTTTAAAAATGAAGCAGCTCAGAATGAGGTAGATGTGGGTAAAGCCAGGTTTTGTTGAAAAGTTCCTTTCGAAATTAAAAGATTTTGTCAGAAAGGGCAAAAACTTATGTATGCTATTCTGAGGATCTGCTGGACCTCTTGGAAGGGCCTTTTGATGGAGTTCTTTGAACAAAGTGAGGCAGTGGGTTGTCATATGGCCCCACAGCAGAACTATCTCATGGGGCTGGATGGGACTTCTTATCTTGAATTAAAGAAGAAAATAAAACTAACAAATGAGAATACCCATAACTGTAGTTGATATACATTCATAATTGAGAATTCTTATTCTATTGTCTCTTTTTTCTTGTTGTGGGGGAGGGACAATTACTGGAGATTGAACCTAGGATGATTCTACCTTCGAACTACACCCTTAGCCATTTTTATTATTGTTTTATTTTAAGACAGGATCTTGCTAAGTTACTGGGAATCTCGCTAGGTTGCTGAGGCTGGTCTCAAACCTACAAACCTTCTGTCTCAGCTTGTCAAGTACTGGGACTGCAGGCCACTGTATCCACCTGAGAATTCTTATTCTAAAGGGACATGTCTAAGAGAATGTAGAAAGCTTGGTACGAGTTACTGTAATTTACATATGGCTCATCAGCATTCCTATGCTTAAAAGAAAATTTAAGTATTTTTTCCACATGGACTTTAATTGCATAAAAATAGCAAGATCTTCATGAAAACTGGAAATCAGATAACAGATATATTCTCTCTCTCTCTCTCTCTCTCTCTCTCTCTCTCTCTCCCTCCCTCCCTCCCTCCCTCCCTCTCTCTCTCTCTCTCTCTTTCCTCCTATCCCTTACTCTCCTCCTCGACTACTCTCCTACCTCTCTCTCACTTTGATTCCACTTAGCTTTCTTGAATGAGAAGACACATGTCCGTGATCACCTACCCACAGCCTACTGTAGTTGCCATAAGGGGTAGTCTAAAATTCTTTGGTCTGCATATACCCAAATCAAAGTATAGAGAAAGTCAATTTTATTACCTAGAGCTCCAGTGCCTTCTTCATTCATTCACTTACTTGTTCATTCCACAAATATATATTGAATGCCAACTATGGACCAGACGCTGTTTAAAATCTAAGAAATAACAATGTTCCTAAATGCATAGCAAATATCCTGCAATATAGAGTTTACATGTATTTTTGTGGGGCAGGGGAGAGGGGGCAATTTTTAAAAACATAAATAATAAAGCAGGTGGTATGTCAGAGGGCATAGTGTAAAACCACTAAAGAGCTCAGGAAGTTTAGAAAGAAAGTGAGAAGGCTGGAATTCAGCTCCTAGAGGGGAGATAGATGACAGTTGAACACATGAGGTTAGGTGTACAGGGATTAACTGGGCAGAGTTCTGAAGTTTATAGTTCTAGTCCTATAGAACTCTGGGCCCTGTTCTCTAAGAACGGTATAGAAGCAGGTAGGACAATGAATGCCTTTTCTCTAAATAAGTTCAAATAGATTAACTTTTCATTTAAATGAATCCATTTCATCAAGATTTTCAAAATTATTAGAATGCATTTTGCATGCTATTAGTTAAAAAAATACAGATTGAGTATAGTTTCATACTCTTTCCCTTCCCCTATAGGTAAATACATTGGTATTTTCACATATGTACACATAGTTGATGGTAGTAATTCCATTAATGGCTTCTTTAAAAGCATCATCTTGGATTTAGTTATTTTATTGTTTCTGTTTTCTAATTATTGATTCATGGTTTTATTTTAATTCCATCTTTCTGTAGATTAATTTTGTTACTTTTTCTAGCTTCTTGAGTTAATTTCTTACTAATTAATCTTCACTTTTTATTTAATAATAAAGTTTTTTATTGGAATAAGATTACCTTTGCATACAGTTCTTGCCAAAATTAAAAAAATATATATATAATATTATCATAATTATTTGCTAAGCATACTGTAATTATCTCACTGGTTTTCTCTCTGAGCTAAAAGATATTAACATTTACAAATGGAATTTTTCTCATTTATTTAACTCTGTTAATTTTTTTATTGTATTGCCTACATATTTGAATTTTTTTTTTTTTTTTTTTTTGTGATACTGAGGATTGAACCCAGTGGCAGTCTATCTCTGAACTACACTCCCAGTCATATTTTACTTTTTATTTGGAAACGGGATCTCCCTAGGTTGCTGAGAGCCTGGCCAAATTGCTGCGGCTGTCCTTGAACCTGTAATCTTCCTTTCTCAATCTCTCAAGTACTAGGATTACAGGTGAGCACCACCACGCCCAGCTCCAGATTTAAATATTATGGATGTTTTTGTTGTGCCCTGAGTCGTACTAAAATTTTGCATATTTAATGGAAATATGAAAGAAGTTAATTTTTAGGCATTGAATGAATTTTACTTAAAACATTATCACACTTTTAAAAAGACATCTCTAGTCTTTGTGATTTTTTTCAAATACCAAGAAATATGTGAAAAATTATCTCATGAATATTATGAGTGCCTTGACTTTATATATATATGTATGTATGTATATATATATATGTATATATAATTTTTTTTTTTTTTTTTTTGCGGTACTGGGGATTGAGCTCAGGGACATTCTACCTCTGAGCTACACCCCCAGCCCTATTTTTTTTTTTTTTTATTCTTTATTTTGAAACCGAATCTCACTAAGTTGCGGAGTGCCTCACTAGGTAGCTGAGGCTGGTTGCGAACCTGGATCCTCCGGTCTCAGCCTCCCGAAGGCTGGGATTACAAGCGTGCGCCACCATGCCCGGCTAACTTTTTATATTTAAACTATTTTATTTTCTACATTTTGATACTATGACATTCAACATGTAAAGATTCACAACTGCTGTTTTCTTATGGGTCCATACATTTAATCATAAAATACACATTCTGTTTTTCTACCATATAATGTCCTTTCCCTTGAATTCCATTTTGTCTGATTTTAGTACTTTTCTCTTTTTTTCTTCTTCTCCTCCTCCTCTTTTTTTTTTTTTTGTTTGTTTGTTTGTGATGCTTAGGATTGAATTGAAGACCTTGCACATTCTAGTCAAGGGCTCTACCACTGAGCTATACCCCCAGTCATGATCTTAATACTTTTAAATCTCATTTATATATTGATTGTGTGTGTGTGTGTGTGTGTGTGTGTGTGTGTGTGTGTGTGTTACTGGAAATTGGAAATTGAACCCAAGGACATTCTACATATGAGCTACACTTCCAGCCCTATATATATTTTTTATTTTGAAACAGTGAAACAGGGCCTCTCTAAGTTGCTGAAGCTGTCCTCCAACCTGCAATCTTACTGTTTTAGGTTTCCAAGTACTGGGATTGCAGGTGTTTGCCACTGTGCCTGGTTTGCTATTATGTCATTATTGCTAAAGTGTCCCTATTTTTTCCTCATGTACTCTGGAAGTTATATATCATATTTTTATTATAACTACTGGTTGACTTCAACCTATAAAGCAATATATTTCAACTTGTTATTTTTTTAATAATGTCAAAATTATAAAATCTACTAACCTTTCCATGTAACTATTAACTCTGCCCAACTCCACTATTGCTGTAGTTCTAAAGATTAGGAAATGTACTTTATATATGTAAATATATAAACTTCTGTGTTTATAAGGAATTAATGTAGTTCCCTTTTCATATTTGCAAAGTGGTTCACTGATGAAATATTACAAATATTTGAAAGTACCACTTAATAAAAATAAAACTATTCCACAGAAATTCCAAAGATGGGAGGAGAGAACCAATAATCTTCCATTTGCTCCCTGAAACACATCTTTTAGCTACAGCACTTGTGGTAAGCAGTAAATGCTTCTTTGGACTCATCCAATTGGCTAAGTCCATCTGATTCAGTAACTCCTTTTTGCAGCACAGCACATATGCTGTGTGCACATGGCATATCCAAGGCCAAGAACATTGCATGTTTTTGTGAAGAGTAGAGAGTCATACCATTTAAACATTGGGAAGGACTTTAAAATAAATCCAGTCAACATATTCATCACATGCTTCATGTCCTCCACATTGTGTGACTGTGTGTTTAAGACTTAGATCTGTACAGCAATTTACTTGAAGAATATCTGTGTTCTAATGACAGTGATTAATGGGTTGGCCCACCCAACTTCCGGAGTCTAACTCCCTGCCACAGTACAGCTGGCTTTGGAGTGTCCATTGTCATTGAATGGCTTCAGTATCAAGTTTAACTTTGAAAATTGAGAACAAATTTAAAATACGGAGGAGATAAGGGAGAGATTGATAATAGAAAAAGGCAAATCAAGAAGAAGCGGAAAGAGTATGTTAAGAACAAAATTTTAGCCAGGTGCAGTGGTGCATGCCTGTATTCCTACTACTTGAGAGCCTGAGACAGGAAGATCACAGGTTTGAGGTCAGCCTCAGCTTAGCAAGACCCCATTTCAACTACTTTCAAAATAAAAAATAAAAAGGACTGGGGGTGTAGCTCAGAGGTACAATGTCCCTGGGTTCAAATCCCAGTACAAAAAAAAAAAGAAAAGAAAATTTTGCAACATATTTCTGGAAGACATTATAAGAATCTGCTAAGGTTTGGTATTTCAGTAGAGGTTCCAATCAGACATCTAAAATTTGCTTATTCAAATATATGTTTCAACATGCCTCACTATTTACTTAATTAAAAGATGCTGACTTTGCTTAAAAAGTGTTTGAACACTTTCATTTGGAACTGGCTTCAATAGTCTTTTGGGAAGCTCCCTAGTAGTTTGATTCATTGTTACCACAGGTGACCTATTGACTGTTAATGGCCTGGCAGAGGCTTATGGTGACCATTTCTCTTCATTGAGAATTAGAAAGCATATGGTTTACAGAATATTCATGATGCAAGGAAAAAAAGGCCATTTGGCAGAATGTGAGTGCAGTTTTCAGTGGCTTGAATTTGTCTTTGGGTATCTTAGGAGGCGAAGTGACTGATCTCTTTCTACTCATCATTACCATAACTCTGTCTTTTATCCTGCTGGCTACATTCTTGTGGTGCTATCCATTCATGTCCTTACTACTTCTTACCTTAGTCTTTCACTAATGCAAATGATTTGAATGAATAGAATAGTTTGAAAAATAAGAAACTATAGGATTAATAAAAACGAAAGCTTCTTAATAATATTGCATTAAAAAAACAACAAAAAAAACCTCAAAGTCAGGCGTGATAGTGCATGTCTAATTCCAGTACTTGGGTGGCTGAGACAGGAAGATCACAGGTTCTAGGCCAGCCTCAGTAACTCAGCAAGACCCTCAGCAACTGTTTCAAAATAAAAATATAAAGGTCTGATATACCTTGGAGTTAGAATGCCTCTGGGCTCAATTCCTAGTACCCCTCCCCCCAAAAAAAATCACTTGAAAATATATTCCTTGCTCCTTTTCAGCCTCAAAGTATGTATTAATGGATGCATGCTATACCTCATGAAAAAAAATATAATGATATAATGAGAATCGATAACATTAATTAAAAACTTCTTTTGTGTCCAGCATCATGTAATGTACTTTACACGTGTTTCTTAATTGTGAGTTTTCTTTTTCTTTTTTTTTTTTTTTCAGTATTGGGAATTGAACTTAGGAGCATTCTACCTCTGAGCTACATCCCCATTCCCAACCCAATTTTTTTTTTTTTTTTTTTTTTTTTTGCAGTACTGGGGATTGAACCCAGGGGCATTCTACCTCCGAGCTACAACCCCAGCCCTATTTTTTTTATTCTTTGTTTTGAAACAGGGTCTCACGAAGTTGCGGAGTGCCTCACTAGGTGGCTGAGGCTGTCTGCAAACCTGGATCCTCCGATCTCAGTCTCCCAAATGCTGCGATTACAAGCATGCGCCACCACACCCAGCCAATTTTTACTCTTTATTTTGAAACAGTGTCTCACTAAGTTGCAGAGGGTCTGAGTAGTTAAGGCTGGCCAAAAACCTGCATCCTCCTGTCTCAGCCTCACAAGTACTGATATTACAAGTGTGTACCACCAATTGTGAGCTTACAGTATCTGTTTTACAGATGACACTGAGGCCTGTAGTAGTTATGTAATACGATCATGCTAACAGATGAAAAATGGTAGACCTAATATTGAAATTAATTCAGTCGTGCCTGAGTGCAGAACTTTTTTTCTTTTTCCTTTCCTTTCCTTTCCTTTTCATTGTTATATAGTGGGGATTGAACAAAGGGGCATTCTACATCTGAACTAAGCCCTCAGACCTTTTTATTTTTTGTTTTTGAAACAGGGTCTTGCTAGGTTGCTGAGTCTCCCTACATTGCTGAGCCTGTCATTGAACCTGTGATCCTCCTGTCTCAGCCTCCCAAGCGCTAGGATTAGAGGCATGTGCCACCTTGATATGGCTTGTTTTTTAAACTATTTATAGCATTTAATTTATGATATCTATATAAGGAATAGATATTAGAATGTAGGTGTATGGATATAGAGATAGATATATATACATATATATATGCTACATATGTGTATAGATATCAGCAGATAATGATCAACCCAATAGTCTTTTTGTTCATAGTTCTATGAATAATTAATAGCAATATTCTGTCTTATATGACAGTAATAGGTACTTTTAAAGATATTTTATCTGTGATTTAATTCTAATAACTTATAAAATATGTCCTATTTTTATCCATGTTTTACCAATGAGGAAATTAATAGTTAGGAATCAAGTCATCCACCCATGGTCATTTATCTGGTAAGTGGCAGGGCTGCGACAATGAGCCTGTGCTTTTAAGCCTCCAGCCCTAATGACTGATGAGACATGTTGGGTGTGGGACGAGGAGAGTGAGATGGATGGTGGTGAGATGGATGGTGGTGAGATGGATGGTGGTGGCATCATCTGCTAGAATGGGGAAGAGAAATGGAGTGCATTTGATGAAGAAGCTAATTCATCTGAATTTTGATAGATGGGGATTTCCAAAGCAGGATATTTTCTCCTTTACCACAATAATGACAACTTTCTCTTTCCAAATGACAAGTGCATATTTCTCTGCTGCCTAAATTTTCTTTTCCATCTACCTACTCTTCTTCCCTCTTTATTTTCACTTCACTGTAGCTACTCTGAATGGATTTTTCAATTTTAAAGGGTTCATAGATTCTCACGAGGCTATTTGCAAAATTAAAGAGCTATTTGCTCTGCCTAGAGTCTTTATGAAAAAGATGATATAAAAAGAATATATAAATAATTTAAGGTACACCTTGGATTTAATAATTCAAGTGCCCTCATGAGAATCTCCTTTTTTACTATCCATTCTTCAAAGTCAAACTCTAGTTTTATTTCCCATATGGGACTCATTCTGAGTCAGCTCCAGAATCCCAAAAATATGGTCTTAAAGAGCCACATCTATAAAGGAGACGGGGTTAATAACAGAACCTACTAGAAAGACTTATAGTGAGGATTGAATTACATTAGGCATGTAAAATACACAGTACAGTTTTTAGTGTCTAATAAATAGTACTCATGGTTATTAATATCCTTAATTTTCTTAAGCATCTTCAGTATTTAAAGTATATATTATCTCATCTGTCACTTTATAATATTCTATGGTATTTTGCTTAAATTTCTTCACATGAGATTGCTATATTTACCTGGCTAGTTAGTGAGTTCATTGGTAAAATGGATTATGGGTTCATTTTATTTTTCCATGAAGTACATAGCATAGTGTTTAACAGTTGCAATTGGCTATTGACTGATTAAGAGACAATCGTAGGAATCAAACAATACAAAATGTGACACCTCTAGAAACCTGTATATTTACTGTCAATTTTCCAAAGCTTGTCTTTTGTGTAAAATTCCTTTTTGTGAGAAGTAATTGTGAACCTAAGGCAGATGTTAAGTAGTAAGCTACAGCAGAGTCACTATAAACTTTTAGGATGGTAGGCATTCTTATAATTCTTTTATCTTATTTTTATTGATACATAATAATTATACTTATTTATGCAGTACAATGTGATGTTTCATTTCTTGTATACATTGCATAATGATGTAATGATCAAAGCTGAGGCCCACTTATCCACTCTTGGAGTGAGCTAGCACCAGAGAAGGACACTGAAAACAGAGCAAAACAGACAAACTTGACAAATCTACACATGCAGCTGGCAGGTATAAGGAGAGAGTAGTTTATTGTCTTTTGATCATTTTAGTTATATTATTTTCATAGGTGTCTGTGAACTGTTAAATACAATGAATTTCCCAATAGCTCGCAATATACAAGCTGCCCTTTATCCGTAAAGGGTGTACAAATTAGGTCAGTTTAATATTTTCACTTTTATCATTTTCAGAACTCCTCTCAGGAATGCTATTCTTTTCTTAGTTCATGCGAAGCAAAAAAACACTTATTTTTTTTTATTGTTTGTTTCATTTCTTAATTTAAAATTTCATCCCTTGACAGTTTAAAATAGGACATGAAGCAGTATTGTCAGTTCATTTGACATTTAGATGTGTTTGTGACAGAAGTTTAACGATATTTTTAAAGTCTTGTATAAATAAGCACCTCCCCAAACTCATATCTTTTAAGGTTAGAGTGCTTTGTACTTATGCTCTGCAAGTAATGAGTGTTTGTTTAATTGTACAATTATTAAACTATATGATTTAAGTGTCATGAATACTAGAGTTATGTTTCATCTACAACCACGTTTTTATATTAGTTTTTTTTTCGTGTGCATAAACATGACATGCTAATGCATGAGAGAAAATCTCAGCTAGTCAGAATACAAGGATCTACCAGGCAACTATCTATTGTGTAACAATCATCAAGCAAAACATTGACAATTCAAAAAAGAGAAAATCTACACACTTAGTCTAGTGAATGACTATATTTATTATATTGAAGTCATGAGTGTACATTTTAGAATAATTTAGTGGTGCTTATAATAGTGTGACCTTTCAGATTTTTACTACTCTTAGATCTGCTGAAATACTGACCTCTAAATTCAGTTACATACTGGGAACTTGTTGTAATTATGGAGCAACTATTAAGCATCAGTATGTTGTCAATACTGTACTCTTTCCATTCATAGGTATGAAGGTCATGGGGAGAATAGACATGGAAGAATTAATTTAAAATAAATAATGACAAATGAGCAAAATACTGTGAGGAAGACGTAGAAGTAACGAGGAATTATATCAGAGAAAGTTAAGCTAAGAAATCAAATTAGTCTTTGAAATGAAAAAAGTGACAAGTGAAGGGATATCACTCAAAATGACAAAGGGAAGAAGCAGTCCATTTTAGTAGCCTATTGAAACAATATTATGCATATTTTGGTAATTATTGGAAATAATGTCACATGGAAAGAAAAATAACAACATTAGCATCAAAATTGAAGATAGGCTATTTCCTTTTTCAGAGGGAAAAACACCATTCATTTAATGCTGTACTGGGTAGAATGGCTATAGTAACTAGTGTTTAAGGAAGAAGGAAGGCAACTTGCCAACCCAGAATAGTGTGTGTGTGTGTGTGTGTGTGTGTGTGTGTGTGTGTGTGTGTGTTATAGATGATTTGGAGATTAATAGTAAGTTTGTTCATTTATCTACATGTTCTCTGTGTTTACAAATAATATGGCAAAATGAGGAGGCTGTGGAGTGTAGTTAGTATAAAATTTGAGAAGGCAGCATGTTACCATGGTGATGATCATCATTTTTTGTATACCTACTATGTGCTACGTATGTGCTAGCTGCTTTACATGTGCTATCTCTCACCTTCACAACAAACCTTGAGATGAGTTGTTGTGTTGTCATACACATACTTTTATGGTTTGGAAAAGTGAGCCTTGAAGCATTTTGGTAAGTTGCCTAGATCATATATGTAGTAAATGGTAGACTTGGATTGGAGTCCTTCCTGTTTGGCCTTAGAAAGCTGGATGCTTTTAGATTCATGGTGCTGTCTCTTACCTAGAAATAACTGCAGGCAAACATTAAAGCCATTTGTCTTTACTCTCAGTTCTTCCATGTAGCTTTGATCACACAACCTCGTACTTGGGTTTCCATTTCTCCATCTGTTAAAGGATGAAACTAGGCAAGAATATTTCTTAATTCTCTTCTATTTTAAAAACTGGCATTATTACAAACTCATCCACTCTCTAATGCAAGTTTACTTTATACTTTTTAGCATGTGCTTACTTTATATCAAGAGATGATTAGAAGAACTGTAGTTCTTTCTTGAGTATAGAGGCAACCACATTAAATATTCAGGTTATTTTATGCTCACCTATACAACAAAAAACCCATATTGCTCCAACAGCAATAAAAACATCAAGCGATCTTGAACATACCACATGTCATAGAGTATTTTAAGCATTTTATATATATTAACTCATATAATCTTCCCAGCAATCCTTTTTATAGATGAGGAAATTGTAGCACTGAAAGGTCTAAATGATTTGTCCAAAGTCACACAGCTGCTAAGTGACTGAGCCAAGATTTAAACCTAGATAGTCTGCATCCAAATGCAACCACTACAGATTGCTGCCTCTCAATTATAACCCACTCCCACCTCTGCTGACCTCTGCTGAGCCTCTGGGCCCCAGTTTTTTAAAGTTTGTCTTAATGTTCACATTGTTGAAAGTATAAACTATACTTTGAAATTCTCTCTCATTTATAAACAAACCATGTCCCTTATCCAGTAGTTTAGCAAGTCACAGAAAACTAATACATTCTCCAAGTCTCTAGCTTGGCATAAAACATATGTGGATTTTGTCGAGGCTAAGAATGATCAGTTAATTTAGTACAGTCATTTCAACAAACTAAAGGTTAAGCAATCCATAATTTTTCTAGTCTTGTTGACATTTTAAAAAGTTGAAAAAATTATTATTAATTTTGATTTGAAATAGCCCATTTTACATGCACCAATACATTTAATTAACAGTATTTATTTACAGCATATGTTCAAAATAATTCTCTATTAAGTATTGTGGGAAAAATTTTTTTAAAATTCATGAGGTTTTCTTTTCTGCTTAGTTGAATTTGTACTATATTACATGACATAGTATAGTGAATAATCAAGAGGAACAAATGTCTTCTGGGAGCCAAGGGGCATTTTAAAGAAATATGTTGTGCTTAAGGGATGGGGGCTGGTAGGAGAACTCAGACTGGTGTGAGGTATATTTTATTGATAGCAAATGCAAGAAAGTAGCAAGGAAATGTCAGATCACTACTGTAAATATCATTAGTTGACTTGTGATAGCTATTGACTAGCTTAAGGATCACTTTTGAATTGTCATATAATTTGCAGCTATTAGCATATTATTGGCATTTTTATTTCTCCATTTACTTTATTACTTTTCAAGCACACATGGCACTAATTTTCTCAAAATGCAGCAAGTACTCAAGTAATACCTACCAATTGATTCCATCCCTCATAACTATGATCTAGACTGTGTTGCCAGGGACAACAATATATGGAAGAACCAAATACTTCCATTAGTGAAATTTTATTATTAAAACACATTTTATAAAATAGGTGTTTCAAATTTTCATTTATTTGATCTTTTTCCATCCATGTCAGCAACACAAAGGGGGCCAACTCTTCTTTTTGAAGTGGAAAAAAAAATCAACTTTGGAAAAAACCAAACAAACAACAAACAAACAAACAAAAACACAACTGCTTTAAAGAACTTCCCTCAACATTTAGTTATATTTTCCAGCAAGTTCTAGTCCCGAAGCTACTGAGTAAAATTATTCATTCCTTCTGGTTTATTTGACTAAGCTGCCAATTTTCCCTTTGCTATTTTGAGGAGCTAATTTTCCCACAACATAATATACATTGCTAAATTTCCAGCTTTTTGCTCAGCCTCAGATGATTTAGCAGTTTCAAGAAACATCAGTTTGGGTATGACTTGTTTCATTTCACTTAAATGAATTAGAGGATATTATGTAAGAAAAGCATCTTTGGTAAAAGAAAATTATTACGTATTTTGGTCAATTTCCCAACACTGTTAAGAAGAGAGTGCTTTCCACTTAGATTGCATGGCATGGAATATCTTTCTTAATATTTTCTGTTATCTCTGATTCTCTGAGATGTTTGCCCTGCCTAGATTCTTTGCTTGAATAATACATCATATGCTTTCCCATACTGTTTTTGGTGCCCTTATTAGTGAATCTGAATTTTCAATTTCTTCTCTTTCTTCTTACTTGTTCTCTAACACTCCATATTTTCTTTTTCAGCTTATAGCCCTTGAATTGTGACTTTAATTTTTATAATTTTGATATCTTCATGTAGATGACATGTGTGGAGATTTCTTTATTCTTTGTAGTCTCATGGCTCTCAAACAATGTAGTCCAATGAATTATTCTTCTGTCTCAGGCTGGATAGATCTCTCTCAGCCTCTCTCTCTCTCTCTAGCTAAAACAAACCTTTTATTACTTATTTTAAATTACTTTTGCTTGGCTAATTGAAACAGTTCTTGGCTTCATAGTCAGGAAAAGGCTGCTCTTATTGGGGCTTCACAGAAGGGGGTTGGGGTATAGGCACTTTCTGTTTTTGCCTCCCTAAAATGTTTTTTTTTTTAAGTCAAGTTAGTTTAATGTGGATATTGAGATTTCTTTTGAGAATGAAAAATTATGCAATAAAATATTAGGTAAATGGGGAATGTATAGAGGAAGAGGGAGCTTTGTCTTTTGGTACATCTGTACTTTTTCTTTGTCCTGGTCTGTGGCCCTTGAAGATTAACATTTCCAAGGATGTAGCAGAAAGTGGTGAGGACTTTGTGTATACAAAGAAGACAAAGTCACTCTACATATTCAAAATGGGTATATTACTGTTTCTAGTTTAGCAAATGATGAGTCCATAAAATAATAATTGGAGTTAGTCTATAAAACAGGTGTTTAAAGAACACATTTTGAAGATTCTGAGCTTTAAAACCAAAGCTTAGCACAGGCCCTGGAACCCAATATAATCGACTAAGTCAAGGAAGAAAGAAAGAATGAATGAAATGTTGTCTCTGCAAAAATATTATGAATAATAACAATAACTGAAAAGTTTTAGATAACACTATCATAGGAAACTCACATAAACTCATCCCAGCACTGTTATTTTGCTTTTTGAGACCCACACAGGAATTCATGATAATTAAAGGAAATCTGTATAACTCTTGTCTTAACCCCAAACCATCTGATTTCTTTGGAACTCTATGAAGCAAATACTATCCCTGCCCCTCCACTGACTGTGTCTATGATCCTTAGTTTTACTGTGTGGGTTATTTCTGTCTCTCAGTGCAGATAGGTACTTGATACAAGGTGAGATTCATGTTCAACTCAGCTGGTTAGGTACCTGGAACACAAGTATATGTTCTCTGGTTCTGTGGGAAGGAAGAATCCAACTGACACTTTTCTGAGAGTGGGTTTTTTAAGAAGAAATCTGATAAGAGCATCCTACTTGGAAAGGCAAAAGGAGGCATTTGTGAAGCTTTAAGGTTGCTTCCACACAGAGTAAGCAAGATCTGGGAAACCATATATCAACTTAATAGTTATTTCTTATAGCATATCCTTTGGTTAAAAAATGTGGGGAGGACAGTGATAAACTAACAGCATAGATTGGACCCATGACCTTCAGAGGTTGTTCCTTCCATGAAGAAATGAGCCTGTGATTTGTTTTGAGAAAAGCCAGGTTTTGTTAGGTTGAGCTATATGGAAATGCCATTTTTGCTGGTCAAAATGGTAAAAAAAATTACTATAGTGATACAGACATATCCAGGTGTATAGCAGCACAAGTCACAATAGCCAAATTGTTGAATCAACCTAGGCATCCATCACCAGATGAATGGATAACAAAACTGTAATGCATATACACAATGGAATTCTACTCAGCCATAAAGAACAAACTTATGTCATTTGCAGGGGAATGGATGGGAATGGAGAATATTATGCTACATGAGGTCAGCCTGTCTCAGAAAGTTAAGGGCTGTCTGTTTTCTCTCACATGTGGAAAGCTAGAGAAAACATAGGAAACAAAAAGGACTTTAGATAAATGAGAGGCGAGACAAGTAGAATAGTGTGAAAGGATTTGGAAGAGGAAGGTGGGGAGGGATAAAAGGAGGCTTGATGAAGGAAACAGTTCCAATAATACTATGTCCATATATGAAAATATCCTACCAATTTCACTAATATGTGTCAGGGAGAGGTGGGTAATGGGGAGGGGTGTGGAGGGAAGCACACCAAAGGCAGTATGCATGCGTGTTTTTATGACTTTGAATCTCACTATGATGTATAATTACTGTGCACCAATAAAAGAATAAAAAATAGATGAACAATGATCTTTTCAAATAAAGACGAGGACTAAATCTTAGAGTTTTTCCTTTATCAGATGTCTAGTTTTGATAGCAAAGTAAGTATTTAATAAAAAATTGTTCCAGTAATGATAATGACTAACATTGTAGAATAAGTTAGTTTGTTTTTAACACAAAGATGTAGGTTTGAATCAAAACCTTGGAACTCTACTTCATATGCCCCGGGCTGATGAAAGCAAATCCTTTGTGGGCATCTTAATGCTCTCTGTAGGATTGTTTTGTATGGTTGTGTTCATTTGTTTTATTTTATTTTGACTCAAAGCAGTAGAGGCTTGTATAGATTCTGAGCTTCAATAGGCGCTCTCCCTTGTGCTTAGCTCACTGTCGCTGCTTCTGCAAGCAAGAAACACACTTCGCTGAAGCCTTAGCTGATCCTGAAAAATGTGAACATGCTTTCTGCCTAATGTTTGCCAATGGGCTGATCTAAAAATGGCACCAAGGAGGTTACCTATTATCCATATGACAAGAATACATTACAGGACTGAAATAGATTATGGTCAATGGGGACCTGATCTGCTGACAGAGTTATTTTAGTATCTCCCAGCAATTGATAAAAATAGAATGAGATTTTTACATAGTGAATCATGTTTGTTTTCTGTTAATTAAAAAAAAAAAAAGAATCCCTCCTTGAGTAGCTTTTCCTATTTAATTTCTTTTCCTTTTACACTTATTTTCCCACAGTGTTTCTTCATGAATTGCATTCATCTTTCAAAATGAAATTAATCATTAATTTTCACACATTTGTAATGAGTAATATCCATTGCAACATAATCAGATTTACTTTATCAAATTCATTACTACGTATGTTCGTAAAGCAGTGTATCCACGTATCATCAAGATTGAATGTGGAAAGACTTAAAAATCACCATTTCTTAATGAAAAATATACTTTTTTCTATACTTCATATTCCTAGAAAATTAAAAATAGTTTTTCAATTAATGTATGATAAATAAATTGACCTTGTTCTTGTTGGCCTGCAACTGCCCAAATTTATGACTCTTGCCCTTGGAGCCTATATCTTTGACCATTTGTTTTAGACAAAAGTGCCCTGGCTTAATGAGTGGATTGGATAGTCACCTATCAGGGGGAAAACCATATAAGACAGTCTTCTTTCAGCACTGAAAATTTGCTAAAGTATTTAATCTCAAAGAGTAATCTATGTGTGCTTTAATGGGGTTAATGGTTAAAATTACAATTAATAGAGGATTTTCAAATCTCATGAGACAATTCTAGATAATTACTGTCTACAACTAACTTCCTGATCACTATCCAGTCATTTTGTAGCCACTAAGTGCAACTAGATGTTCACAGTGCTAGAAATCAAGGTGGGGGAGGGAGAGAGGGAGGGAGAGGAAGGAAGAGGAGGGGAAGGGAGGGAAGAGCAGAGGAGAGGAGGAGAGAGATGAGAGAGGAGACAAGCCAACTGTTCAATACTGTCACTTTATTTTAAGGACTTTATTAAACTATCTTCCTCATTTCGGGAAAATGGATATGGAAAGAAGTAAAATTTAAGGTGAAGCCAAGTGGGGTGAAATCAGAAATATCCAAGTGAGATGGGAAATACTGAATAATATGTCCTTTCTTCTTCCTGCTGGAATATGCTTTGTACGTTATCTAAGTGTTTCCATTTTTAGGTCTATTTCATAAAGCAGTAATGGAGGATAGCCCAAGGTTTAAGCATATTTGTTGGCCTGAATGGGAATATATGCTGGACTCACATTAGGAAGAGAGCAGTACTAATCCAAGTGTTACATTCTGGAGAGAACACAGTTGTTTGGATTATGGTATTCTGTTTCATAGACCTGATTTAGCACTGTGTAGTGCAGCCTAATTCATTATAGAGCTGTTCATCTCAGAAATTACTCCATGAAATAAAACATTATATATGTTTATTCTGGGCCAATCTGCCAGCAGAGTAGAGTGAACACAATCATACTCTCTCAGCAATGAAAGCAACGAGACATAATTTTTTGCTTTTTTTTTTACTAGCTCTCCATAATGTTCTTCCCTAGTTTGAATGCTCTGCACAATCTGATTATTGTGTTTCTTCCACATTGTTCTTTCTTCACATCACTAATATCCTATTTTCTGGCTGAGGGTATCTTTATTTATGATAATAGTTTGATAGATTTCCAGAGAGTAAACAAATGTGATTATTTTAATGGTTAAAGTACAGATTGGATGATCATATGAGGTCTTACAGATATTTTGTTTCAATTTAGCTGGATGGGGTTTATGGTTTAGGCTTCTCTGTATTCACTATGACAATAGATTAAAGGAACATTGAGAAGAGCCAGAAGTCTCCTGATACATTGATAATAGGTGACAAAAGTATAGCTCCTGGTGGGCTAGGTGAAAGGACCCCTTATACCATTCACTTGAAGCTGTTTCCAGTATACTGTGAGGAATTCCAGCTGACAATCTGAGCATCCTCTGCATGCACATGTGTGAGGCTGTCTTCTAGGTGATGCTGGCCACAGCCCCCTGCCCCCCTAATGACTGAAACCACATCAGAGTGTCCAAATTTGAACTCTCTAGCTGAATGTAGTTAACCTCCAAACTCATGAGAAGTGATATGAAAATTATTGATGTTGCTTTAGCTCACTGTTTTGCAGCAATTTGGTATGCAACCCTGGGTAACTAGGAAACACCTGCTTTCAAGTCAAACATACCCAAGTTCAACTACTGACCCTGCCTCTTGCTAATGGGCTGATGTCATCTATGATCTTAAATTTGCCTAATTCTTTTTGTTCAACTTACAGATGTTTAATCTGGAACACTGCAGGTGCTCAATAAATATGAGTTCCCCTACTTTCCTCGCTTTCTCTCTGCCTCCTATCCTTCTCTCCCTCCTTTGCATCCTTCTTCCTTTCCTTCACATTTAAATTCAACCAAGTGCAGCTGCTTTTATGGTAGGCCATTTCAAACTGGAATATGTTAGTGCCAGGTGTGGATTTAATTGGACCTTTACTTAGAACACAGGCAGACAGAATTCAGGATGCATTTTTTTTTTCCAGTGAAAACTGCTGAATCACTGGTTCTAAAATCGGCATAAAAAATGCTCAGACCTTCCACAGACAGAGTGTGTGATGTGATCAAGTGCCTTGGGGGAACAGGGTAAACAAAATTTTTAAAAAGGAATGTTTCCATCAGTTCATGGTGAACATTATCTGAATTCAGTTCAGGCGAAAAATATCTTAAAAAGCTAGATAAAGGAAATGAAGGCATGAGCAACATGTTATTTGTAGGAATGACATACATTATCTCCTTGGCAACTGCAGGGTGGCATGCAATTTGGCAATCTATGTTGTGTCATCTTGGATGCCTGGAAGTCACTGTTTCCTACAGAAACAAAGGAAAGAACAACACAAAAAAAAAGAGTTCCGATTTTAGTATGCTAGAAAAGTATTTTAAAACCAAGGGACCAGCAGGCTTCCACAGTACAACTAGAACTCAAAATGGCATTAAATTTTCATTTATTAATTCCACAGTGTTTTATAATATGGATTCAATTCAAAGGATTTTTGGCCCTGCTGAGTTTTTTATTCATGCTTTGTGGTCAAATGATGACTTAAGACATCTGTGTGAACCTTTCAGTGCTTTCAAAAACATCAGGGTCTCAGTGCTTAGGCACTTTCATTTATCCATTCAACAAATACTTGAATGAGTTATATTTGTGGAATGTCTAATTTGTGCCAGGCACAGTGCTAGATATTGAGGCTGAGTAGACCTCTTGCCTTATTTATGCCCTGCAATCATTCTGTCATATCCATGGGATATCGTGGCATTTCTTTATTTGGAATAAATCAATAATTCAGCAATCACCAGCTCGGAGACCCTATTATACTGGCAGCTAAGAGTTAGCAGAAAAGAACCATAAGACTACACAATACTTGATAGAGCACACACAAAAAAATTCTCATAATGTCTTTTCTTTGACCAGTGATTTCAGACACTTTTCATAGGTGAAGTCAGCTTGTTCTCATCAACGGCTTCCAAAAAATAGCTCCAAAGTATTTATAATCGTGACTCATGTGCAATATGATTTCATTTGATAGGTCGTTTGACTGAAATTGGATGCCTTAAACAAAAGCAATGCAGGTAGCGATATAGCTGGCCAGAATCTGAAAGCTTCCATTTGTCAACATTCAAAGAAGCAACAACATCATAAAATGCTACAAAGCAGCCTTAGGGCTGCAGTGGGACTTCTTGATCACAGTCGGATAATGATATGGCTGGTTACATGAGATTAAAGCATCACATCAGTGTTAGGCCAGAATCACCAGTGGGCTACTGGGATTTTTTTTTTCCCCGAAAATGGTTCTGGAGATAAGGACTTGAGGTTCACTGTAGAGCAGACACTTGGGTTTCATAGCAAGTTTTTCCCAAGGATGAAATTGCCTTCCTCTGATTTGTTTAGTATCTCCAAAGCATCACTTTTACTGCTTATACTTCACCCATTTCCAACTTCATTATAGAAGAAAGTGAGGCATTTATCCACATTTCTGGGGCCTGTGAACAGATGACTTTGAGGCAGACTGCCAGAGTCCACCTAAGAATCTCATGAAAGTACCTGAAGGCTGACTTTCCAAATAGTGATTCCAGGTGTTCTTCTAAGCCCAGAGGAGGAGAAGTCATATGCCTTATTTTTATAATTTTAGTATTAAAATTAACAACCAGATTTCACTTCCTGAAATTTTCCCCCAGAGGGGTTTATTTTACTATGTCCTCTCTAAGAGCAGTATTTCGGCTTAGAATTTTCTTGGGTTTGTGGAGATATTCATGGAAGATTTAAATAGCATTGCAGCTGTACAGAAAAGCTGTTCTAGTGTGTGCTTTGAAAAATCAGCTTTTCAATAAACGATAGCTTTAGAACTATGATTGAGAGGAAAAAAACAGTCTTGTTAAACAAGCTCTTGCAGCCACCAGCTACATGTTCTAAGCAGTGTGAAGGAGAGGCTCCTGTCTCTGATCATGTTGTTCTTGGGGAGGCAGCTTGGGGCTCATGGGGTTAGTGCCTTTCCTGAGTGGCACCAAAGGGCAAAGGGGAGGAGGAGGTTGACACAGGAAGTGACTCTTGCTCAGTGGCAATCATTTGGTCATACTTTCCACCAGGCAGATGTATGAAAACAGGGGAGGAAAAGTGTTTCATTCTGGTTATCAGTTAAAATTCTAGGATTGACTCATTAAACATCACATTAACTACTATAGTAGTCCAGGAAGTGTAATCCAGATAGAACAAATGACAGTCATCTGGTTTTCAAGTGGATTTAAATATGCTGCTTTTGGCCATATAGCTTTGCCAACTACATATCTCTGGAGACGCATTGTGTGAAACTCATTTTTGCTGTTTTGAGTGTACAGGAGGGAATGATTTTGTTGTTGATTTATTTTAGTGCAGTTTACTCATTTATTTATTATTTATTCATTCAACTTATTTTACTGAGTACTTCCCAGTGCTTGGTACTGTGTTAGTGGATGAGGAAAGGAAAGCAGTAAGACACTGTATAGCCCTATAGAAGCTCACAGTGGGGAAGGGAGTTCGCACAACCATGCTAACCACTTGGTGGAGAAAGCTCAGGATACTGTCTGGGTATGATATCAGAGTCTTGAGTGGAGTGTGTAAGGTAGGGAATTCTGATGAGGGTGGCAAATGTCAGGTCAAACTTCTCAGAGAAAGCAATGTTTAGATTCTGTCTTGGGAGACATAAAAGGGAGGCAGAGAAGATGGAGCAAGAAAGACAGGAGGAAGAAAACATGCAGAGACGTAGAGGCTGGGAACTGTGTCTCACACTGGTAGAACTTAACCAAAACACCTGGTTAGACTCCAAGTGCTTTTGTTTGGGTTTCTCCGAAGGCTACCTCTGTTGCAAGTATTCGCTTGCTAGCAATTTATTTTCGTGGTGATACCAAGAACCGGTATGAGGTAGGTGAAATCAAGATGATGGAAAGGCCATCTGGTGTCATTAATAAGCGAGTTAACCACTTTGTGCTCATCGTTCTAGTGACTCTGCCAGTGTATGTGTGGAACAATTCTCAGAACTGACCCATGGCATTGCAAAGAAGTCGAGGAATTTGCCAACTCAATTTAGGTTTATGCAGGTGTAAATTTTTCATTGAAATTATATATTTTGAGCTGGGCGTGGTGGCACATGCTTGTAATCCCAGTGCTTGGAGGCTGAGACCAAAGGATCCAGGTTCACAGCCAGCCTCAGCTACTTAGTGAGGTCCTCTGCAACTTAGTGAAACCCTGTTTCAAAATAAAGAATAAAAAATAGGAGCCGGGCGTGGTGGCGCATGCTTGTAATCCCAGCATTCGGGAGGCTGAGACCGGAGGATCTGGGTTCGCGGCCAACCTCAGCTACCTAAGTGAGGCACTCCGCAACTTAGTGAGACCCGGTTTCAAAATAAGGAATAAAAAATAGGGCTGGGGGTATAGCTCGGAGGTAGAATGCCCTGGAGTTCAACCCCCAGTACCGCAAAAAAAAAAAAAAAAAAAAAAAAAAAAAATAGGGCTGGGGGTGTAGCTCAGAGTTAGAATGTCCCTGGATTCAATCCCCAGTAACACACACACACACACACACACAGACAGAAATTATGTATTTTAAGGTGTAAAGGTGTATCGTGCAATATTATTAGTCAGTTGATATACCCATATCTTCATGTAGTTACCTGTGTGTGTGTGTGTGTGTGTGTGTGTGTGTGTGTGTGTGTGTGTTGAGAACACTTAAGATCTACTCTTTTAGAAAATTTCAAGTATACAATACAGTATAATTAGTTGTAGTTCTCATGCTATACATTTAATCTTTAGAACTTATTGATCCTATATAACTGAAACTTTGTACCCTTTGAGCAACATGTCTCTACTCTCCCCCTCCCTCCCTGTTGCACTTTGGTAACCACCTTTCTACTTTCTGCATCTAAGACTTCAGCTTTTTAAGAATGCACATATAAGTGAAATCATGCAGTATTTTTCTTTCCTTTTTCCTCTCTTCCTCCCTCCCTCCCCCTCTCTCCCTCCCCCTTTAATTCTTTCCTTCCTCTTCCTCCTCCTCTTCTTCTTCTCCTCCTCCTCCTCCTCCTCCTCCTCCTCCTCCTCC
>PVLC010000212.1:169543-263551 GCA_004027655.1 Graphiurus murinus | reverse complement strand
AGATCTTGTTTCAAAATAAAGAATAAAAAATAGGGCTGGAGGTGTAGCTCAGAGGTAGAATGCCCCTGTATTCAATCCCCAGGAGAGAGAGAGAGAGAGAGAGAGAGAGAGAGAGAGAGAGAGAAAGAAGAAGAAGAAGAAGAGGAGGAGGAGGAGGAGGAGGAGGAGGAGGGAGGGAGGGAAAGAAAGAAAGAAAGAAAGAAAGAAAGAAAGAGAAAAGAAAAGAAAGGAAAAAAAATAAAAGAAAGACAATTGCCAAGTATGGTAGCACATGTTTGTAATCCCAGTACTTGGGATGCTGAGACAGGAGCATCACAAGTGTGTTATCAGCCTTAGCAATTTAACAAGACCCTCCACAACTTAATCATACCATTTCAAAATAAAATAGAGCTGAGGGTGTAGCTCAGAGGTAGAATGCTCCAGGGTTCAATCCCTAGTAACACATACACACACACACACACACACACACACACACACACACACACACACACACAGCAAATAAGATAATTACTGGATCATATGGTATGTTCATTCCCATTCGTCTGAGGATCCTCCATACTGGTTTTCCAAGTGGTTACACTAATTTGCAATCCCACCAACAATGTATTAGGGTTCCCACTTCTCCACACTCTTGACAGCAGTTGTTGTTGTTCGTGTTTTTTGATTGCCATTCTGATTGGAGTTAGGTGAAATCTCAAGGTAGTTTTGATTTGCGTCTCTCTGATTGCTAATGATGTAGAACATTTCCTCATACATTTATTGACCATTTGTATTTCTTCTTTTGTGAAGTGTCTATTTAGATCCTTTGTCCATTTTTTCATTGGGTTATTTGTTTTCTTAGCTGTGATTTTCTTGAGTTCTCTGTATATCCTAGATATTAGACCTCTATCAGAAGAGTAGCTGGCAAAAATTTTCTCCCAGTCTGTGGACTCTCTGTTGAGGTTCTTGATAGTTTCCTTTGCTGCACAGAAGCTCTTCAGTTTAATGCAATCCCATGTATTGATCTTCCTTTGAGTTGCTTGTGCTTTTGGGGTCTTGTTGAGAAAGTTTTTACCTGTGCCTATATGTTCAAGTGTTGGTCCTATGCCCTCTTCAAGTAGCTGCAAGGTCTCCGACCTAACTTCCAGGTCTTTGATCCACCTTGAGTTGACTCTTGTGCAGGGTGAGAAAGTGGAGTTCATTTCCATTTCCCTGCATATGGTTAACCAGTTTTGCCAACACCATTTGTTGAAGAGGCTATCTTTTTTCCAGTGTATATTTTTGGCTCCTTTGTCAAAAATCAATTGACTGTAAGTACATGGGTCTGTTTCTGAATTTTCTATTTTGCTCCATTGGTCTATGTGTCTGTTTTTGTGCCAATACCATGCTGTTTTTATTACTGTGGCTCGTAGTAGAGTTTGAAGTCAAGTGTTGTGATACCTCCTGCATGGTTCTTGTTGCTAAGAACTACTTTGGCTATCCTGGGATTTTTGTTGTTCCAAATGAATTTAAGGACTGATTTTTCTATGTCTGTGAGGAGTGACCTTGGTAATTTCATGGACATTGCATTGAATCTGTAGATCTCTTTTGGGAGGATGGCCATTTTGATGATATTTATTCTGTCTATCCAAGAGCATGGAAGATCTTTCCATCTTCCAAAGTCTTCATCAATTTATTTTTTCAACTTTTTGTAGCTTTTCTTATAGAGGTCTTTTACCTTTTTGGTTAGGTTTATCCCTAAGTATTTTATTTTATTTTTGGTGCTATTGTGAGTATAATTGTTTTCTGGATTTCTTTTTCAGTGGATTTATGTATGGTTGGCATACAGGAAAGCTTCTGATTTTTTAAGATTGATTTTGTATCCAGACACATTGCTGAATTTGTTGATTAGTTCTATAAGTTTTTTGGTTGACTTTGTTGGGTCTTCTAAGTATAGTATCATGTCATCTGCAAATAGGGATAGTTTTAGTTCTTCTTTTCCTATTTTTACCACTTTGATTTCCTTCTCTTGTCTTATTGCTCTGACTAGAGTCTCAAGTACTATATTGAACAGACTACCATATGATCCAGCAGTACCACTTCTGGGTATCTACCAAAAGAATGGAAACCAAACTATCAGACCGATGCATGTGTATCTATGTTTATAGCTGCACAATTCACAATTGCCAAACTATGGAAACAGCCAAGATGTCCATCAACAAATAAATGGATTACAAAACTATGGGATATGTACACAATGGAATTTTACTCAGCTGTAAAGAAGAACAAAATCATGTTATTTTCAGGGAAATGGATGCAACTGGAAAACATTATGTTAAGTGAGATTAGTCAGTCACAAAGAGTAAAAAAGCATATGTTCTCCCTAATATGTGGATGCTAGGGAGAAGATAGGGCATAAGAGGGACTCCAGATGAAAAAGGAGAAATCCTAGATAAGCAAAGAAGGTGACTTAACTGAAGGTGATAGACCGGGTGGGGGGGCACCCTAATGCACATGATGTACTTTCACAAATATATCAATCACTAAACTGAACTTGAGAAGGAGGGAGGGCGAGGGAGTGGAGTGGGAATTGGAGAAGAGGTTAAATGATAAATGTGTGCATATAAGCCTTTATCAGTTGTACCTAACAAAGATGTATGATTACAATACACCAATTATTATAAAAAAATTAAAGACTAAAAATTAAAAAAAATAAAAAAACAAGCCGAGCGTGGTGGTGCACGCTTGTAATCCCAGCATTTGGGAGGCTGAGACCGGAGGATCCAGGTTCGCGGCCAGCCTCAGCTACCTAGTGAGGCACTCCGCAACTCAGTGAGACTCGGTTTCAAAATAAAGAATAAAAAATAGGGCTGGGGGTGTAGCTCGGAGGTAGAATGCCCCTGAGTTCAATACCCAGTACCGCAAAATAAATAAATAAATAAATAAATAAATAAATAAATAAATAAATAAATAAATAGAAAACAAAAAAATAATATCTTCAAAACAGGACAAAAAAAAAAGACAATAATATGTATCGTTATTCTTTGACTTTTCCTAAAAACAAAGTTACCTATTTTAGCACCATCTTTCCTGCAGATTTCTTCAGCATATCTCAGTAAATTTATTTTAATGAGAAATACTGTTAATTACTTTACACACCAACTTGTGATATTTTTTGTCAAGATAATACTCAGTTGGTGAATTCCTATTGCAATCCCATCTCTTCTCCCTCTAGTAGATATTTCCTTTAATGTTATGGTTCTCACTGTTTTTCTAAGTTTTCTCACCATATTGAGTAATTGAGTAATAAGAATCTCTGAGACTTTAAACCTGGACCTGTAGCCACAGGGGTTATATACAGAAGCTCTGGAGACACTGCAAAGACTTGGATTCCTTTCCTACTAGGGATTAGCCAACATCTGGCATGTGGCTTCATCTCTCTGTGCCTCAGTTTCCCATCTGTAAATGAGAACATTTTTATCTTTCCCTGGGGTTTTTGGAGGAAATATGGGTCCACACACTTAAAGCATTTATAATAGTGCCCAGTACCCAGGGAGAGCCAGGAAGTTGGGTCCCAGGAAAAAGAGCTTTTCTGCCCAATACCATATATCCAGTCCTGTCTACTATCTATTGTTGATTTCAGTGGTGATAATGATAGCAATATTGGCTCCTTGGTTGCACATTTTCTGTGATGTAGATATTTAACACTTTCCCTGCATTTCAAACAATGATCTCATGAGGCTGTTTTGTTCTTTTCAACAACTTTGAAACTGCAGCTTGGAGAGCTACATTTACCTTGTTAAGTTCCAAGAAGTGGCGAGGCTGGGATAGGAGCTCAACTGCCCGCCAACTTCAGAAGCTAAGCTCCAAATGAGGTTCATGACATTTCCCCCATAAAAGGCCAAAGTAGAAGACAGATAGGAAATGAATAGCATGCTTAAGCTTTTCTCTACCTTTTCTTCTTCCTTACATTCTGATATCATGCCTTCCTGTTTCTGTTTAGTTGAATTTCATGCCCTATTTTCAGATTTTGACCCAATCTCCCTCATATCCCTCACAATTTTGGTCTGCTGCTTGGCAGTGTTTTCCTTATGCTCCTTGTCTTGTTATAATCTCTTTTAATTTATGATTATGATCCCTTGAGAGTTTTTGTGTGTGAGTAGTCAAATTGTTCATCTTAACTCTCTCAATATTTTAACAAAAACGACCTCTTTAGATTTCAGTGTTATTTCCTGGTTTCTGCCCCTTCATCCTCCTTTTCTGGTTAAATACTATATAGAATGCATTAATAATGGATACTTTTGTATAGATGAGAGTTTTTTTTTCCACTGAAAACCATTTTCAACAAGATTAAACATTAATATTTAGTTTTCTGAATAACAATAACAAAAAAAATGTACTTCCATGAAAAATGTCAGCCTGGGCTTAGTTTTCTCCTTTTGCCTTTAATTCCAGCTACTTTATCACAACTCCTATACGAGGTAAAATTTTGCTTTACCTCTTGCACTTTCCTAGATTTTAAACAACTTTGACCATAATATGAAGCACATTATAAATTTTAAGATGTGAATTTTAATTAGACATCAAAGAGAAAAATTTATATTTTTATAAAAATTTATATTTTAGAGAAGACATAAATCCCCCTGGAATTGCTTAAAGACACGAAGCAGGTTTTCTGATTGTACTATTAATGTTTATTTGTTTAATCCTGTTGTTCTTGGAACTTACATATCAGGGCAACCCTTACTTATCCTTTCAAAATGTGACTTCTCTGGGAATATCTTCACTTGTTTTTTAGAAAGTTTTTCTTGAGTAGTTTTGTCATTTTCCTTGTCTCATTATATCAGATAACCTAATCTTTGGCTATTATCAGATCACTAATTGAAGGTACATTGGAAAAAAAGAAGCCCTGAATTCCAAATTAAAAATCAATTCTGAGTATTAGAATATATTCTTTCAATTCACCCAGCAAACTTTAGTCATGTCAAAACAATTTCCTCCACATTATCATCACCATCATCATCATAATCATCATTAATTTGTGGTGCTGGAGATTGAACCCCAAAATACTTGCCCACCAAGTGCTGAGCTTAACTATATCCCTAACCCTTCCTTAACAACTGTTTTAGCAATTACTTGCTCAACATGACATGC
This sequence comes from Graphiurus murinus, assembly GCA_004027655.1. Taxonomy (NCBI): domain Eukaryota; kingdom Metazoa; phylum Chordata; class Mammalia; order Rodentia; family Gliridae; genus Graphiurus; species Graphiurus murinus. The sequence continues at coordinate 258,439 of PVLC010000212.1, read as the reverse complement.
AATTTGTGTTTGATATGTCACATGACCATCAAGATGAGAAAGGATAAAATAAGCTTTAAAACATACTCAGGGAGTCAGTGTTGTGGGAAAAGATTTAAAGCTGGAATATAATCAGAGAGAGAGAGAGAGAGAGAGAGGGAGAGAGAGAGAGAGAACGAGAACAGTCATGGGTATCAGTGGTCATATGTAGACACTGGCTAGAACATGGGTATATTCTGATTTATAGTGCCAGAAGGTAAATGTGGTATCTAATCTTAATCATGGGGAATAGTTGTTGGAATGGTAAATAACTAGTCACATTCTATCAGTTTCATTATATATGTCAATTAAACTTTAGAGGTGAGATATTTTCGAGAACCAGATAAAATCATGACATCAAGTGATCTAAAAGGAATCCAGGAAGGAAATGAAAAATTGAGATTCGGCTTGGGAACAGTCAAAATGATTTTAGGAACTGGTGTAAAATCTTCTCAGAACAACTTAGACACATTGGAAAGATGCAAATACTTTTAGAAAAGTCAAGTTAGCTCATCGTTTTGTGTTCCTTGCAGTTGGGCTGGTTTTCTCCTCCTTCTTCCAAATGCCCACCTTCCACCAAAAGCATTGTTGGTCTAACAGCATTACTTGAAAAAGAGGCTTATAAAAATAATTAAGGAGCTTCTTTACAGAAACTAAAACATCCCTGCATGGGATGCCTCAGTACTAATTATGGAAATAGGATCTCAGCTCTCCCCACCCTACCCCACACTCCCTCTCCATTTTTTAAATTTTCTTCTTTTCAGGAAGATTCACTTCATTACTAAATTTGTTTTACACCCTTAATAAAGCTAGTGTAATGTTTACCTAAACACATCTTGAATTTTCTCAACCTGAACAATAAAGAAATAACCGTGTGTGCATATAAGATATCCCCATAGCTAGCGCTTCCCGACTTTGCTTTTACAGTTCACATTTCAGATGAACACAGCTTCCCTTAGAGGTTTATTAGCAATGGGCACACAACAGATGTGCCCGACTGTACCCAGCAGGTTTATTCCTGAAATAGCATGTTAACCATCATTTGACTGGCTAACATCTACTATATTGATTTGCATATGACGGATTAATTTTTTTTTATTTTTTTGAACCCCTATTTTTTTTTTTTTTTTGTATGTGTAATGTTCCCCCCTGCCTAGACCTGGTTAACCGTTTCTGTGAGCAGGTCCTCAATCTTTTGTTTTGTCCCTACTTTCCTGCCCTAGCCCCATCTTCCCCTGGTGTCGACTCCGTCCCCTTGCAGCGCACAGGCAGCCAGCATGGGCCACAGAACGCCACCGCAGCCAACTTCCAGAGGGCCAGCTATGCAGCGGGCCCCGCCTCCAACTACGCGGACCCCTACCGACAGCTGCAGTATTGTCCCTCTGTAGAATCTCCTTACAGCAAATCTGGCCCGGCCCTCCCGCCTGAAGGCACCTTGGCCAGGTCCCCGTCCATCGACAGCATCCAGAAAGATCCCAGGTGGGTAGAACCCTTTTTATTCTATTCCCTGCGATGTCTAAAGAGGTTTTGTAACCAGGCGCTGTTATGATATATGTATATATTTTTACACCACATTATTGAATTCAACTTGCTTGTTGAGTACAAAGGGGTTGTGTTTTCTTGGGTTTTATGCTTTGTTGCTTGATATGGAATATGTGTAGCTATTGGCGATGAATCCCTAGTATCTTCTGTAGTTGGATATGGAGAAATAAAGATCTTTTAGCTGGGCGCAGTGGTGCTCACCTGGAGTTTTAGCTACAGGGGAGGCTGAGGCAGGAGGGTCTCTTGAGTCCAAGAGTTTGAGACCAGTCTAGGCAACATGGTGAGATCCAGCTCAAAAATCAAAACAAAAAAAAAAAAAATGAAAATAAAGGTGTTTTGATGGGAATAGCTTTAGGAGCTCGAGGGTTGAGCTTTAGCTGAATGGAGGGGCCTCGGGAAGCCCTCTTTGATGCGGTGGAAACAGAAGGCAGGAGGTGAGAGTTCGGGTCATTTGGCTTCTGGCTTCAGTGTCATATTCTTGGGGCGTCACAGTCTCAGTGAAAGCATGATTCCTCACTCTGTGTCTTTCCTTCTATTGATCAGACTGTAAAATTGTACTAAAAATTGAAAATTTAGAAATGACCTTCATTTCTCTATGTCTGGAAATAAACACCAGGATGAAGTTGTGGAGTCAGATAAGAACCAGGGCACAGTATGCGACAGAAATTGTTTTCATGAGGTGTGCTTCTCTCCAAAGGATTGAGTGATGTTCTACTTTCTGAGGTTGGACTTGACTCCTCGTAGAATTAAATGATGCTTTATTTGTAGCCATTGGATTTATACAGATGGAGTCCCAGAAATGCACATCTGCATCTGTCAACACTATCCTTACGTCAAATTCTGATACATCTTTGTGGAGGCACAGGTTTAAGTTCCTGGTGGGAAACTTAAAATATGCCTTAAGGAACTTCCAGTGATGGAGCATGTGGATTCCTATAGGCCATGCTGAGAAGTTTGTGTAGATTCTTACAGAAAAAGAAATCAGTCCTACAATCACAAAAGGCAAACCAAGGCCATCTTATAGTATTCTTTGAGATATCTACTTTAGTCCAATCGAAACCCACTTGGAGGGTTCATGCTAAATACTGTATGTGGTATAACCTCCATTACAAAATTGAATTGTAGGAAATGCTTACTGTTAAGTACTAAAAATCAGAAGCATATGTGCATTTCCAAGGTTCAGAGTCCTGTTTTTCTGGATTTTCAATCTCAAATGAATTTTCTTTAGTCTTGGTCCTGAATCTGCCCTAAATTTTTAGGTATTCTTGGCATGTACCGTTAGAATATTCTTCACAAAATAATTCAGTGCTGTTTTCAAGTAAGTTTTCTTAACACACAACTTAAATAATATATAAATAAACCCTCAGGGGTAAAATAATAAACCTTAAGAAATGCTAAATTGGAAAAATCGATCACTGCATCATCATTGCTTGTATTTAACATTATTTATTTAAATTGAGAGTGAATGTATCCTCTCTGGTAGAAAGGCTTTATATTGTCAGATTAGGAGAATTTTGCTTAATAAAACACCAACTTTATACATTTCTAGCAGCAGCTTCTGTGCTTTATACTGTTTATTAAATGCATTCTATTTTATTAAGTGACATATCCTTCCATTTTATATTACTGTCACTTTTATTGGCCTTTTTCTTCATTCGGTGTGCCATTACGACTCTTACTTTTTCGAGTTATGGATTATGCCACTTGTATTTATTGAGTGCCTGCCATAAACCAAAAAGAGTAACACCAATAAGAAATGTTAGAATGCATAAGAAAATATTGGCTACTAATCTGTTGTATGTGTTAAATTTATATGCAAAGCAGTGCTACATAAATCACAAGTTCATCATTATTTTCTAGAATGCTAAGTATTGTCTTTAAACATGTGTAACTCTGAAAAATGCAGAACACCATCCTAAACTCAGAAATACAGACTAAAAAAAAAAAAAAAATAGAACCACATCTAGAACCAGAACCGGGTTGTCATGGCTTAAAATAAAAGAGACAGATAAACCTGGCACTCTATAAAATGGAGTATAATAAAATACAATAATGACTTTCTTTTAGGATTTTCTTAAAATAAAGGAAAGAGTCTTTTTATTTAGTGGGAAGCCATGTCAAATCTAAAATTCAAGTCCAAAATTCACTACTGCTTTAAGACTTTTTATTTTTATTTTTTTGCATTTTCTTTCTTCTTTTCTTTTTTTTTTTTTTTTTCCTCTTTTTTTGTGGTACTAGGGATTGAACCCATGGGTGTTCTACCTCTGAGCTGCATTTCCAGCTTTGTTTTATTTTTTATTTGGAAACAGGGTTTCTCTAAGTTGCTGAGAGCCTCACTAAGTTGCTGAGGCTGGCTGTGAATCTGTGATGCACCTGTCTCAACCTCCCAAGTACTGGAACTACAAATGTACACCGCCACACTTGGCTTGCATTTTCTTTTGAATAATTAATTTTGATTCTTTGGTGAATACTGCTGGAGCTGGTATGTTTAACTTTGAATGCTCAAAATGATTTACTTTGGTATTATGGCTTATGAGTTAAATTTTTTTTGTCTTTTGACTTTTTCCACATATTTATGCATACATATGCTTAAAGGAATGTGTCAAAGTTTTGTATATTTAACACCAGAAAGCCAGGCACTGGAGAGGCTGAGAGAGGGGGATTGCAAGTTCCAGGGCAGCACATGGAAACTTATTAAGACTCTGTTTCAAAATAAAAATATAAAAGTGCTGAGGTTTGAGGTTGTGGCACAGAGGTAGAATTCTCCTGGGTTCAATCCTCATTCACACACACACACACACACACACACACACACAGCCCTGCAGTCTATATGTGTAAACACATATTTACAATAGAGTGCAGTTTTCCAAGTCTGTTTACTTGCATCTTTGACAGAATCCTACTTTTTGATAGGGAATTGGTATCTCATATTTAGTGTCATAAATAAATAGAGAATGGGGTTTCCGGTGACCTCCTGAGAAATCACACTACTGCCAGGTAGGGCCCAGGCTAGTGACTCTACACGGCGACATGTGTTGGCTTGAGTACTTTCGTTTCTTTACCAAAAATGAAAACGAAAAGCAAACACTCTATTTCCATCTTGGATTATTTTTCAGAAGAGGGGTGTATGGTAGTACCCAGTATCTGTGAAAATGAAGAGAGTATTGAGTAGCTTTAGCACCCTGCTAACTCCTGATGAGAGACCTCCTCCGTGTTGTCTCTTTCCTTTCTTTTCCAATATCCAGCTTATAGAAGACCAGTATCATTTTGCTATCAAAGGGCTCTTACAAATAAAGCATTATAGATAAGAAAATTTATTTTGAATACTTTTATTGGTGCATTATATTCTTTATGGTCTCATGTGATAGTGACACACTTACCAAAGACTGCTTGTTAAAATTTGAAGTCATGATAGCTTTAATTCATTCACTGGACTTGAAGCAAGAGACACCTATTAGTGTTGAATTACTCTAAGCCATACAACAGAAAAAGATTGTTGAAATGTTGGATTTTTCTTGTTGACGGTTCCCTCATAAGTATTTGTGGCAAAACTTTGGTCTTTTCATCTTTAACTGCTCTCTTATAAACTCTAACAAAGAATACACAGAAACCTTTTATGAAGAGATGGTAAAATCCAATTTCCTTTTTAAAGTCAGCAATCACTGGGAAAATGATTTTTATACATATAAAATTAACTTTACAGTCACATTTGCTAAGGTTTTATTTTGTAATTGTATGTTTTCTTCCATCAAACGTGAATCTCTTAAGGATTATCGATAGAGTGAATACGTTTTTTGGATGCTATACCAAATATTGAGTTCTATATATGATTGTTTCTCAAAATAGAAGTCAAAGATAAATCTTTAAATTATATGAAAGAGGTGCCAGTTAAGTTGGGGTTGATAAATTGTAATAACATTCTTATTTTGAAAATTTGATTGATGAAACAGCTAGAAAAAATAAAAAGCAAGATTGGTATAACAGTACACAAAAGATACAATAAACATTCTTATCTATAAAAGAGAAATGTTATGACGAGACATTCTACTGACTGATATGATTTATGTGTAAGTCATAGCACTCCTAGCACCCTTTAATTATGTTGGATTAACCCCTTTTCAGGATGTCATAATCCTTGATGCACACTATCTCAAAAAGTGTTTTTCAAACAGGCTGAATCTCACTTATTGTAAATGTGAGTTGTTATCTGTCACAACAGGGAAATGCATACCGTGGCACGTTTTTAATGTACCTGTCAGGCCCAAATTAGCAAGTGCAATTTTCAAGCGTCTCTATCAAATTTTTACTCCGTGGAGTTGTTCAGTTTCAAGCCACAAAGATTGCTCAATAACATAAAAACAGGCAATTTTAAGAAATTATCTGTATATTTCTACTCTACCTTGTTTGCTATTTCGAGATATCACTAAAAGTTATTTTGGATGTTATATTATTAGGCCTCATTGAATAATACTGCTCATAAATATTGAATCATCGGGTTAACTTCAGCAAAGGAACTTTTGCGAGCTGGGCATGGTTGGCGCACGCTTGTAATCCCAGCATTTGAGAGGCTGAGACCAGAGGATCCGAGTTTGCGGCCAGCCTCAGCTACCTAGTGAGGCCCTTTGCAACTTAGGGAGACCTTGTTTCAAAATAAAGAATAAAAAATAGGGCTGGGGGTATAGCTCAGAGGTAGAATGCCCCTGAGTTCAATTCCCAGTACTGCAAAAAAAAAGAAAAACAAACCTTTGCTGGGCATAGTGGCACACACCTGTAATCCCAGTGCTTGGGAGGCTAGGAGAGGAGAAGACCCCAGGCCAGCCTCAGCAACTTAAAAATGCATGTTTTGAAATAAAACATGAGACCATGCTTCAAAAAACTAAATAAATAAAATAGAACTGGGGATGTAGTTCAGAGGTAGAATACTTTTGAGTTCTATCCTCAGTACCAAAAAAAGAAGAAGAAGAAGAATGTTTTGTAAATGCTATGTTTCATTGTTTACCAATTTACAATTCGCAGGCACATAATGCATAGACAGTTGAACATGCAGGAAGCCAAATATAGTGTTAAATCGCCTTTCAAAGGGCGAAGGTTGAAGAAGATTTTTTAAATCTTGGATTTAAGTTTAAATACTGTTGCTCGGTGATTACTTATGCAACTTAAGTAACATTGCTGAAGTGTTTGCAATAAAACAGGTACATTGTTCTCCATAGTCCAGTTCTCTGGGTCGCTGAAACTCTAAGGAGTCGACTTTTAACTTTGAGTGTTCAGTAATCATGTATTGAACTGGAAATATCACGAGAGGCAGGATTCACAGTGTAAAGAAGGAAGCTGGGAATTTTCGAAGAGCACCAGAAGGCATTTATCCACTGAGATGAGCAGCAAGCCCATGGCCACCCTCTTTGGAAGCTTCTAGCAACTGGCTCCTTAACATTGCTTGGACCACTTCACTTTTTTTTTCTTAAAATAATTCAAACCTTCCGCACTAATTTAGATTGATATAAAATCCACAACTTGTAAGATCATGCCCCGCTCTTGCCTCTGTCCCTTAAGATCACACAAGAATGCACCAAATCCTTTTTCTAAGAAAGGGCTTTGGTGACAGTGATTACAGCTCCCACCGATGGTCAGGACTCGTGTCCCTGTGCAGGCTGCGGTGTTCCAGGAACTGTTATATCTGGCCCTGTGGTTTCCAGTCTCCCTCCCCAGACCGTCTCGCACCTCTTCAGCAAATGCAGAAGGCCAATAAATGTTCTCTGTGGCCAGCCTGGGTTTATTGTAGATTTTCTTGACAGTAAGATGTCTCAAATGTTTATAACTGATAACAACAATGTTAATCAAGATTAATGAGTGACATGGCCATGATCAGTGCTAAATATTTTATATTCACCATTTAATTTGATCTTTCCTAAATCACTATGACATGCCTGTTTTATATATGGGGAAACTGAGACTCAGCTAGAAATTGAACCCAAATCTATCCAACTTCTAACCCTGTAGTAAGTATTAATACCAATATTAACAATCAAACAAAATGTCAAGTCTTTTTTTCATGTGTCTTCTACAAAGGTATGCAGCAGCCGGACGTCATGGCGCACACCAGTAATTTCAGTAATTGGGAGACTGAGGTAGGAAGATCACAGATTCAAGACCAACCCCAGCAACTTAGTGAGGCTTTGTTTCAAAATGAAACATAAAAAGGGGCTGAGGTATAGCTCAGGGGTAGAATGTGCTTAGGTTTAATTCTCCATGTGGCATGCGTGCACACACACACACACACACACACACTCACGCACACACACACGAAGTTATGAGTCAATTATACTAACCTCAAAGTTTTAATTTTCTTTTCAACTTAAACGTAGAACTTTACATTCACTTCTCAGGAGGTGACGCTATCATTTGGTAGTACATAAATCTTTTCTGGGCCCCCTTTATTATCCACTATAATTCTTTTTTTTTTTTTTTTTTTTTTGCAGTACTGGGATTGAGTTCAGGGGCATTCTACCTCCGAGCTACACCCCCAGCCCTATTTTTTATTCTTTTATTTTGAAACCGGGTCTTACTAGGTTGCAGAGTGCCTCACTACATAGCTGAGGCTGGCCGCGAACCCGGATCCTCCAGACTCAGCCTCCCGAATGCTGGGATTACAAGCGTGTGCCACCACGCCCGACTTCCACTATAATTCTTAACCACTGCTCCATGTCCATCAGAAATGAGAAAGGCTTCGTCTGTATCCTCAGAAACGTTTCATCAAGACACAACCAAAGCCAGCCCCAGGAGAGAGTCCTGTAGGTCTCCTTCCTCTGGATCACTCCTACCGGTACATGTGAAGGTACAACATAGGCTAAGGTGTTTTTCTTGTAGAAGATTCTAGACTGGGCTCTGCAGATACTATGGCAGCCTGAACACAGCTTCATTCTTTTAGGAACTTTCAAAGTTGTGCAAGAAAAAAATGCATCTGGAAATGAGTATAACACGCTGAGTAACCGGGCATGATGAAGACATTCAGAAAAGAGCTGCTGGGCTAGCATGAGCCAGAGGGAGAGAAAGGATTCACTCAGGGGGAAAAGGAGAAGACTTTCCAAGCAGGGAGAGCAGCCAGAAAGAGCAGAGGACTGGGAGCCGAGCACAGTGGCACACGCCTGTGATCCCAGAGCTTGGGAGGCTAAGACAGGAGGATTGCAGGTTCAAGACCAGCAATGAGACTTTTTGAGCTTAATGAGACTTTTTCTCAAAATAAAAAACAAAAAGAGCTGGGAGTGTAGCTCAGAGGTAGAATGCTCTGGGTTCAATCCCCAGTCCCACCAAAAAAGAAAAGAAAGGAAAAAATAGAGAAAAGAACAGAGGACAGGGACTGGAGGGGGAGGGGGGGAGGACCTGTTTGAAACACTCGGCCTGGTTTGTCTGTGGCCTGACGGATATAGACAGATGTAGCCATCTCTAAGATCCACTGTCCACCCACCCAATCAGGATAAAATGTCAGTTTACACCTCTATATATTGGTGATTTTTTTTTATAGATTATGACCATGGTACTAAGGGCTACTGTCTTAGTCTGTTTGGGCCACCATAACAACAACAAACGCTACAGGGTAGGCAGGTAGCTCATATACAACAGGAGCTTACTTCTTAGAGTTCAGAAGTGTAGGAAGTCCATGATCGTGGCGCCAGCAGATTGTGAGTTGGCTCGGGCCCTTGCTCTCCATGCTGCCTTCTCTCCCTGACCTTTCATGTGGGAGGACTCTCAGGGCAATGTTGATAAGAGCACTCATTCCCCTCGTGAGGGTACCCCCCTCAAGATCTAATAACCTCCCCAAAGTCCCCACCTCCTCAACCATCACTCTGGTGATTAAGTTTCAATGCATGAGTTTGGAGGGGTTACACACATTCAGAGCACAGCTGCTACCAAAACAAATGATCACAAACTAGTATCAGTTTATTCCCTCACAGTTCTGGAGGCTGGAAGTCTGAAGTCAAGATGTCACCAGGGCTATTTTTCCTCCAAACGATGCAGGGGAGAGCCTGCTTTGCTTGTTCCAGATTCTGGTAGGCAGGCATCCCTTGGCTTATGGTACATCATGCCGGTCTCTGCCTTTCTCTTCCTGTGGCCGCCTTTTCTGCTTCTCTGACACCTCTTGTCTTCTAAGGATGCAGGTCATTATGCCCTTAAGTTAATTACATCTTTAAAGATGCTCTTTCTATATAAAGCCACATTATAAGATTCCAGGTAAGCATGAATCTGGGGGGATACTATTCAACTGACAATGCATGCTTTGGCACACTTATAGTAGATGTACACTAAAGCTAGAACTTCGGGCAGGTTATGTTAAAGTATTTTAGAATTTTTATTTTTATTTCTTTAACTTCTAAAGACCAACATGGATGAATATATCAGCTCTGTATATTGTCACCATATTCACTGCTGACTGTGGCTGGTGTTCCTGGCTTCAGCCAGAGCTAGATTGGGCAAGTTCACCATCTTCTTTTTGGATTTGGAACATGCTGTGTTATTCGTGCTATTTTGTTCATTTTGTGAGGGTTAGTTTAAACGTAGAGAATATAATCCAACACCTCTCATGGACCAATACGCATCAGTAGTGATACTTATATGAGGAGATGAAGAAGCAGGCATTTCTCTGGCAACTTCCCTGTGTCGTAGCCTCTATGAGGATACACCATCACCTGAAATGTGGCCCCACAAGGGGACCAGGGCCAACCCAAACAGCAACTAGGATGGCGCCTCATCCCTTTATTCTGTGTAGCTAAATAGTGAGTAGAAATTCAAATGTTTTCTCCTTCCACCCAGGGGACATCTTTGCTCAGCCCTGAGATGTACACTGTCCCTCACACGGGAATGGTAGATGTGGCCTGCCTGGGGAAGGGCGTCAAATACAAGGGTATAAGGATCCTCACTAAAGTTTAGTAGTTTGGGGCGTGATCTTGTCTTCCTGGCCCTTGGTGTCCATGAGGTCAAGTGGAATTGATGAAAGTATCTTCCTCATAACATTGTTGTTTTCAGACCTAACTCTCCCTGGAGTACTCCTTCACAGAGGGGAGAGCCCATTTTTAGCTGAGTTTTGCTACCACCACTCCCATTTCTGCTGCAACTCCTGCTGCTGGCCCAGGAGCACCTCCACTGGAGCTGAGAATGGGTGTTGGAAGTCAGAGCCACAGTTAGGGGAAGATGTAGAGGCCACAGGTTGTTTGGTCAGAAGGAAGAAAAGAGGCCCAGCAGCAGATACCGTGTCATTCACCCCTGAAGGCCAGTCACGGGAGGAGACAGAGTGGACCAGAGCCCGAGCAGGCAGGGACAACGGGGAGGAGGAATCACTGAGACCTCAGCCTTGCAGCCAAGAGACAGGATTGGAAGGTGGAAGAGAAGACATCACTGCAAAAGTACTTTTTGTTTGTTTGTTTGATAAACCTTCCTTCTCCATGATGTCTTATGTTGATCAGAATGGTTAGGACATGAAAGGAGTATAAATGTCAGCAATAGTGCTCCTCTGAGCTGAGTTTCCAAACCTAGGGAGGCTCTTTCCCTGAAATCTCATGGGAAATTAGCACAGCCTGCAAACCCAAAGAGGAGGCTTCGAGACCTAAACCCAGAGAGGAAGCTCCAAAGTCCATGTACTCCAGCTTAATACACAGAGTTGGCCTGAAATCTGTGCATTTCCGCTTGTTATGACTTGTACAGAATGTGCCCTGGAAAAGCTCATGTGTTGGCAGTGCAAAAATGTTCACAGGTAAAGCTGGGCGTGGTGATGCACGCTTATGATCCCAGTACTTGGGAGGCTGAGACAGGAGGATAGAAGGTGTGAAGCCAGCCTTGGCAACTTAGTGAGACCCTGTTTCAAAATAAAAGAATAAAATCAGGCTGGGAGTGTAGCTCAGAGGTAGAATGTCCCTGGGTTCCATCCCCAGTACCACACACAAAAAAATGTTCAGAGGTGAAATAATTGAATGATGAGGGCTCTTATCTTACTAGTGGATAAATCCATTGATGCATTAATAATTTGAGTGGAACGATGAGGCTGTCATGTAGGCTGGGAGGATGTGACTAGAGGAGGTACGTCACTGGGGTGTGGCCTTGGGGATTATACATGACTCTCCCCCACTCCCTTTGCTCTCTCTCCTACCCCTCACCATCCTGAGCTCCCCAGACCTGGCCAGCCCAGGATGGGCTGCACCTCCAGAGCTGTGAGCAAGTAAATCTTCCTTCCTCTAAGTTGCGGTCGTCAGGTATTTCAGTTACAGCTGTGAGAATGTCAGCTGAAACTCCACTCGTTTCCCACTTGACAACTCTTAGAGTTCTGGGAAGTGGTTTCAAAGGGATCAAAAGAAAGTTTTATGCCTCAGAAGGAATCTAAGGAAGGTTTTATGGGCCCTGATTTAAATAAGATTATACAATTCAGGGCAGCAGCTCTGCTACCCAAGGTTGGTTCCCATGAGCCTTAACCAGGGAAAGAGAAACCAAGAAAATCTAGGTGGCAGAACTAGCCATTCCGTCCATCAGTCCTCATGAATTATCTTCTAGGGGCAATTTTAATAGCACTAGACTTGATTTTATATATATGACACATTAAGTGTGTATATGTATACACATAAATTATATATGGAGATATAAGCATATATGTATATTATGTGTTTATATATGTATACATATATGTCTATATACATATATACATAATCTATTTGGCATACAGATAGTATCTATACATAGATGTACATGTACACATACATATATAGATGCATATTTACATAAAAGCATAATCTATCTGTTATTGGTTGTGCATACATTTATGCAAAGGTAGGATTTGCAAAATTTGCATAAACACATGGTTATTAGTGTTACAAAGGACACACAATAACAATGTATTCATATTCTGTCTTACCTACTTATCAATGTTAAGAGGGCATTAAAAACTAAAAGTATAAAGTCCTAACGTTAGACAAACACAGATTCATTCCCAAACATAAATATGTCCCAGTCACAGTAGCTGAACCAGGTACATTTCTGGTTGTGGTTTGTGTGTTTAGTAGGCATTTATATGGCTGTGTTCAATCTTTTAAAAACCATGTACTATTCAAAGTGCTCTGTACTTTTAGAGGGATTGGCCGGGTCCTCATTAAAAGGATAATTTTCCTCCTTTTTTCTTTCACTCATCCTATGATAGCAACCCTATTTCATGTTTAGGATATTTCAATTAATCTGTCCTCAAAGCTCTCCTTGCTTATTCCGTCAATCTGCAATCCCCCTTGGCCATGGTATGGGCAACCCGGTATTGATATTTGGCTTGATATCATAAGTCACTTTTTTTCACCATCTGACTGTGAACATTTAATTGAGGACACAAATGAAGCATTCAAAACATTTATTGTCTTGCAAGGCAGGTTGTAGTTGAATGTCAGTTGTTAACTAATGGAAATTAATTCCCATCGCTTCTTGGGAAGTTTTGCAGCTAATAGTGCTCATTAATTTGGAGGCACTGACATCGATAAAAAGAAAATTAGCATTTTATAGTAAGGAAAAATAGATTTTAAGCTGATATTCCATTCCTCATGATAGGTTACAGTTTGACAAGTCTGGTAGTTTAAATTTTTTCATCCACCAAAGATCGCGGTCAACTCCTTTAGCTGAATCAGGTGTGTATTAGAGTCACTAAATTCTATGAAGACAAGAGGATAATTAGGAGATGGAAGAGAAGGAAGCTCAGTGGGCTGTGTTCTGGCACACACAGCGTGTTTTAGGTACAAAAGTTCATCAAAGGGTGAGATGAAAGAATTGTCCTCCTGTTTTTCATTGTTTTACTTTCTCAACTTTCAAAAGACATTTCAATATTTGCTTTGCTCTCTTCTGAGTCTACTGTTTCATAATGGGACATGATCCATGGCCCACCAGCTTAGGGGCCCCTTTAGAAGTAAAGCTCCATGCTGGTGAAGCTCAGACTGTGTTGGGTAATCGAGGTATTTGCAAGTCTACTTGTACACCTTGTACACTTGTATTAGTCTGCTCTGCAAACCTGCTCTGTCCATAAGGATCCTTCAGTAAGGCCCGAGGGTGGTCCTTTGACTTTGAAACAGTCCAGTGATTCCCAACATCTTTGGAATTCAAACACCTGCTACATTTCAAAAGAAATGTGGATGGTAGCATGGGATAGCCAGTCTTTTACTTTGCATAGGGTCATCTCCAACTACTTAGTACACAGGAGAGGCAGACATGAAATAACCTTGAACTCTAGGACAGCCTTTGCAATTGAATGAAAGGATTCTTACGAACAAAATCAAAGTTGGTTTGAAGTCAGATATTTGGAAAGTACTGATTTAAAAGCTACAATGAGGGAGCAGTCACTCTGTACAAGTGAGGAATGTCAAATTAACTTAAGATACTCACCTATGTCTCAGTCAATGTGGGAAAGAAATTGTCAGTGCTTATTTACTTTACCAGTATAGACGGTTTTGAATGTGTCTGATGAATCAGGAGTGACTAGGATGATAGCATTTCTCCTGAATATTTTGAAGTTCTTCAAAGAAGTAATAACATTCAGAGTCTTAATGTTTTCTGAAATTTCCCCCAACACCTAGGATACGGCTAGAATTAATAGTAATAAAATTGGAAATGACAAGCCCCCAGTGACCCCATCTCCTCTGAATTAGAGCTGGCCTGTGTGCCCAGCAGGACAGTGCTGGAGGGACAGAGTGTGGCTTGTGGGGGTAGGGAAGGCAGCCCAGTGTGCTAAGGACATGCCATCAGCTTCCTGGTGAGGACTATCGTCTCCCGCGCTGGACCCCCGCCCGGGAGGACCCAAGGAGATGACAATCACCCATTGCTGGTTCAAGCTTCTTTTATTGTGCGCTGTTTTTTCCTCCTCCTCCTCCTCCTCTTCCTCCTCCTCCTCAGGGATGGAGGGTGCTACTTATCAACCCAAGCAGTAAGTGGTGGGGCAAAAAGGGGAGTAAGCTTAGAGCCAATCAGGGCTTGAGCCACAAGGTGCCTGTGAGCAGCCCTACAGCTCTCACCTGGGAGCATTCTTGGGCCACGAGCTCTGGCGCGCTGGTGCGCACGCTCTAACATGGCACAGCCCTCCTCCAGGATGCCTATTGTCTGACAGTCATCCAACAGTCAGCTGCTTCTGGCACTCTGCCAGGCTCCATCTTGGGGCGAGGTCTCTCCGAGCCCGCTGGACTAAGACCCCAACATCCCCAACATCAAACCAGCTCACCCTCCATATGAGTAAGCCAGATTTGAAGCAAATGCCCCCGTGTTATGGAGACTTTGGGTCTTGCAGCTTATCCCCTAGACATCATGAGTAGAGACCATCACCCCTACTATTCCCTGCTTTAGATTCCACATAAAGAAACCATGAGATAATATGTGATGCTTACTGTTTTCAACCAGTGAGCTATGGTATGATTTATTCCATGAGATAATATGCGATGTGTATTGTTTTCAACCATTGAGCTGTGGTATCATTTGTTTCGCCCAGTCTGACTGATATCTCACCAAGCTATCAATATTTCCTTCCAGTATCTTCTATGAAACTTCTTTTACTCTTTTCTTATTGGAAAGAAAAAGGCAAAAGGTTGAAACAGCCCAAATGTTCACCAGCTAATGAATAGATAAACAGAATGTGATGTATACACCATGGAGTATTATTCAGCCTGGAAAAAGAGTGAAGTACTAACACCTGCCATAACATGGATGAACCACGTGAAATAAGCCAAATGTTAAAGTACAAATATGGCAAGATTCCATTTACATGAGATGTCTAGAATATTAAATTTATGGAGACAGAAAGTAGAGTAGTGGTTAACCCAGAGGCGGAGGAGAGGAGAATGAGGAGTTAGTGTTTAATGAGTAGACTTTCTGTTTGGAATGCACATGCTTTCAAAATGGATATTGTGATGGTTATACAACATTGTGAAGATACTTAATGGCACTGAACTGTATACTTAGAAATAGCAAATATGGTTGCATTCATGTTGTGTATATTTTGTTACAATCAAAAGATAAGATACAGCTGTGCTGACCAGGTATTTCTTTTAGACAGAAGTCAAAGCCATGTGCAGAATTGGGAGAAGGAAGCCATGGGGAGCTAGAATGATTGGAGGTAGTATGGCTCTTGGAAATAGTACTCTCCACTACTTTATAGGAAGCTCCAAAGCCCACTTCTAAGCAGTATTCTGCCCCATGTATTATTTGCCAAATATGTTCCATAAATAGGTTCTTTAATCTCTTTCCCAAATGTTCTAATGATCTAGTAGAAAGCATGATAATATATTGCAATAATACATAGACTAATTATAATAACTGTAAGACTCAGTTAAAAGAATGCATGTAAAGAAGCTTATTAAATTAGATGACACAATATTATTCTGCAGGATGAAAACACTTATTCATGTTATTCAAGGAGTAATGCCCTATGGCAAACAGTTTTAGATATTTTTATTCATTCAATAAATATTTATTGAGTACAAATTGCCAGGTACTCTTTGGAAAACCAAAAATTTTTGCAAAGGGGGAAATGAGAAGGGAATATTAACTAGGAAAGAAGTGAGAAATAATCATGTTTAAAATCATATAAACTTTAAAACAAATAGAAATTAAAACTATCTGCTACATTTTTAGTTAAAAGTCTCCTTACTAACTGCTTATAGCAACTGCGCATAATTCTGTTTAATGACCTTGGTCTTTCTTACCGTGCCTATTGCTTTTAGAGTCCAAGTCCCATTTCATGACATCCACTGGGGTTAATTTCCCCTCAATCTGAGGATGAAGGCAATAGCTCACCACAAAAGCCCTAAGTCAGAAAGCTTTCCAGGGCCACCAAGAAAGCAGACAGAAAAATCATCCCCTTCTCCCCAGAACCAACAGGACTCCTGTCTCTTCTTGACAAAGAAGTCTGCTTATATTTCAAACCAAGTGTGGTTAGATTAGAAAAGAACTCATTAAGGTAAGTGGCAATTAACATCTCTAAATGCACTAAAGTACTTCTGACATTAAAGAGGCCAATATAAAGCTTGGGCTTCTTCAGAGAAACTGATGTGTCTCTGCAGGGAACCTCATAATGTATTTGCTGTCCTTTGTTTTGAGGATAACTGAAACATTAACATTTAAATTTACAGTGAATCAGATTGAAAGTAGCAGGCAATATTGCTAATATTGTAGATGGGGCCTTTGTGAGCAGAAACAGTGTGTGTGTCTGCTAAGCAGTGTGCCTGTATAGCCATCTACACATGTGCTTAAACGTACATACATGGACTGACACATATATACACATGCACATGCATACACATGCATACATATATACACATGCACATACGTGCATATATACACATGCACATAAACACATGTGCATATATACGCATGCACATGTGTGCATATATACGCATGCAAACACATGCATATATACGCATGCATATACACATACATGCATGCACATGCATATAGGCACTTGCCTATACATATATATACATACATGCACATACATATATGCACATGCATACACACATGCATATATGTACATGCATATACACATACATGTATGCACATTCATACACACATGCACACATGCACATTCACACGCATGCATATATGCACACGCATACACACATGCATATATACACATGCACACAAACACAGACAGGTCCTGCTTTGTATAAGTAACTTCAAAGCCTTGATAACTATCAATTTGTTGTTTTGGAAGTGAGTTTGTTTGATTACTCCACACTATTGCTTTAAGAAAAATGGAGGTAACACAGGCACCACCCAGCAAGACCCCGCGGGTCTGTCCATCTGTCATTCAGCCCATGCTCTGCACTGAAGCGCCCGTGTGTAACCTGCTGCATTAGCTCATTCGTGGTAATAAGCACTTACAAGTTGCAAGGAATGAGAATGCGCTCTGGTGATCTCCGTCAATAGGAGCTTGTTGTAAGTTTCCAGAGCCGGATGAAAGAGACAGGAAATGGTTTCAGCAGCCTCGGCCAGGAGGGTGTCATTGAAAACCAGCTCACGGGCCGGGGTACAAAAGCCGCTTTGGGACTTGGGCAAGAGCTCTGGGCCCCGTTGCAGAGGCCCCTCTGCGCTTGCCCTCCTCCCTCTGACCTCCTGTCTCTCGCTCTGCCTGCCAGGGCTGCCAGGGCAAGGGCTTCTGCATGTGCCCTGCCTCTGTGTCGCTCTCTAGCATCTTGAATCCCAGCTCGCTCCAGAGAGAGGTGTTCATGGGCTAAATTCTCTCTTGCAAATTCATAGGTTGAAGTCCAATCCCCAGTACTCAGAATGTGACTGTATTGGCAGAGAAGGTCTTTAAAGAGGTAATTAAGTTCAAATGAGGTCCAATCAGGTGCAGCCCTAATCTGATAGAACTGGCACCCTTCTAAGACGAGGGAGACTCAGGGATGAACTTGCACAGCAGAAAGGCCATGTGAGCAGCCAGAATTTGCCCACCTGCAAGCCAAGGAGAGAGGCCTCAAGAGAAATGGGATTTTCAGCCTCCCAAACTGTAAGAAAATAAATATCCATGGTTGAAGTCACCCGGCCTGCGGTATTTTGTTGTAAGGCAGTCCTAGTAGACTGATAAAAGAGTCTGTGTCTGGAGCCATAGGTAGGTATCCAGGATAAAATCTGTCGGACAGAGCTGCTCACCAGGCCCTCCTCTGCCAGGCCCCTGGGCAGAGCTGCTTTGGGCCAAGGTGAAGCCCAAGGACATTTGGATTTGGCGGCAATGTCTGTTCTGCAGACATCTATGCGGGAGAGATGGGGTGTTGGGAGAGTGGTAGTTGTTCTGAGCAGGCCCACAGGGAGGCTGGGCTAGCTGTTCAGACATGCTTGTACAGTTGGGCCTTTTCTGAAGGTGAATTTTATATGCTATTTAGAACACAATGTGAAACTCACTGTATATCATCTGTGTGTTGGCTCTAAATTTTAAGAGGCTTGTGTGGGTTATAGAAAATGAGTTATGAGCAGAGGATGTAATCTTATCATTTGCCCTGGGCGTCATTATGCATATAAATACACAAACCTAATCTAATATGACCCTGGCGTTTTCATGGATTGAACATGCCCACTTACGGGAATGAATGAAGGAAGAATCCTTGTCTTTTTCCGTTCACACCTTCAGTTTTAAAATCACTGAAATATTCACTCTACCGAATTTTGACTTTTACATTAAAATATATCATTGTACTGAAAAAATAAACACTAGAAGGACCAAAATTTAAACTTGCTCAAGCATGTTCTGCAAGGTCCTGAGCTTCAAGTAGAATCTCAGGCCCCACGACTGCCTTGGAACCTGCTTTCTAGCAAGACCCCAGGATGCTCTGTGAACAAGAACATCTGAATTATTGACTCCCTACCCAGAAACACCCCTCGACTAGCACATCTAGTTTTTGAAAAAGTTAGCAACCGAGTGATGGCATTAAGATGTTACTTCTGTTGGACCATGTAAGTGTGCTTTGAATGACTTTATCATATCAGTGACATCATAGGTCACTGGGATCATTTGACCCCTGCAGTCTTAGAGTTTTCTCTTATTTGATCAAAAGTCTGAATTAGAGAATCCAAATGTTTAATATAGTTGATAATATGACTGAAATATAAACTCTCTTTTCAGAACTTTGCACTACAGATTTTTAAGGATATAATTTCCTGGTTAAATTTCCCCCCAAAGCATCTGTTTTCTTTAAAAGTCAAGTCTTCAGCTTGCCTTTCAAAAGTCATGGACAATTCTTTCCCTTTTCTTATCCCCAAATTCCCCTAATGTCTCCTTTTACTCTTTTTGAGCACTTTTCAGCTTGTGGGGGGATGGGGAAGGATCTGAATCCAGGCACCCCAAAACAGCAGTAATGCAAGTTCTGCTTTCAGGGCTTGGCAGTAGGAGTTGCAATCCCAGAACTGCTCAAAGAAAAGGAAAGGGACAAAGCCGTTTTCTTCCCCTTCCTCTAGTGCCTTTCTCCATGCCTTGCCCTCCGCTATCCACGCAGGACCCCCGGCAGACCCAATGTCATGGTCACATCCAGGCATCATTAACCTCAGCCCAAAGCATCATCCTGCCTGAGATCCTTCAACAGAGACCTGCGCCCTTCCCGCTCTGTTGCTGCCTAGATGGATGGAGCGTGGTGCACGCTCCTTTCTACTCGGGATGCTGCTCAGAACGTTCAGCCTCACCACGCATGCCCCATTGGTGCTGAGACAGATTCAAGACCTTACTCTGCAGCACAGGTGCATGCCAGGTGCTGCCCCAGCATCTCCTTCCAGCCTGCAGCTTCTTGTAGGACTGAGGAAGCCTAAACCCACTCCCAGACCTACACATTGGAATATTCGTTTTTACAAGATCCCCTGGCAGTGACACATTTTTGCATCAAAGCTCAAGAAGCTCTGATCTGAAGGCAGGTGTTGCCCAACCGTCTTCCTTCTGCCTCCTTAATAAAACAGACCTTAACATTGCTTACATGTTGGGATGGAGCTGAGCCTCCCTGATCTAGGGCTATAAACTCTTAAGGAGCAAGAGGATGTGGGGTGCACAGCTGATTTCAGCCCTGGTGAGGAAAGAATCCAGGCACCCCACAAATATAGCAGTAGTGTATTGTTCCCCGCGCCGGGCCCTCAACCTCGAGGACCCATTGGAGACGATAATCACGCATTGCTGGTTCAAGCTTCTTTTATTGTACCTCTCTCTCTGTATCTCTCTGGGACCAAGGACATTACCCAAGCAGTAACAGTAACAGTAATCGTTCTCTTAACCCTGACAGTAACCGTCTCTCTGGCTGCAATCATCTCTCTCACCCCACTCTCGTTCTCCGTAACCGTTCGTCGTCATTCTCTCTAGGGTGAGAGGTGGAGACTCTTAAAGCCAACCAGGGCTTGAGCCACAAGGTGCCTGCATCCAGCTCTTACCTGGGAGCACTCTCAGGCCACGGGCTCTGGCGTGCTGGTGCATGTGCTCTGGCGTGGCGCAGCCCTAGGATGTTACCACCTGCAGCTGCTCCCGGCACTCTGCCAGGCGCCATCTTGAGGCGAGGTCTAGCCGGGCCCAGCTAAGACCCCAACAGTAGTGCAAGCTCTGCTTTCAAGCATTGCAGTAAAGTTGCTCCCCTGAAGTTGGAGGCCAGCAGCTTTCAGGCTGAGGTGGGAACTCATCCTTGTCAGTGTCTGATCGCATGATCTGCCCTTCGCCAAATGTCCTTCCAACGTCTCTTGCAGTCTCTCTGCACCCTCTTCATGAATGATGGCAGCTTCTCCTCCAGAACTTCACTGCATATTCACATGAACAGGGTTTTGGAACACGTGCATGTATGAAAACCAGAAACAGGAATGGATTGATCCCTGTATCTTTCTAGAAACAAATAACATTCCTTTGTGGAAATTAACAGTTTCTTTTCAAGGCCCACATCCATCTCAATAAAAAATTGATTTCCTTCCTGTTTTTTGTTTGTTTGTTTGTTTGCTTTTTCTGGTACTGGCAATTGAACCCAGGGGCATTCTACCACCAAGCTACACCCTGAGTTCTTTTTATTTTTTATTTTGAAACAGGATCTCACTACATTGCTGAGGGCCTTGCTAAGTTGTTGAGGCTGGCCTCGAACCTGCACTCTTCCTGCCTCAGCCTCCCAAGCTCTAAGATTACATGCATATACCATCACAACAAGCAAAAGATATATTTTCAATAAAATTATATTTTGTGTTTTATAATTGTACATTGAAATTCCCAGGCTTTAATAATCATACATATTTTGATCAGATATATGATAGCCACAATGATCATTCTGTCCAAAAGGAAAAAATGAACAATTGGAGGCTAATTGTCATGGAAAATGAAGGATATATGTGTACCTACGGGTGTAAACATATGTGTTATTTTAATGAAATATTGAAGCATTGTCTTTTGAATCGCATATTATTCTTTCAAAGGGAAAACCATGGAATTTCTTCCAACAACTGAAAATGCTTCATAATCCTCATTTTATTGGGCCGAGCTCTGAGCCTTTCATTATGACTGCAAAGAAAAACAAAACTTTTGAAGACTTCCATTAGGCTTGACCTTTGCACCAGTTTCTCAGAAATAAGAAAGGAAACTCAGAGGCTCGCTCTCCTCAAACCCCAGTTCAGGAAAAAGGGTCAGTTCTGCGGCTGCAGACTTTGATTTCCATTTGAGGCTTTCACTCTTTAGAAAACAAAACAAAACAAAAAGCTAATATGTTGTTAGGTTGAAAGCTGGAAAAATTAAGCTTGGCCTTGAGTTTTCTGAGAAATCAGTCCTCACCCCTTAGCAGATTTCAGAAGCGAACTATTTTAGCCTCCAAACAAATGGTTTCTTTCAATTAAGAGGCAGCGAATGAGGATGTCTGGAGTCCCTTTGAAACAGTGGCCGACTATGCGCTCTCCCATCCCGTCCCCGCGCTCTCTGTGCTGAATGGCATTCTGTGGCCACAGTGGCAGGCTGCCCTCAATCCAAGGAGACTGGGGCATTTCATCTTTTCAAGAAAGCCAGAATTCTCCGCCACCAGTTACCTGAAGTGCCCCCGACCTTGTTAGGACAGATGCCGTTTCATTTCTTTGTTATTATTTGCAAAAGAGAAGCCAAGGGAGATGTTTTCAAATGCTTTCCAGATCTGTCAGGAAGGCATGGGGTGGTACTTTCTTTTGATGGCCATGGCAAATTGGTGAAGAAAGTCTCTTTGATCATTTTTAGCAACAACGGTAACAAATATGTGCTTATGATGATTGGCTAAAATTTGCACTTTTAGGTTTTTCCCTACACTGTTTCAGTGGGTAACACTTGGAGGATAGGAGGCAAGGCTGTGACTTAGACAATTAGAAAATGTTCCCCTGCATTGCATATCGGTGTGGGGCATTGCAGGTTGGTATTATGCAGCTAGGTTTTACTCCCTTTGTTGGAAAGTGCATTGTAATTGGACATGGTGGCGAGAGTCAGAGTAATACTTTCATATATGCACATGGCATGATTTGTTCTCTTTCCTACCCCCTGTCTCCCCTTCTCCTCTCTTTCTCCCTCCCCCGTCCACTTCCACTATTCCACTGGTCTCCTAATTTTCATGAAATCCCTTTCTTTCCTTTTATCTCTCTACTTTCTACATATGACAGAAAATATGTGACCCTCGATTTTCTTGCATCTGACTTACTTTACTTAACATGACATTCTCTAGTAGCATCTATTTTCCTAAAAATTGTATAATTTTGTCCTTCTTTATGGCTAAGTAAGACTTGTGTGCATACCATATTTTTTTAACTCTTCATCCATTGATAGACCCCTCAGTTGGTTTCATAACTTGACTAGGCAGCCAGATTTCAATCTGACGGTGAACATAAGCTGTAAAGTGATTTGGGCATTATCCTTAATAGTTGTTTGGGTCTTTTTTGGTGCTTGGTGTATATGTGAGAAAATCATTACCAGGAACTGTCCAGAGTCTCATCTGGACCCAACAGCAGTTTCAACCCCTCCAGGCCCTGGAGAGAACCTAGTCCATGGATAGAAAACATCTAAGACAACGCAGCTCAGTATTCCCAAGACCTGGCATCTACTTCCTGCTGGTCCACCTGTTACCTAGCAGTTGGGCTTCTGCCGTTTTGGGTTGCTAGTATCCCCCTAGACCCCTTTCTAGCATCAAGATGATAGCATGCTTCCCCAGGACTGAGCCCTACCTTGAAGGTATAGCACCTGAACACTTTAAGGCCAGTGCTTTCTCTGTTGTGGTAATCGCCAGCCTTTTCTGGGGGCTACGATCTTGACCTTGACCAAGATTTGGCTGCTTGCTTATCAGGATTTCTTGACAAAGAGAATACCCATACTTTTATAGAAATTTATTTTGACTTGGACTACAGGTTTGTTCTATACCATATACATCTTTATGTCTCTCGCTTGTAGTGAAGTGTTTTTTCTCCTATAGCTGTCAAAAGGAAAAGAGCTAACAGAGTAAATGCACTTAAGCGGTCTCACGCAATGCATGTCATAGAACAATTCCACAAAATATTGGGAACACAAATCAGCCCGGTGGAACTCAGCTGCATTTATAGATGCAAAAGTGACACTCAGATGGAACTCTTGTGTGGGTTCGTGCATTTATGTCACTCTTCTTTTTTGGAGGCAATTCATACATGCTTATTACATAACGTGATTATGCAACTGTGCCTTCATTATGTCAACAGAGATTCTGTGCAGCAAATGCTCTGGTAACATTAAAATTAACAAGCTGAGTAAGCCCATGTCTGCGCCTGCAAGAAACTCTGGGGTGTCGGTGGGAAAATGACAGGCTGACAGAGTCCTGTCACCCGATGTGAAGGCGCGCGGCGCTGATGGAGGGGAGCATGCAGTGTGGACAGGAAGTGATTTTCTAGAGTAAACTACTTGAGGTGACTGGAGAAGAGGCAGATCCCAAGTGAGGTTCCTGATGAAGTTCACACCAAAGGAAAAGTCCTCTTCATGCAGTGCCAGAGGGCGCTGTGCTGTGTGGGGCATGCTGTCCAGTTTCCAAGTTTGGGTCTTTATGAAGGATTTTGACTTGGAAGACTTACAATCAGATGCCTCTATCAAGATTCTAGTCACAGCCCCAAGGGGTGGGGAAATGGGGTTGAGCTTGGGGAAGATGGCCTCTGCTTTAGGATCAGACATAGGAAAACAGTGCTCTGAGCCGATTTTCACGGCCAAAATCTCTAGGGAAGAATTAGCAAGAACTATGTTCATTATACATGTGTGTGTATGTTTTCACATGCATGTGTGTGTGAGTACATGTGATCTTTATTTCTCCCATCTCTTTGAAAGGAGCCACCCTGTTTTCTCACATGTTCTCCGTCTTTCTCTTTTACTTGTATTACTTTGCATTTTCATGGGCTTCTCACAATTTCAACTTTGCATTTTTATGACATCATTATAAAAATATCTTACGATGCTGTCTATATACAAGCAATTGGACCCGAGGGTGTTCTCTGAGTGAGCCAGACCCCCAGCCCTATTTTATTTTTTTTTATTTTTCACTGTGAAACAAGGTCTCACTAAGTTGCTGAGACTTGCCTTGAACTTGTGATCCTCCTCTTTCAGCCTCCCAAGTACTGAGATTACAGGCATGAGCCTCCATGCCTAGCTTAGAAGGTCATAATTTCAAATGGCTTTGGCAGTGATTACAAGACTTTCGTAAACAGTAATGTACACAGGCATGATGAACATGGCTGTAGCAAGCTGGGCATGGTGGCACACACTTGTAATCCCAGTACTTTGGAGGCTGAGACTGGAGGATCCTGGTTCATGGCCAGCCTCAGCTACCTAGTGAGGCCCTCCGCAACTTAGTGAGACCCTATTTCAAAATAAAGAATAAAAAAATGGGGCTGCGGGTATAGTTCGGAGGTAGACTGCCCCTGGGTTCAATCCCCAGTACCACTAAAAAAAAAAAAAAAAAAAAAAAAAAAAGGCTGTAGCCTTGGGTAGCATTGGCAGCAAGCCAAAGGTGCTTGTCGCTGGCTCAGTGGCTATGGTTTGGACTTCAAGCTCTGTCTTCCGTCCTCCACGACCTAAGTCTGGCATGGAGGTGGAACCAGAGCACTAGGTGACCATCACAGTGGGACACAGTGGTTGTTCTACAGAGTGAGTGTGAGACAGCCTTGACATTATAATCTTTATTATTGATACAACATCTACAAGTGACAATAAAAAATTAAATTCCTTCTCAAGGTAGCAACATGTGTTGCTATTTTGTAAAATCAACCACTGTTTTGTAGACTGTTACCTATTTTTATGCCAGTTGTCTGTAGCCTCAAACTCCTTTAATTCTCTTTTGCTTGGTGGTAGATCCATTACCAGTTTAGTTGTATGTTGCATGCTATTAGAAAGATGATAAAACTGATTTTCAGAAGGCATCATTAAGCTCTGTGTTTACTTAAGGGGGAAAAAGAGGATAATGTGTGAGTTTTCAACTTAGAAAATGTGATTTATTGTATAAGATTTTGAAAACATCTTCATGCCTATCAAACTTAAAAAATAGATTGCATAAAGCTATGTGAAGCCGGGCATGGTGGTGCATGCTTGTAATCCCAGCATTTGGGAGGCTGAGACCAGAAGATCCAGGTTCACGGCCAGCCTCAGCTACCTAGTGAGGCACTCTGCAACTTAGTGAGACACTGTTTCAAAATAAAGAATAAAAAATAGGGCTGGGAGTGTAGTTCGGAGGTAGAATGCCCCTGGGTTCAGTCCTCAGTACCACACACACACACACAAAGCTATGTGAATTTTGTTTCATTCCTCCTAGGAAGGGTATCTTTTTTTCATATTTTTGAAGATTAAACAGTGCCATTTTTAGAGTCTTGCTTTAAGATACTTATTTTTCCCTTTTCAGTTCTTTGGCTGATTAAGTATTTAGTATTCTGTACCATTTCTTCACCCAGAGAGATTTTTCAAAAACCATGACATGGTTGCTGCTTTGTCTGAGGCCACCAATATTTAGATAAACAAACAACCTAGTGGGAAAAAAACCCCAAAGCAACTTGTCTTTAAGAAAAATATATTTAAAAGCAAAATATATTAACATTCCCAAGGAAAAATTCTTTTCTTCCTCAAACCTGTCAACCTAATTAAAAGAAAAAAAAAAAACTAAGGGGGAATAAGAGAGAAGAGTTATGCAATATGTTAGGTTTGAACATCAGTTTAATTTCTTTTTGACATGCACTTGTCTTGTAAATAGACCATGCATGTGGAATGCAGTTGAGCAAAGCCCGTGAGAAGTGAACGAGGATTCAGCCTCCGCACGGAATGGTCAGAACCCCTTGGCATCATTTTCATTCCAAAATTGATCAGTGTTCTGAAAGATCAGGACAGTGAGTGGGAAAATGCAGCTCCCATTTCTGAGCCTGCCCGAGTGATGTTGGCAGCTTCGTGGAAATCGAGAGCATGTTATCCATTTCAGAGCATAAAAGGATACACTAAAGTATTCTGATCATCAGTTAAAGAAAATCCAGAACACCAAACTTAAGAAAAATTGAATGTGACTGTGGATTTATTCTGTGGATTGTCTCACTCAAAACATGACAGCTGTTTTTCTTTTCTGCACAGAAGCTCTTTAATTTGATGCAATCCCACTTATTAATCCTCATTTTAATATCTTGTGCCTTAGGAGTGTTGGAAGTTTCTGTACCTTTTTCTAGTAACTGCATTGTCTCTGGTCTAATTTCCAGATCTTTAGTCCATCTTGAGATGACTCTTGTGTAGGGTGAGAAGATAGAATTTAATTACATTTTTCTACAAATGGATAACCAGTTTTGCCAAAACCATTTGTTGAAAAGACTATCTTTGAGCCGGGTGTGGTGGTGCATGCTTGTAATCCCAGCATTCGGGAGGCTGAGACCAGAGGATCCGGGTTCGCGGCCAGCCTCAGCTACTCAGTGAGGCACTCCGCAACTTAGTAAGACCCGGTTTCAAAATAAAGAATAAAAAAAAATAGGGCTGGGGGTGTAGCTCGGAGGTAGAATGCCCCTGAATTCAATCCTCAGTACCGAAAAAAAAGAAGACTATCTTTGTTCCAGCAGATGCTTTTGCACCTTTATCAAAAAATCAATTGGCTGCATGTGTATGGATTTGTTTCTGAATTTTCTATTCTGTTCCATTGGTCTATATGTCTGTTTTTGTGCCAATACCATGGTGTTTTTAGGACTATAACTCTGTAGTATAGTTTGAAGTCGGGAATTGTGATGCCTCCTGCATGGTTCTTACCACTGAGAGCTGTTTTGGCTCTTCTCAGTCTTTTGTTATTTCATATGAATTTTAGGTATGATTTTTATAGTTTTGTAAAGAATGACGATGGGCCAGGCGTGGTGGCGCACGCTTGTAATCCCAGCATTCGGGAGGCTGAGACCGGAGGATCCGGGTTCACGGCCAGCCTCAGCTACCTAGTGAGGCCCTCTGCAACTTAGTGAGACTCGGTTTCAAAATAAAGAATAAAAAATAGGGCTGGGGGTATAGCTCGGAGGTAGAATGCCCCTGAGTTCAATCCCTAGTACCACAAAAAAAAAAAAAAGAATGACGATGGTACCTTAATATGGATATATGGATTGCATTGAATCTGTATGTCACTTTTGGTAGAATGACCATTTTGATAATATTTACTCTGCCTATCTAAGAGCATGGGAGATCTTTCCATCTTCTGAGATCTCCTTCAGTTTCTTTCTTTAGTGTCATAGTTTTCATTGCAGAGGTCTTTTACACTTTGGATTAGGTTTACTCCTAGATAATCTATTGTTTGGGGGACTGTTGTGAATGGGATTCATAGATGGTGTGTAGAAAGGCTATTGGTTTTTGTAGATTGATTTCATATCCTGATACTTTGCTCCAGAAGTTTTTTGGTTGAATTTTTAGGCTCTTCTAGGTATAGAATCATGTCATCTGCAAACAAAGATAACTCCAATTATTCTATCCCTATTTGTATTCCTTTGGCTTCCTTTTCTGGACTTATTGCTCTGGCTGGAGTTTCAAATACTATATTGAAAAGGAATGGTGTTAGTGGGCATCTTTGTCCTATTCCTAATTTTAAAGGGAATTCTTAAAGTTTCTCCCCATTCATTATGATGTTGGCTTTGGATTTATCATAAATTACCCTCATGATTTTATGGAACTTTCTATTTCGATTTTCTGCAGTGTTAAGAACCTTAATAGAGAGCCAGCAGAATGGGAGATCTTTGTCAGCTACTCCTCTGATAGAGGACTAGTGTCTAAAATATACAAAGAATTTAAGAAACTTACCACTAAAAAAATATAATAAAAAATTGGCAAGTGAACTAAATAGACACTTCACAAAAGAAGAAATGCAAACGTCGAATAAATATATGAAAAAATGTTCAACAGCATTAGTAATCAAAGATGCACATCAAAACTGCACTGAGGCTTCACCTAGCCCCAAATAGAATGGCAATCATTAAAAATACAAAGAATAACAAATGCTGGTGAGGATGTGGGGATATAGGAACTCTGACACATTGTTGGTGGGATTGCAATTAGTGCAGCCACTTTGGAGACATCGGCATGGAATTTCCTCAGAAGAATGGGAATGAACCTACCATATGATCCAGCTATACCACTCCTGTGTATCTACCCAAAGGGACTGAAACCATGCTACTATAGAAATGCATGCGTATGTATGTTTATAGTGTCACAATTCACAATTGCCAAATTATGGAACCAGCCTAGGTGTCCTTCAACAAATGAATAGATTACAATGTTAAGGGATATACACACAATGGAATTCTACTCAGCCATAAAGAACAAAATCATGCCATTTACAGGAAAACAGATGGAAATAGAGAATAGTATGCTAAGTGAAATTAGTCAGCCACAAAATAATGAAAGGTCAAATGCTTTTCCTCGTGTGTGGAAGGTAGGGAGAAATTGAGATCCCCAAAGAGAGCTCTAGACAAAGGAGAGGAAACCCTAGTGGAGTGATGGAGGGGTTCTAAGGGAGGGAGGCAGGTGAGGGGAGAGAGACTGGACGAAGGAACCTCTTCAGTGGGCTTTATGTGCATACATGAAATTATCCATGCCAATCTCAATTTCCTGCTCAGGGAGCGGGAGGGAGTGGGCTGAGGGTTGGGAGGAGGATTACCCAGTGATGTGTGCATATATGCCTCTATCACTCTGAACTTCATCATGATGTATGATTACAATGCACCAATTTAAAAAAAAAAAAACTTGACAGCTGACTTGGCAGGACCATATAAAATAGCATGTTAGTTCAGTATATGGTTTAATTCACAAGTATTTGTCTTGCATATGATTAAATCTTTAATTACATAAAATCATGATGTCAGTCTTTAACACTCTCCACCCAACACAGATGATCCTGACACTGCTCTAGGTATGGGAAAACAGACACAGTTTCTATTTTTTGAAGGTTATTTGGTAATCAAAGGAAAGAGATATTAAAAAATAAATATGATCCTAATTAGATGTAATGTTCTGCAGAGAACAAAGCAAGGCACGCAGATTGGGAATAAAGAGGTGTGCTGCTTGACACAGGCAGTCAGGAAACAACCCCTTTCTGTAGAAGTGATGTTTGAATAGAGACCTGAACAGGTGGGGTTAAACCACTGGATACCTGGAGAAGATTCTCAGACTAGAGGGAATTGGAAGTACAAGGGCCCTGAGACCCAAATCTCATTGGTGAGTGTCAATTAAAGCAAGGAGTCATTGTGCCTGCGCAGTTTCAGGCCTGGAGAACAGGGAAGGAGGTGGTCAGGAGCTAAACAAAGGACCAGATTTGGGGATGACCATGTAGTATATTGTTAATACTTGAGAAGGGAAATCATTAAAGGTTTTCACCAGTATGAAGTCTTTGTTTGATGTCGGGTTTCAAAGCTTCATTGTGACTTCTAGAGAAGATAATTTGGGGACAGGTTGGACATGGGGATACCCAGTGGGAAGTGTCGTAGTTGTCTAGGGAAGAAGAAAATGGCCTGTATGCTAAATGAGCAGTATGAGTAGCAACTCGATGTCATTGAATTGGGGATGTGCTGAAGATAGAACCCACAGAATTTGCTGCTGAATTGAGTTTGGGTTGTTACAATACAGAGGGGACCAGGATAAGAGAGTTACACTGATATTGTCCTGAGTAGCTGGGAATGATAGGGATTCTAATTCTCAAGATGGGCAATTCCAGGAGATACTCACAGCTGGAGGCAGGATGGAGCTTGCCTATTTGTCTGTCCAACTGAAGATGCAGAATTGGAGCTCAGGGCCTAGGTGGGACTGGGAGAGGTCTCCTCCGCATGTCAACCCACAAGCCTGCAATCTCCTAGCAAGCCCGAGGAGATGCATAAGAACCCTCAAAGAGAGTTTGGCAGAGAAAATTGAGCTGGCGCCAACAGTGAAGCAGGAGGCTATCCAAAAGAGTCCCATGTCCTGGAAGGCTGGTGAAGAGGGCAGCTAGAGAAAGGGCAGGCCTGTGCCAGTCACTGCTCAGACTACCAGTGTAACTAGGGCTGATGATTAGCCACTGGGTTCTAAGACCTCACTTACCAGATTTACCAGCATAGGAGGGTGAGGATTTTTGGATACATTAAATGCAGGTGAAATTCAAATACGAATTCGAGTGTGCAACTGAGAAATTGAGCAACCTTGGTTCAGATTTGTTTTTCTGGGTCCTACCTGGTATGACCTTGGACTAGTTACTTAACTTCCTTCTCTTTCTCCTCCTCCTCCTTTGTACTAGGGATTGAACCCAAGGGCATTCTATACCCAAACTATACCCCCAGTCATATTTTATTTTATTTTTTTAAATTTTGAAGCAGTGTCTCACTAAATTGCTAAGAGCCTCACTACATTGATGAGGCTGATACTGAACCCGTGATCCTCCTCATCTCAGCCTCCCAAGTACTGGGATCACAGGTGTGTGCCACTTTGTCTGGCTTACTCAATGTTTTTGTTAGCAAGGTTGCTCAGTTGTGATCTGAGGATAATTACAGCCCTGACTTTGTTAAAAATCATAGGTCGTTGGTGGGGAGTAATTAAGTTCATATGCATAAAATGCTTAAAACAGTATCTGACATGATGTCAGTGCTTATCATTATTAATAAATTATTACTGGTATTATCGTAGGCATCTCTATGAATATTTTTCCCAACATGGGCAGAGAAAGTGAACCGAGGCAGCAGTTAGACTATCTCTGAGTGTGTTCTCTTTCAGATAAGAGATTTTACAGCATGTTTTTATGCTGTTGCGAATGCCCAAAAGGATAAAAACTGGTGGTGTGGGAAAGAGAACGGGTAATTGCAAGTATACTTCTTGTGTTTGGCATAAAGAATGGATTTAATGGTCTCCCAGGGAAAGGGGATAGTTCTATTCTTTTAAAAAAAGAAAAGAAGGGCAGAGTTGGGTTGAGGGTCTGAAGAGAGGATGGCAACTTTTCTCACGCAGAAGCCAGGGTTTCAGGTGATCGTGGGGCTGGTTCTGGGAGCTGGAGGCTTGAAGAACAGGTATAGGCTCACTAGTCCGGACGTGGTAGGGTGCAGGGACAAGATTGAGAGCCCACTGAAGGTGAGTGGTCATAGGTTGGAAGGAGACCTGGCAGGTTGGCCTGATGCTGGCTTCAGTCATGTCCAAGACTCAGAGCAGGGTAGACAGCAAGTCAGATGTCTGTCACCAGGCTAGGCTGGGGGTGTGGTCAGGTGACTATGAAGGAGTGACAGAGGAAACTGAGCCTCCATGCAGCTCAGTCTGAACTCAGGCTGGTGGGGAAAGCCAGGGTGGGGGGCAGTGAAGAGGTCATAGAGTAAGTAAGCTGGGTGTTTTGGAGGGTTCACAGAGTCCCTGACCCTACCAAAGTCATGACCTTTACCCAAGGTGATGGAGAGTCCCTCAGGCACCTCTGAGTGCCAGACTCCCCCTCCCCCTCCTGTGCTCCCTGGAAAGTGCTAAGGACTTGGTCCAACTCTTAGCCCAGAGTTCTGCTCAGCTTTAATAGGGGCTGGGGTACAAAGAAAGTCAAAACCCAGGTAATGTTTTAGGATCATGCTCCATTTAGAACTACATTTCAGATGGAGACTCTCCCAAAAATCTGATGAAGAAAGCAATGACATCTTTCCAAGTCCACCTTTGCATAGACCCACACACTCATAGAATTCTGCATGAATTTTGGGGTTACTTGAGTATGATGGAGTCCTGTTCATGGACCTAGGAACCCTTGGTGGAAAGCCCCCATGTTTTAAAATCTACATTACATATAATAAGAGTAATAATTTTATTTAAAGAAATGGTCATACATAAAATGCAAAAATGTGTTCTTTAAAAGATACTGTCTTCTTAGAGCCTAGAGCCGGGTGTGGTGGCACACGCTTGTAATCCCAGCATTCTGGAGGCTGAGACTGGAGGATCTGGGTTTGCGGCCAGCCTCAGCTACTTAGTGAGGCACTCCGCAACTTAGTGAGACCCGGTTTCAAAATAAAGAATAAAAAATAGGGCTGGGGGTGTAGCTCGGAGGTAGAACGCCCCTGAGTTCAATCCCTAGTACCGCAAAAAAATAAAAAAAGATACTGTCTTCTTAAAAAGGAGTTAGTCAAAATTAGAAGATAATTTTGTACAAACTCACAATTAGGACGAGACTTTTAAGTGGAGAAAGTAGAAGGTATATGAGATATTCAGGATTCAACACAAGTGATTATTTGAAGTCTGTTATAGAGGAAAAGGAAAATGGGAAGTACTAATATTTAGAATACCCCTATCTAAGTGTGTTCTCTGGATATTTGAGCATCATTTGTCTAGCGAATGGTGCAGTCTTAGCCACCAAAGTATGGTAGGTAGCCAGTGAGAAAGGATGTGGTGTACGGAGGTTAAAACCATATGAGGTCTACTGTGAGTCTGAGTTCAAACCCTGGATTGCCACTAACTCCTGTGTGACCCAGAGACAGGGAATAAGCCTGACAGAGCCTCAGCTTCTTAATCTGTAAAATAGGGATATAATAATAGTACTTTCCTTAAAGATTAGAAGAGGTAATGTATCTAAGATGCTTTGGATATATCAGACAGTAAGTCTTGAATAAATACCAACTGTTGGAGCCGGGCATGGTGGTGCACGCTTGTAATCCCAGCATTCGGGAGGCTGAGACTGGAGGATCTAGGTTCGCGGCCAGCCTCAGCTACCTAGTGAGGCACTCCACAACTTAGTGAGACTCGGTTTCAAAATAAAGAATAAAAAATAGGGCTGAGGGTATATCTCGGAGGTAGAGTGCCCCTGAGTTCAATCCCCAGTACTGCAAAAAAAAAAAAAAAAAAAAAAAAAAAAATAGCAACTGTTGATCCTAATTTTCAATATTTAGGAAATGATCTTGTTTATGCGTTCCAGAGATAGTTTGATTTTTATTTTTTTACTTAGCCATAATCTTTTAATTGAAGCTTGGAATCAAATTAACATTTAGAATTCTACATTAATAAAAAGTATTGTAAAAGAATTCATAATTAATGGGAAATATTATAAAAGAAATAAATGTTATAATATTGATATATTATAATGCATATAATATTACAATACAATAATATTACAATATTAATAGGAAACATTGTGAAAGAAATAGTTAACGGGATAACTGGCTTTGCCTCTTGGTTTCTAGGAATACTGTAGGCTACGTTAGTAATGGCCAAAAGTTGGATTTTTTTTTTTTTTTAGTAACTGTTCAGATCATTGTAAGAAATTAATTTCTACCTGCTGGCTATATGACACAAATTCCAATCCAACTTTATTTGTATTTTCATACAAGTCAAACTCCTTTGTTAGGCATACTGTGTAGTACCAACCAATGAGGATTAAGAATTTTAGCTGTCCATTTTCATAGCTAAGGTGAAACCACCTGATCTAGACCAATGACTTTCTCACCAAATGGAGACATCAAGAACCAGTTTTCCTAGCTGAACTCTAACACGTTCTACAAAATTAATTAGCTCTCAGAACTTTTGGGAAGAAAGTTGGAAGATTGTTTATGTCTGCTCCCTAGCTACAAAAATTAACTCATGCCTGAGCTTCATATTTGGAAGAAGTGTAAATTCATATATATTCATATATCAGTAATTTGTTTCAAACAATGTCATCAGTTAAAATTTCCCAGTTACTACAGTAGGTGATGCTGGCAATAAAAACACTAAAATAAAAACTGCCTCGAAATTAGTTTTTATTGGTAAAAGTAGGAAATAGACCAAAAAAATGGGATCAACAGTACAGAATTATTTATAAATTACTTTAATATTTCTTCAGATGTGGAATGTAAAGTAATTTAAGATCTCTGCTAGCTCTAAAATTGTATCATCTTTAAACTAATAAAATGACAACAAAAAGCTACACCCTCTATTACCTCCGTTGCTATAGTGAATCACCCCGTCTTCTGCTCCGCTCTTTCTGGTACAAGGTAATATCAAGAAGATCATTATTTTGAAAACATTAAACCGATGTGTTTCATTCCTGGGGAACCTTCAGCTATGAGGCTGTTCTGTTTTCACTTAGAGCTCTTCTTACTTCCACAACCTGATAGAAAAAAAAATAGGAAATTGTAATTAATAATTATTTTTGTTAGCAAATTAAAATACATGACACCAGTTACATTTGAATTTTAGATAAACAATGAATAATTTTTTGGTATAATGTGTTTCTTAAAATATTTGGAACATGCTTGCACTAAAAAAGAAAATGACTGATTATCTAAAATTCAAATGTAACTGAGCACCCTTTATTTCTCTGGCAACCCCGCCAGATCCCCTCACATCACCCTGTCCCTGCCCCCATTGCAGCGAAGGCGTTCGTTGTTCCTTCAGAGGAAGGGAACCAGGAGCCACGGCTCATTGCCCGACCGTCATGCTCAAAGAGAAATGTTTAAAACAATGGCTAGCCAGATTCTTGGATTCTAAAAAGCTAGTCTGTGGTATTGACGGAGGGAAAGGAAGAAGAATTAAGAGGGTCCCCAAATAGCAGCCTGAGGGCTGACCAGAGAGCAGGCAGGAATCCAGAGGGAACCCAGAGCAGATTCCCTGAAGTTGGGGAGGAAGCTGAAAAAATCAAATAAAATTAGCAAGTCCAGGAATTCAGAAGGGACCAGTCCACAGTGCAGCTGCTATGTGGGGCCCCGGGAAGGGGTCCTCAGGTCCAAGCTCCTAGAATTCAGCTAGAGCAGAGAGGTGCTGAGGAATCCGAGCCCTGGAGGGGTTGGTGACTGCCTTCCGCTTGGGATTCTGGGAGACCCGTCCACCTGGGGGCACCAGCACGGGCACCAGGCACATGGGCAGAAAGGCCAGCTGGTGCGCGGGGTACGGACACGCCCCCTCTTCCCTGTAGTCTTCACAAGCAGCGGTTCCAGATGCTTTCCCTGGGGACTAGCAGGAAGACCCAAGGTCAGATGCTGGGAGAAGATCTCCAACTGAAGGCAGAGAGCGTTTGGACCTTGTGCTGGAGGCTGGGAGGGACCGAGGGACAGCAACAGGACCCAGGGACTTCGGTCCTGTTTCCTGCTGGCGCCCCAAGTCCTACTCAGGGGGAGGGGAGAAGAAGAAAAGACAGCAAGCAGCATGAGGGTGTTGCTCTTTGTGGCGGAGTTTAAAAGCAGACCTGTCAGCCGGGCATGGTGATGCACGCTTGTCATCCCAGTACTTGGGAGGCTGAGACAGGAGGATCGCAGGTTTGCGGCCAACCTCAGCTACTTAGTGAGGCCCTCTGCAACTTAGACCCTGTTTCAAAATAAAGAATTAAAAAAAAAAAATAGAGCTGGGAGTGTAGCTCAGAGGTAGATTGCCTCTGGGTTCAATCTCCAGTACTGATAAATAAATAAATAAATAAATGCAGACTAGAGTTGACACCCCCTGGATTCTCAAGGGGAGGAAGAAGTGTCAGCCAAGGGCAGACGAGGACTGGAGAGAATGGGGCTCAGTGGGTGTAAAAGGGAGGTGTCCCCCTTTCTGCACCAGAGAGTAGCAATGTGCAGGTTTCCTCCTGCTCCAAGGGGAGGTGCTGAGGACTGAGGAGGAGGCGTGAGCCAGGGCTGCCATCCCGGCCCCTCGTTCTCCATGGACGACGGGATGGGGCTGAAACTGATTTTTAAGGCACTGTGAAAGGGGGGAGGCCAGGTCCTCTGGAAGCATGGAACAGCGCACATGCAGAGCTCATTTAGAAAACTGACTGAGCCCACGAAGGAGGTGGCGTGGCTGGCTGAGAGTGAGTTGGGTCTGCGTGTGTCCTGAGTGTGAAGGCAAGTGTGAGAGAACACACTCGTGCAATGTGGAAGCGTGGGCAAGGGCATCTGGGAAGTGTGTGAGTGTGCTCGCGAATGTGCACGGGGTTGAGCAGGAGCTTGGAAGAGATTGTGTGTGTGTGTGTGTGTGTGTGAAGGAGGTGAAGGGGTGTGTGGGGAGCATGACTGTGTGGGATTGTGGGGGTGAGTGTGCAAGTCGTTTAGCAGGAGCGTAGAGGAGATCATGGCATATGTGGGGGAGCATGGTGAGGGTGTGTGGGAGCGTGACTGCGTGAGATTGTCCTGTGAGTGTGCAAGAGGTTGAGCGTGCATGGATAAAGGAGCCTGTGAGGGTGTCCAGGGAGCGTGAAAGTGTTGGTGGCTGTTGGTGTGAGGGTGCAAGGGTCGAGTGTGGAAGGACGAGTTGTGTAGGCGGTTGAGTGTGTCCCACAGCCAGGGGAGCGTGCAGAGAGGAGCACCTCTGGCGGGAGGAGCCCCGGGGGGAGAGTGAGGGAAGGCCGGGCTGCTGCAGGAAGCAAGTGCGGCTCTCAGGTGTGAGAAACCAGGATTGACAGAATCAGAGCTGCGAGGCAGGAACATTACAGCGATTCTAGGGTGTAGGACGCGGTAAAAGGATGGCTCCTCCAGCTGTCACAAAAGATGACTCTGGGGTTTTAAACCTTCGAAAACACTCATAGACAGAAACCACGAGGACAGGAGAAATAAAAGTTTGAGGGTTCGCTGAGGGTTCGCTGCAGGCGTGTCACATAGGATGTGGCAAGTCGCTGGGTCAACGCAGATGGCTCAAGTGCTCGTGAGGCACTAGGCCGGGCATGGGGGGTTAAGAGCAAGCGCTTGAAGGGATCAGGCCTCAGAGCTGAGCCCAGCGCACAGCCCCTAGAAGAGCCGTGACGTGGCAATTAATCGAGACAAACTGTGGTGCATCTTAAAGAAAGGTGAGAAATTAAAATTAAAAATAAATCCATTGCTTCAGATTGCTCTTTGCCTTGACCAAAGCTAAATTTATTTGCAAAACATAAAAATAAGGCCAAAATGCATGTAGACCAAGCAGGATTTGCCTGTATTTATTGTATATATTTTGATGTGTTCCCCCATCTCTAATTTTGAGTTTGGGATTAATAGATCCTCCAGGAAGTGAACCGACCTTCCTCAAATCAGGGTTGGCACACTGCAGTGTGTGAGTCAGACTGGCCCCCGAGCCCGTCATTTTAAATAAAGTTTTATTGTAACGCATTGTCCATGGTGACTTTCGGAGCATGGCAACAGCACAGCTGACTAGTTGAGACAGATTGCCCTGCAGAGCCTAAAATATTTTCCATCTGGCAATTTGCAGGAAAAGTTTGCCGACCCTGGCTTCTAAGCCAATATATGATATGTTAAGAGCTTATTTGCAAGGGCAATGATAAATAACTTCTTTCTACAAAAATTAACTATAATCTAAGCAGAGGTATACAATTTAAGACACTTAGTTTAGTCCGCTATAGCAAAACACCACAAGCGAGGTGGCTGATAAACAGAAGAAACACATTTCTGACAATGCCGGAGACTGAAACGTCCGAAATAAAGGTATCAGCAGCAAATTGGGTGTCCTGATCAGGAGCAAGTCCCTGGTTGTGGACAGTGGTCCTTCCCTGCATCCTCGTGACACAGTGGGGTTCGATAGCCCTTGGGGTCCTCTTATAAGGGTGCTGTCCCCCTCCTGAGATCTCAGCTCTCATGACCTAGTCACCTGCAAAGGCCCCATCTCCTTCTATCACCTTGGGAATTAGGATTTCATATAAGAATAAGGGGGAACAAACATCTTAGACCGTAGCAAAGTCATTACACAACATCCCTGTAGTATTTAAAGCAGAGCTTTTCAGAAGTAACACTGTAAGTCTAATTTAATGTTTATACTTAAAAGTAAAAAAAAAATGTATCTTGAAAATCTTCTGTAATTCATACATTTTCACTGTCAGTTGCTCGGAGAGAACCAGTTAAAATGAACATTAAGTGACCTCATTAGATAATGAGTTGACATAATACTGCAGATTATTATTTGGTGAAAATGTATTTTAAAATATAGGCAGCGCTTGAGTATAACTCCCCACAGCCCCTGGGCCCCTGTTACCTTCTCCCATGTCCCCAAAGTGGGGTTCACATGGGCTGGGCCACACTGAGAATAAGGCTTTCCTCTTACCACACTGTTTCCCCTAGTTGACCCCTATGCATGGGTTTGTGTGTACACACACACACACACACACACACACACACACACACACCCTTGGGAGCACAGGGCTCTCATTTCCTTGCTTGATTCCTGACTCAGGAGTAGAGAAAGCAGGGAGAAGCAGCGCAGGGTGTGGGAAGAATTACTTCGCCATAAAGAATAATGTGTCCGTGGGGACTAATAAATGACTCGGGAGGCAATACAGGAAAACGCTTCTGGATCCCACTTTGAGCAAGCTGCTCTCGTTGAACTCTACGGAGAGCATTTATTTCCCCGTGTGCCCCATGCGCCTCTGGAACCCTGGCTGCAACCTCCAGGCTGCAGTGGTGAGCCTGTCTGTGCCCAGGCCAGCAGAGTCCTGCCGGGGCCACAGGAGGGAGGCCCCTTGAGACCCAATGAGGGAAGGAGTTGTCGGTAAGGACTGCAAGGTAGGAATTGAAGATCAAACTTGGTTCCCTGTGCCTAGTCAGTTACCATGGCACAGTCCAAACCTCTGAGGCACTTTGGCGTTTTGACTCAGCAGCGTGGTGTAAAAGATTATAGCTGTAACCCTACCCAGGCACAGATCTAAATAAAAGCATGTCCATACATTTGAAAGATAGCCGGGCCTTGCTAGCAGGACTCAGGGCCAACCTGTGGATTCTGCAATGAGACCTGATGAAGGAAGCAAAGGTCTTTCTGCTTCCAAGGCAACGGGATGACAAATAACTTGATTCTTAATCCAATGGACTATATAAGGATTCCAGGACTGTTCAAGGTGAAAATGGCTGTAGGAAAACAGGCATCCCAGAATCCACCCTTGCTAGCCTCAGGGGCCTGTTTTCCTAAGAGTGTTTCCAAATGATATCTGAATAATGTTGATGGAAGAAGCTTCCAGCTTCTAAACTGTTGTAAAAACGAAGGCAGAAAATACAGAGATACTGTGATTACTGTCTGCAATACAGTATCATGACTAATTATATGGGATTGGTTCCAATGCCTTTCTTAATTGGTTTACAAATTCTTAAAAAAATATATATGTGTACTGATGGAGGGGAAAGACCAATAAGCTTACACTGGGAATTGAGAAGATTACAGATGAGACATTTCAGCCAAGCTTTGAAGGATGAGCAGAACTTGGTGACAGAGGTAAAGGGCCACAGATGTGGGGTAAGGAAGAAGCTCAATTTTGGCAGTGAAAAACCTATTTGAAGAATGCCCCATTACCAACTAGAAGTTGGTACTGTGCTGGAAAATAAAAGCAGGTGGCTTCTGGGAGATTGTTGAGGTTTTGGAAACTATTGGTCTAGGAAATTTAGGTATTATCCTATAGGCACAATGATGTCGTCAAACTTCTGTATTGGGATTGGAAATCTAGGACCAGGAGGGATAAAAGAAGGGGTTGATGAGACAAAGATACCAGGCTTTAATTCACTTGATGTTTTATTTTCCTTTGTGCTGGTATAGCAGAGTACCTGAGACTGGGTAATTTATGATAAACTGAAATTCATTGACTTGTGATTTTGGAGACTGAGAAGCCCAACTTGAAGGGTGGCTTCTGAGGAGGACCTTCTGACTGTGTCCTCACAGAGAGAAAAGTGGAAGGGCAAGAGAGGTGACGTGAGGGGTCTGAATTACCCTGTTTATAATGAACCCACTTAGTGATCATGAACCCACTCCCATGATAACAGCCTTGGTCTGTTCATCAGAGCAGAACCCTTGGGACCTAATCTCCTCTTAAGACTGTCACAGTGGCAATTAAAATTTAACACGGGTTTTGGAGGGGACAAGCATTCAAACCTTAGCACAGAGATAATGTGCATTGAGAACAATGGTTTGCTGAAACCTGCCCCCCCCAAAAATGTATCCAGGATGTCACCTTTTTCTGCACCTTCAGGTCACCATGCTAAGCTAGCCACATAGTTTGCCTCTGCTACTGCAAGAGCCCCCACCCACCCAACTGGCCTCTCCAACTTCCATCTTGCTTCATTCTAATCCATGCCTCTCACTGCAGAGAGAATATAAAATCTTCACCTATGGAAACCAGTGCGCCACTTCTTGGCTCAAATTCTTCAATTTCTTCCCATTACATTTAAGATCAAGGCTGAAATCTTCAAAAAAAAAAATGTGAAAGGGAGACTGTTAATGAAGAGGAAGGTGATGGAGGAGAAGGGAAAAAGGGAGATTAATTTGGGGGGAGATAATAAAAAATGTGGATGTGTCACGATGAACCCACTATTCTGTATAATTAGTATGCACTGATAAACAATGTGCTATATGACGGTCCATGCTCTAGCCCCTGCCTGGCTGTCATCTCACCTAATGTCTGTTATCCTTCATCTTACACACTGTGAACCAGCCCTGTTGGCTTGTGTTCAGTGCCCTGAGTGGACCAACTTCATTTCTACCTCAAGGCCTTCCTGTGGGTGCGACCTTCTGTCTTGCCCAACCCTGCTCATCTCTCAAACGTGCTTAAGCAAAGCGTGTTCCTGGTCTTCACCACCACCTGCCCTTCTCAGTAAGATTCCTTATTGAGCACCCTCCTTATACTTTCCTTTGGACCCTGAAAAGTTTATGCATTAGAATGTGTGAGCTCCTCATCAACTTGTGACGCCCCACAGCGCCACATCACCTAAATCCATACCTGGCTCATAGTTGATAGAGAAACATTTGTAGAAGATGAAAGTGTAGGAAGGAGGTTTCTGAGTGTGGGTGGGATGCACAAGCAAATAATTTAGTAGGATGTGATAGAAGGGTATGAGAGCCATCTATACCCCCCAGAGCACATGGCATCCGTGCCAGGGCAGGCAGCCGCAGGGGAGCTGTCACAGGGACATTTGAGAGGTCAAAGCAGTATTAGCTTTGGAATACTAATGCTGAAAGCTGGAGTAGCCTGACCTAAGACACTCCAAGTGAGAGGAGGGAAAGAGAAGGGGCAGGTGGAACACGGGGGTTAATAGCCAGGCACTGCTCTATGGTACTTCCCCGCTCTGCTTCCTCACTGTGTGATCCTGGAGAATCCCCGTCAGTGGTCTGTTCGCTGGGTTCCTCATCTGTCAATCATAGATGAGAAGGAGAGCACCTGGTCCACCAGGTTGTAATAGAGATCAGAGGATTTGGTGTTTGAAAGGTGCTCAGCACACCATGCTGCAAGAGCTTTGTCAGTGTATGTTCAGTCTCTATCTCTGAACATCACTAGGGGGCCCGGGGAAGGAATCACAACAATCAGAGATGCTTCTAAGATTGCTGACTGGGCCTGAGTGGTTGGGATGTTGAGACCCATTCTTTATTCATTCTGCAAACACAGAGCTCATCATGCTGAAGTGAACTGGGATACAGAAATCCACAATCGAGGTTCTTGGGGAACACATGGAGATACATAGTCTCATTCCTGCCCATCACCATGGGTCATGGCTGTCAAGTCATAGAAAGAGAGAAAAGCATAGCAAATTCATTTGGTCACAGTTCTCTGTGACATAGGATATGTCACATTGAAGACCCAGAGACCCAGAGTGAACTATTCATTTTCATGTTCAGGTTCAATGAAGCATGGACAGTCATGTGGAAATATGATTGGGCCAAAGAAGGGGGGGGGGGCGGGTGATAGAAATAGACTGGGAGGACCCAGGGCTGCCTGTCTGCTTAGATTCTGCTCGGCCTCTGTGCAGCAGGGCATGGGGCAGGACCTTTTCTGAAATAAGGGGCTTATGACCCCCAAACAAGATAGAGGGTCCTACCTCTTGAACAGATAGATCAGAGAATTTTCTTAGGGCCAGCTGTTACCCAGAAAGGTGGTGATGGTGGTGTGTGGGGTGGACAGGGAAGGTTTAGTATTATGAGTAGCCTTGGAGAAAATGGGTTTGGGATTTCTAGACCCACCTTGGAAAGAGGAATTCTAATTTCTATGGCTTTTCTCAGGAGGACTGAGTGGCAAAGGATGAGTGGGTAGAAGATCTGGGAGAAACTTGGCTTCTGGGGCCTTTACTTTGGTATAACATCTTCTGAGCCTCAACAGATACATGAAATGTGTTGAAAAAAGAAGGAAAATAAGTTGGCTGATCTCTAGCGCCCAGAAGAGGCAAACTCACTTGCTGAGAGTAGAACTGACCCAGGACAAGCGCTGGTGAGACGTGGCGGGGAGACATGGTGATGGTGAGCTGCCTGCGACAGGTGGACAGGGCTGGACATGGAGCTGAGACGCCCAGCCCCCCTCTGGCCAGGAGCCCTCCCTCCTACCACTAGTCCTCGCCCTTGTTCTCAGTTAAAAGTGATTTTTGGATCTGAATTGTACATTTCTTGGTAGAAGAACCCATAATTATGATGCAAGTTTCAGCATTTGCCATCTTCCATCTGGCTGGGAGGTCGCTTTCCACCTTGCAGCCATCAGTAGTTACAGATGGTATCGCAGAGTCAGGAAGCAGCGGCCACATTTAAAATCACTCCTCAGCAGAGAGCAGGTGAAGAATCAGAGACTCGTGATGCTCCTGCCTCAGCCTCCTGAGTGACTGGGATTCCAGGCCTGCACCACCGCGCTGGCCTGGGGTGTTCAATTCTCAAGTGCCTTTTCAGTCTTTATGGGATTTGTTATATGCCTCTAGCATCCCCTAGTGAGAGTGTGCACCATTCCTCTTCTCTCTTCCCTGGCCCCTGTAACTAAGTACCATTGTTGCAAGGTAACCCACCAGAGATGAAGTAGACCAGTCTGTTGCCAATGGAAAGTCTTTTATTACTGGCCAGGACTGCTCTGGTCATGGAACTTGAGTGCAGCACCTTTGCGCTACTTTTATACAGGCAAACTACAAGTCCAAGATGAAAAGTTTACTTTCCCATACACTGCATAAAAATTTTAC
The DNA here is from genome assembly GCA_004027655.1 of Graphiurus murinus. Lineage (NCBI taxonomy): Eukaryota > Metazoa > Chordata > Mammalia > Rodentia > Gliridae > Graphiurus > Graphiurus murinus. Next base: position 215,134 of record PVLC010000212.1, on the reverse strand, counting down.
ATTTTTATGGGGTGAGTTTTAGCATACATGACTAAACATACTTTCTGCAGGTACACAAACAAAGTGGGGAGAACAAGAGTTAAAAGTTAACAGCAAACAAAGTGGAGAGAACAACAGTTAAAAAAGTCAAGAGTCAGCTTGGAGTGTTAAACCGTATCATTTAGGCAGGCTGGTTTAAACCGTGGGAAGATTTATCTTTAAGATATTTTGCATCACTCTTCTTGAAGCCTTGTTCATGTCTGACACCATAAGTAAGGAATGTAGGATGTAAGAGAAAGATGTCTGTTGTAGAACCTTAGCCATGTACTCCTCCCAGGTTGCAGCCAAGAAGGTTCTAGGGTAAGAACTGTGTCCAGCAGGGATGACTCTGAAGGAGCTACACCTGCTCTGACTCCCTTCACCTCTCCCTATCCCCATGGTCTTCCTGTCATGGGAGGTGACTGTCATTTCTAGCTGCTGGTAGAGTACCACCTACCCGAGAAATATGGTCCCCCTTGCTTTTATCCCTTTTAGAGAGGATGAGATGGGCCAACCTCTGGGGGGAAAGTTTAATCCAGAATCACAGAGGGAAAAATATCACCAAGGAAAACTCAGAAGCACAAGTCAAGAAAAGTAAATTCTGCACAGGGTTCTGATTGATAACTACTTACTAGTCCCAGACACAAGTATTCCAAGGTCCTGGCTCCCAGCTGCCATTTGGCTTCTTGTGATCTCCTCCCATGTCCTCTCTGACATGCCTGCTCTTCCCGAGGACACTGCTCAGCCATTCAACTTGAAATCATCGCAGAAGAGAAAATCCTAAAGCAGGGAAGGGTGAGTGTGCTCCAGGAGGAACACACTCCCTCCATGGAGGAAGGGACAGGAAAGTCTAGGACCACTGAGCCGCCAAGGACAGGAAAGTTCTTTTTCTCTCACATCAGAAGGGGCAAAAATGGTCAACTGTCCCAAGCTTGTGATGGAGTGCCGGGAGCCAGCCTTCAAAGTGGTAGAGTCTGGGGGTCCCTCGTTCGGTGGAGATTGAGGACGAGGTCAAGAGCGAGTGAGAGGACACTTACACACCATGTATGTTAAGACGCATCTCTTTTTAATTCATCTCATGAGTGCTTTTTATGCTCATCACGACAAGGTATATACAACAAAAATTTTTACAGCCTTGTTTTTCTCTAAAGTTAAGTGGGTACATTTTTAACTAGAAAGGCCATTTCCCATAGTGTTTGCTAAGATTAGGGGGGCAGCAGAAGTTTACAAAAATACAAAAGTGTAAATGAATTATTCTGTTAGCAGAAAGCAGGGTTAGAGGTTACCAGCGAAGAAGAAACTATTCATTAGATAAATCTTTCCTATTTGCTCAGGGAGTTGGAGATAGCTAGTTAATAAGTTTTAGGTAAGTGGAGAGTTTGGCAAGCTCTCTGTCTTAAAGCTTCCTTTACTTATGATAAGAAACCGAAGTTTTCTTGACTCAGCTGCTGGTATTTGTAGAGTTAATGAGTATCCCTGCCAAGGCCGAGGCATTGTATACAGCCCCCGAATGACTTCAATTCGTTTAGCATCCTGCGCCTCTCAAAAAATCTTTTAATGTGGAAGCAAAGCCCAAATTTCCAGAATAAAATAATGTAAAGCGAGAAATGTCACACGTCCCTTATTTAGCAGGCCGAGCCTTAACTGGTTAAGGTAACGCGACAATGGAGATATAGTGTGTGACTTTAGTATAAATATGCACATCTTATGATTAAGACAAAAAAAAATGTTTTCAGCCCTATCTTGCCTGCTTACCAGCCATCCTTTATTATAGGGCTGAGCAAAGAGCAAACATTTAGAAATGTAATGTCTCCTCTCTCAACATTGCAACTTCAGAGAAGAAAATGATGTTCACCTTTTTGGGGAGAGAGGCTTTTGAGAGGAACAAGAAGAGGTAAAATGGTAATGTCTGAGGAAGTCTTCCCCTCAAAACCATGACGGGGCTGGTTAGTGCTTGGATGAGGGACCGAAATACATGACAAAAACAACTCAGAGGAGGAAACCCTTATTTGGCTCATGGTTTCAGAAGCTTAGTCCAAAGTTGGCCAACTCGACGGCAGAGACATCAAAGTGGCAGAGCATGGCAGAAGAAAACTGTTCAGAATAGTCAGGAAGAAGAGAGAGAGGGAGAGGGAAAGGGGAAAAGGAAGGAAGGAAGGAAGGAAGGAAGGAAGGAAGGAAGGAAGGAAGGAAGGAAGGAAGGAAGGAAGGAAGGAAGGAAGGAAAGGAGGGAGGGAGGGAGGGAGGGAGAGAGGGAAGGAGGAGAAAAGAAGGAAGGGAGAGTGGGAGGGAGGGAAGGAGGGAGGAAAGCAAAGGGAGAGACTAGGAGCAAATATTTTCCCAGTGCCACAGACCTGGTGACCTCCCCCCTCCAGCAGCCTTCTACCTGCCTCCGTTACCACCTACTAAATCCATTCAAATTATTAACCCGTATTAATCTGATAAGACTAGAGCCCCAGTTCAATTATTTCACCTGGACACTTTTGCATTGCCAATACATAAGCTTTTCCAGGGGACATTTCATATCCAAACCATAACACAAGTTACTCACAATTGTTCATGGTACATTTTAAAAATAATGTGCATCCTTCCTGGTCAACACCTTGCCTCACAGTCTGGGAACCACATGCTTCAGAATCGACTTTGTTTTTTTTTTTCCTAGTTCATTTCAAGCTACTCCAGCTGAGGCCATCAAAGCTGTTTCCTGCTCGCTGGACCTTAGAATGAGGAAGCAGATGGAGGAAGATCATAGACTAAGATATGAGTTCCTGTTTCATTTGTTTTTACTGTCTTCCCCCACCAGCATCTCTGATGCTCTCTAATCCCTGGAGAAGATTGTGCTGTAGACCCATATTGTCTCAAGACCATTTTCCTATTTTTCTCAGTTCTGGAAGTCTGCACTCTTTGAGGTGATGGGGCAGGGAGCTAGGGCCACCCAGAAGGGGACCAGCTTTGTGAACAGTGGAGAAGGAATGGAGCTTCTGAATAAAATACAAGATGTTCTGTTTACTGTGAACTTCTGATAAACAATGGGTACATTTTTCATATAACTGTATCCCAACATATTACATACTTATACTAAAAACAAAAATATTGTGGTTTATTGGAAGTCAGATTTAACCAGAAGTCTTGTATTATTATTTGAAATGTCTGGAAATTATGGTGTGAGGGAGAAATGCAAGTGATAGGGTGTTTATGGTCAGTGGATAGAGACCAAGCTACTCCTCACACTAGGAGGTGAAAATGGCAGAAGTTCCAGGGGACCTACAGCACCCAAGGAGACTGGCCCAGACCTTTTTTCAAGGAGGCATAAAGAGTAGGCATCACTGAGTTTACCAGTGACAAACCATGGCCAAAGGGGACTAGCAGAATAGATTCCTATACTTATGCTTACCAAACCATTATATAGCCTTGTGTTTTTCTCTGCCTACCCTGCCTTTCATGGAGAAACATAGGTTCCCATGAACGTTGCCTTCTTTAGAGTCACCACCCTACTTTTCTTTCTAACCTGGAGGCCAAGCTGAACCCCTTCTCCGAAAACCTGTATGTTAGCTGTTCGTCACTGTGATCAATGCCGTGGAAAAGCAACTTAGAGCAGGGAAGATTTATTCTGGCTCATGATTTCAGAGTTTTCAGTCCATAATTCACTGCAACCAAGGCAGAAGCATGGCAGAAGGATGTAGCAGAGCAAAGTCTATCAATTCATGGCAGCCAGGAAGGGGCCAAGGACAAGAGAGAGTCCCCAAAGGTGCCTTCCCAAGTACCCACTCCTTCAACTGGGTCCCACCTGGTATCATCTCCATCAACTCCCACTGATGAAGTAAGAGCTGGCATGACCCAATCACATTCCCAAAGCCCTCCCTCCGGGGGACCAAGCCTTCAGCACATCAGCCTTTGGGGGACATTCCAGATCCAAGCCAGAAAAACAGGAATCTTACCAGCTTTTCTTGTTCAAGAGATTTGAGTGTTGAGCACAAAATGCACTGCGTCATAGCTGTGAGCAGTTGACATCTCTCCTGAAAGAGGACACTCTCCCAGAGACCCCAAAGCACTTAACTCACCAAACTTAGAAGTGAATGCATGAGCTCCAACACCCAGAAAGCAGGTTACATAATCATGCATAATTTTTTCACGTTATTAATAATTGTATTCACAGGTGTGTTTCCTACTGATCAATTAGCAAGCATAAGTGGCCTCCAGTTTTTTCATGGTGCTTCGCAGCAGCAAGGCATACTGGTGCTCTCTGTCCTCTATGAATCTCCCTCAATAGCCCCCCAACAGTTAATGATCCTAGCAATCTGAAAGTCTTAAGTGTTTGCACCTATGAATACTAAGGTCTCTTCACGACTGGCCAGGGCTCCTGGCACTCTGTCAAGGTGTCACACTTGTCCTCAGTGACCTTAGTCTGGAAGTGCCCTTATGAAAGGATCAGACACACCTCAGCAGGGGACATTTCATAGAGGTGAGGAATGGCATGGCCATCACTGTCTCTTCCTTAGACAGTGCAGGGATCCTGGTGGTAGATATGATAGCTTCTCAAGAATAAAACCATCTGCAGGGGGGCATCAGAGGTGTGAACAGGAATGATTGTTGCTCTCCATGACACCATCACAACAAGCATGTTCCCTTAGCTTGTGTGAAATCAGGAGTCGAAAAGTCTGAGCTCTGTCTCTGTACTCTGTTATTTTGAGTTTTGTGACTATGGGCAAAACAGTTCACCCCTCTTAGCTTCCTTTTCTTGAATGGAAAAGAAGGTGACATTGTCGAGGTGTCCGCTTGTTGAGACAATGATACATGGGAGAAGAAATGGGCATGAGTTTACCTGTGATACATACACAGTAGGTAGCTCACCTTCCACAAATTAAACATTGACATAGTAAATGTAGACAAAACAGTGCAGATAAGTCATTCCAACCCTTAGGAACTGGTAGGGAGACAAGATAGACACCTTATTAAAGTGAAGAAAAAAAGAAGGGAAACTAAAGAGTTGACTAATGTGCATCAAGAGTTGACTAAAGGGATTCTGCAACTCATATCCAGAGTGAGCATTTATATGTTTATACCGCAGGGGTTTCTGTTCACTGGTAATAACAAGGTGACCCAAGTAAATATATTTATCAACTGAATAAATAACAAGTGATCATGAGTCACTAGGCACTGTTCTAAAGTGTTTACCAAATATAACTCATTTGATACCTTTGAAAACCCTAAGTACTATCACCAACCTCATTTCCTAGTTGGGGAAACCAAGACACACAGATTGTATGTAACGCGTTCAACATCACCAGGACTGTAAATCATGGAGTTCACAGTCCATGCTGCCAACCCCATATCAATATCGATTGCGCAAATAGGCAGTGAATAAGCGATTTTAAATTTTCCCTGAAAGAACATTGGGGATGCAACCTCTGGAAACCAAAATCGTAGAACTGCTAGACCCAACTCACTAAGAGACAGAACTAAATGAGAGACAGTTTAATTATTTAAACATTTTTAAATTGAAATATGAAGAGTTTAGGAGAAAGAGTTGTACTATTCATATTAAGCTATTTATTTCCAAGCTTTAACATGTAGGTATGCAACCAAGACATCCATGTCCTAGGGTTTTGTTAGTTTTAAAACTGTAGTCGTTTGGGTAAAGCATGACATGTTGGTGCCTGGATGTTGTCACAGTGGCAGGACCCTTGTGTAGAATTTCCTCACTTTGAAACATGATATCACTCAAAGAAAGAGGAGGCGGAGGAGGACATCACCTGGGCACACCAGTGGCTCCCTCTATCAGCCCAATGTTCAAGGTGCTAATAAGCATTGCTAATTGGTATGATGGTGTTTTTGTCCCAATTATCACTGAATTTTGAGGTGAAAATAATTAAAAAATATGATTCCTTGGAAATTTGTTGGACAACGGTGGGTAGAATAAATTTCTTCATCCTGGGGAGAGAATCTTGGCTCCTACATACTGTGACTTTCTTGCTCCCACTCAAACCCATTACCCTGAGGTTCTGAAACTTTTTGGTCTCCTGACCTCTCCTTACACTTTTAAAAATCATGGAAAACCTCAAGGAGCTTTTATCTCTGTGAGTTACATCTAATTAATATTTATTGTATTGGATATTAAAATTAAAAAATGTTTAAATGTTTAATTCAATATATCTATTAAGTATTCTTTTAAAGTTAAATATAAACCCATTGCGTACTGATATAAATATTTCATTTAGAATATCTCTATTTTCCCACATATAAGAGTGGCTTGTGTTCCAGTAAAACTTTTTTTTTTTAATAATGCTTATGTGCAGAAAAGGGTACATGCCTGTAATCCCAGTACTTGGGGAGGCTGAGACAGGAGGAACGCAGGTTTGAAGCTAAGTCTCAGCAACTTAGCAAGACCCTGTTTTCAAATAAAAAGTAAAATATGTCTGGGGGTGTGGCTTGGAGGTAGAATATGCACCCCTGGGTTCTATTCCCAGTACTGCTACTCAATATTGTTTGTGTTCAAATAACCCTATTTTACTTAATAATGGCCCCAAAGCAGGAGAATAGTGATGCTGACAATTTGGATGATCCAAAAGAAAGTCATAAAGTGTTTCCTTTAAGTGAAAAGATGAAAGAAGTTATATGTTTAAGTTGCTACGATGTGTAGTAGGAATAAATCTTCTATCCTTGAAATTGTGAAGAGGAAAGGGAAATCAGTATTAATTTTACTGTTGTGCCTCAAATTATGAAAGGTATGGCCACAATGTGTGTTAAGTGACTAAGTAAGATGGAAAAGGCATTGAATGTCTGTATGTGTACATAGAGGAAAAGCATAGTATATAACAAACTTTTAGGCATTCATTAGGTCTTGGAACATATATCTTGTGGGTAAGAGGCACTGCGGTGTTTTTAATAATATAAGGAAAGTGAAAATCAGAGGGGGGTGGATTTGTAGGAAGAAGCAACTCCCAGTTAGACCACTTGCCTTTGGTTGGTAGCACCTGCTGAGCAGAGGAATTTCCAGGGAGAGGTTGGTCTGGGTCAGGGTGCAGCACAGGAATAGAGGGACAGAACTTGACACCAGCCAGGTGATACGCCATTCCTTAAAGATGGTTGATACATGACCACTTGTCTTCACTTCTCTTCATTTACTGTTCTCTGCCCAGCAGAGTCACTTCATTTATCAAAACTCTGATGGAACTGACATGTTACTTCCTAGGACTGTGCTAAAATCAACAGTTTAATCGAATATCGCTAAATCAGCTGGACCTGATGCTGCTCTTCTTGGGGAATCAGTGGTTCTGCTTTCCTGTGTCCAGTTTAAAAAAAAAAAAAAAAAACTGAAGTAAGTTTATGTTAAAACCAGAAGGGTCTTATAAAAAGACCGGGCTTTTGATTCATCTCTTTCAATATAAAAGAGTGATATAAGTATATGAGACTCAGACCAAAGCCCCCAGTGACCTCAGGGATCACGAAAAAGGACCAATAATGAGTAAAATTGATGTTTTCCAGGAAATGTATCCCTTTATGTAATTCCTTTATAGTTTGTTAAAAGTTTCCTCTGAAGGTCAATTGTAGTTGCATCTAAGATCATTTCATCATCAGACACAATAAGATGATGGGTGTTTATTCACAGGAGGTCATTCCTATGTGGCTAAAATGCAATTCTCACTATAAAAGTAGTAGTTATTTAAAGGAATAAAGACATGGTAGAAGCAGAAATGGTGAAAAGCAAGCAGACGTTGTTGGAACTGAGGTGAGTACAGCATACACTGTTACCGGTTTGAGCAGAAAATCAAAAGTGCTGAGAAGAAAGACACACATCCACAGTGTGTTAGGTAGAGCTCTCACTGTGTGTAAGGTATAACTGTGTGTGTTAGGTATATCCTAAGTGTGTTAGGTAGAGCTCTTACACTCTTACTTTGCAACCAGCATCCTATTGGATAATTCAAAGGTTATAATAAACACAGTTAATTGCCTACATTATCCTCATGTAGTTTGTAAATCTAGTCTGAGAGAAAGAATACAAAGCCTTTTAAATTACTTAAAAGCATTAATTTAGTAAAGGAGTGGATCTTTGCTCAGGAGTTGGGAGGAAAATTGCCACATGTTAATATAATAAAACCAGGTAAAAATGGAGAGAATCCTTAGATGTGTGTAGTAGACACACGTAATTTTTGTATCCAGAGTATTACTTCCTTTTCTTCTATAATATATCCTACCCAGACCCTATCCATGTGGCTACAAAGAAAGCAGCCACTTCGTGAGGCTGGCAGGACACAGTGATTTTTCCACAGGTGACCAGTTGTAGAGTCCTACCTTCTGGTGACAATAACTGCCCTGGGACTCAGCACCTTGTCCCAGCGAGTCCATGAGATTCCTTCCCTGGAACTATTGGGCTTGGGGCTAAAAGTGGTGATTGGCATTTATTTCTAGTGGTGAATAGTGAGAAACTGGATCCAAGAGTGGCCTTAGAAGAGACAAAGAAGAGCAGCCAGTGGGAAACATTGATAGGAACCAGGGAAGAGGATCCCCAAGGCTCATTTTGAGCCTGTTCTCTCTGAGGTCTCAGAAACCTGATGATAATTTCTACTAGGTTTACAGAGTATTAATAATGACAGTTGCTTGTTTATTTGATTGATTGATTATGTTTTTATCTCCTGGGTTGCTATTCCTTGCATGCACAAAGATTTGCCCTGATGCACTAGGAATGAGAGCCTCAGCCATTTGATGTACAAGAGAATGCATCTGTCCTCACCAGGCAGAGTGCTATGTTGAGGGTTAGGAGCTGCTCCTTTGTAAGTAAGGCATGAATCACTTTCCCGGTGCTCAACCACTCTTCCTTTGGCCAAATTCACTTTACTAAGAGGAGCTGCCCCGTGCAGTGTTACTGGAAAGTGTGGAATGCGTTTTCATTGCACACTCAGTAGTTGCTCTTATATTGGGAATTGACCTCAGGGCCTGAGGTCAGACCGTGAGTGCCCGGGAGCATCGAAGTGAAAATTGAAAAGACAGAGGGATCATCTTCACTTTTATCATTGCCTGCGCTGTGTGAGGTACTGTGGAAAGGCACTCAGGATACTAAGAGGAATAAAACAGGTTCCTTTCTTGAGATGCTCAAAGCCACATAAGCAAACAGCCAGCACGGTGGTCTGATGAGACCCAAGCTAAAGTGGGCGGACAATGATGTGGGGCACAGGCTGATGGGAGGGGCTTACGGGGAGAGGGGTGTGCCACAGCTGAGGCTGGTGGGGTGTCTGTCTCGAGAGGAGGGGCATTCTAGCTTGGGGACCCCAAGAATAAAGGCACATATATGAGTCCTTGCAGGTCACTAGAGCAGGGAGCCTGCTGCCTAAGAAGCAAAACCAACCATTTCTTTGAGGGGAGGGGGAGACTAGATGCATAAACAATTAAAGAATTAAGTTAAGGCTCTATCTTTGCAACTATTAATGACTTTTCGAAATTATATTCTAATTTTGAATACTCACATATTGCAGGAGACTATACAACAGGTTTGTAAATAGTTTCTGGAAAAATGTATGACACGCAGTTTTTTAGTTTTTTATTTAAATTATATCATTTGTTAATGATGAAAATTAATGGAAGATGGAGTATTTGACTTGATTTTTTGTTTTTTGGGGTTTTTTTTGTTTTGTTTTGTTTTGTTTTTCTTGCAGTGCTGGGAGTTGAACCCAGATACAACCTCAACCCTATTTTTTATTCTTTATTTTGAAACACGGTCTCACTAAGTTGTGAAGGGCCTCACTAAGTAAGAGAGCCTGGTCACCGACCTGGGATCCTCCTGTTTCAACCTCCTAAGTACTGGGATTACAAGCATGTATCACCATATCCAGCTGTGGCCTGATTTTTTTTTTTTTTTGCCTGATTTTTTATTAAGAATTTGACACAGAAGTAGGCATGGCAGCACACGCTTGTAATCTCATTACTTGGGAGGCTGAGGCAGAAGGATCACAGGTTCAAGACCAGTCTCAGCTACTTAGTGAGGCCCTCTGCAACTTAGTAAGACCCTGTATCAAAACAACAACAAAAAAAGATAGGGCTGGGGGTGTACCTCAGAGTTAAAATGCCCCTGGGTTCAGTCCCCAAAACTGAAAAAAAAAAAAAAAACGAAACAGAATTATAAAATTATTTGAAAGGCATAAAGGACTTCTCTTCATTACTTTTTATACCGTCTTCTCTTTTTCACTTTTTTAAATCATCTTCTCATTACTTTACCACACAAGTCAATGAGGTTCAGGGAGGACAAACGGTTTATTCAAGTTCCTGGGAAAATTAGTCTAGACCAGTGATTTCCGAACTGTGAGCTGTTTCCCGTTAGTCAGGGCTCTGAAATCAACTCTGTGAAACACAGAGATGAGAGAGAAAGACAACAGGCCAGCCTGAGAAAAGTCAAATGGCTTCACCTGTAGTTCCAATAATGTTTTTTGACCTTTTGCTTCATTTCTATATCTATTAAGTATCTAGTAAATATTGATACATATTTGTACATGTGTACACCTGTATGTGTTCTGGCTACAAAGTAAACTGTATTTCTTACTGTAATTTGCAAGAAATAAAGGTAGAAAAAGCTGTGCCCCAGGGCTCCAGCTGCGGTTAGGTTGCACTCCTCTGGAGTCCCCAAGATGCTCGGGGGTCCGTGGTGAATCCTGACTGCCTGTAGCCGGCACCCGCTCACCCCCCAGACCCACTACTCCCCCCTCAGCTGCTTCTTATTGGGGTGTTTCCTCCTCCTCCTCCTGTCCTTTGGCAACCGCATTTCACCATGAAAGCTGCTCTCTGGTTTGGGTGATCACTTTTTCTGCTCTGTCCTAATTTAGTATCTTTAAAAGCAGAACCTGAGACCGGGACTTCAAGTGCAGGTCTGGTATTTAGGAGGGGATCCCAGCAAGTAGGGAGTGTACGATGGGAGGAAGGAAGGAAAGGTAAGTTAAAGGCTCATCGCTGAGGTCATCCCCATCAGCATCCAGTGAGGGCCTGTTCTTCTAGTACCTCAAAGATACACCTGGAATGCTTCCCCTGGTGGTCCAGGGCGGTGGGCTCCTGAAGCGCAGTCCCAGAAGATGCAGGTTTCCTGGGCAGCTGCTTCCCTGCACTTCTAGGCTTTGCTGATTGGCAGCCAGTGGTTCCTGTGTCTTTCCTGAAGGCCCCTCCCCTTGGCAGAAAGCTACAAGAGAGGTGCTAAATGTCCATCTGAGCTCCCAGGGAAAAAATCTCCTGCAGTGGTGCTGAAATTAGAAGTGGACCAAAGCTGGGCGTGGTGGCGCACACTTGTAATCCCAGCATTTGGGAGGCTGAGACCAGAGGATCCAGGTTCGCGGCCAGCCTCAGCTACCTAGTGAGGCCCTCCGCAACTTAATGAGACCCTGTTTCAAAATAAAGAATAAAAAATAGGGCTGGGAGTATAGCTCAGAATTAGAATGCCCCTGAGTTCAATCCCCAGTACCGCAAAAAAAAAAAAAAAAAGTAGATCAAAAAGCCTCTGCCACGTCCCTCTGTAGGGGGACATACTACCTGTCCCCCGAGTTGGCAATTGGGTGCTTCCTGCCTAGTCAAATGATGAAGCTGGGTGTGGCATCCAGGATCTTGATTCCTAAAGCTGCCCACTCTGCTGCCACCACAGGTTTGCTTTAAAAAAGCATTGAGCCGCTGCTTCTTTTGTTAGATAATCTGTCGGGTAGTCCCTGGAGTACCCACATTTCATCGTATAGAAAACTGTATTTACCCGTGAAAGTTATTTGTTTTCCACACAGAAAAGCATTCTTTCTCCCTCATTTGAATTATTTATTTTTCTTTGAACAGTGCCGAGCATAAAGATTCATTTACATCCCTGGCTTCTCATAACTGATCATGTCAGAAAACCAGTAGTGAAGGCAGCCTGGGAATTATGCATACTGGGACAGGAAGGATAAATCACCAGGAATGCTGGTCCCTCCAACAGAGGAGGACAGCCAGGGTTCAGCTGGGGTTTTCCAGGGCATATATACATCAGCCCTGCCTGATTCTGAACTCGGGATTCAAACAGGAGCGTTTTCATAAATATCGAGAAGATATAATGCCATAGACCCTGCCTCTGTTTTTTGATTAGGTTTCAGAATTTTCTTCTTCCCTCAGTGGAATTTAGAAGTGGCGAGATCCTCATTATAGACTTTTCAGATGTATGAGCAAGCACGTGGTCTGGGTCATTGTTTTCCAGAGTTCCCTTCTTTAGACATAGCTGTGTTCACTAATAGCTGTGTGGACCAGGGAAGCAGGAGATTTTCACTACCCTTATTAACTTCCAGGTCTTCTGGGAGTCCTGACAAGCTGATGTCTTCGGATGATTTCTGTTGTGCACATAAAAAACCAGTGGTTTTTCCAATAGTCCCCTGGGACCCCTGATCCTTGAAATCAGGGTTCACTTTGGATGTACCAGGCCCAGTTCCCAGTCCTCCCATCTCTCTCTCCCAGGATGGTGAGGGTGGGATTTAGAAGCCTGATCCCAAAGGATGCTTGTCTACCACAGAAGGGCAATTCCTTCCTAGAAAATGTATTACTCTCAACATGAATCCTCATTCTTTGGGATGGGCTTCTACCCACACATGGTCTTTCTTCTGCTTCTCCTTCTAAATGCCCCTGAGGCTAAGCTGCAGTCACAGACAGTGGAAACCAGTTTCCCCATGAAAGCTGCTTCCTCTCATTCAGGGGCCTCTCCTTCCCCATGTTGCTCCCCATGTGAAATGCCTTCCTTCCTTTCACTTACCAACTCCTGTGGACTTTTTAGGACTGAATTCAACTGCCACCTCCTCCAGAAGCCGTCCCTGATGATCAGCCTGGAGAAGACGCCCCTCATAGGGCAGCACACTCTTTATTCTGCTTCCCAGTTGATTACTTCTATCCCTGCCAGGCAACTTCTAGTGTAGACGGGGCCTGTGTTTTGTCTAGTGGTGTCCGCAGAGCCCAACACAGGGCTAGGCAAAGAATAGGGATGAAATGGACACACTTGCTTTACTGTTTATTGTAGATGGGACGTTAAATGTCCTCAAAGGCTCAAGTGTTGAAGGTTTGGTCCTAGCAGATGGCATTGCTGGGGGAGGTGGTGAAACAGTTGGAGATGGGTCAAGTGGAGGAAAGTTAGGTCTTTGGGAGCATGCTTTAAAGAGGATATTGGGACCTTGGTCCCTTCTTGTCTCTCTCTGTCTGCTTCCTGCTGCAATGATGTTCTGTCTCACCATGAACCCAAAGCATCAGGAACAACAAACCATGGACAGAAACATCAGAAAATGGGAGCCCAAATAAACCTTTCTTCCCTTAAGCCCATTTCTTCAGGGATGCTTCTCAGCAACAGAAGGCTGACTAATACAGTAGGATTTCCATATTTGGCAGCAATTGATGTTATGCGTCCTCAGTGTGAACCTTGTAGCACAAAACTCTTCTATTTTTTTAAATTTCAGTGTAGAATTTCATATAATCAACTTGAAATAAGATGTTCAAATTCCCCTCTCCACTGTTGCATGTTTGTTTAAGAAAGCTATTTCTGAGCCCTCGGTCCCTTCTTGCTCTCTGAGTTGTTTCATTCCCGTAATGGACGTTCATTAGCTTACCTCTCTGGTACTTAAACATTGTGCTATCTCCATTAACTTCTCTAGAGCTTGGAAAACAGAATCAAATATGTGAAAAGATCCGAATACAGCCAAGCCCACTGTACAGGTTCATGAGTTAATAAGTACCTGGTGTCTGGCAGCCTGTATAATAATCACACCTATACACACGTTCAGAAAGACCGATTCACATCAAAAGGATTTTATTCAGGATTTTGTTAGTGTGATTGACATGGTATTAATGTTAATTAGCAATAATTTTCCCAAGTCTTATTTAAAGCCCTTACTTGAAGGTTCAGAGGAAAGCATTTTAGGAGCTGTTTCTATACCAAAGAAAGAACATGGCTGCAGTAGATTTTAAACATATCAGTGTCATTTAATGTTTGTGGGGTTTTTTAATCCTACTCTCATAAGACTTTAAATATATAGCAGGCAGTTCCCATGCCATATCCCCTTAAAATATGGGTGTAGTATTTCATGCAAAAAGAGAAATAACTTGCAGCAGTGGATCTGCCTCAAGTAGTATAATAACTCAGAAAGCACTGAATTATTTGTCATCCCTGAATGATGTCTGACATGGTCCAGAAATCAGGACAGCATATTTTTCTCTAATTCATAATGGAAAAACACATTGTAAATTATAATATACATCAGAATATAAATTATGTTGTGTTACAAAATAAAAACAAACACAACTCAGAAAAATTTATAATTCTCATTTATTATAGCAACCGACTGAAGTTTTTATTCTGATGTAACTAACACTTCTGTATAGTTTTCAGAACTGGTACAATAATTTGAATTTTAATGGAAGAAATTCAGCTGGCCTTTGTATGCAAGAAAATGAGGCATGGGTGATTTTCCTGAAAAATAAAATTCACTTGACATGCAGCTCTTAGAATTGTCTAAACCCGTCCCTTTATTAACTTATATTAACCCATCCCTTATATTAACTTATAGGTTAATATGACTTTTTAAACCATTCACTGAGCTGTGAAAGTTCTATGTGGATCTTACTTGTGCATATTGAGAATTAAGCAGAATATCACTTTGCACAACTGGAAGTATAACACTTCACATATGTATTTACCTATAAACCACTTTGTTTATTTGAAACATATACGTTGTCTCCATCTGTGTTAGTCATTGTTCTCCAGAGGAAAATAACTGAAAGGATATATGTATAAAGAGAGACCAATTTATTTTTAAAAAGCATGGCTTATTAAGTTGTGAAGGTTTGTTGAATTCAAAGCTTACAGGATAAGCCAGCAGGCTAGAGACCCATGGAAACGTTCCAGTCTGCAGAAAGTTCCCCTTCTAAGCAGGATGGCTTTTTCTACTGATGCCTTCAACTGATCGGATAAAGCTCACCCACATTCTGGGTAATCTGCCTTATTCAGAGTCTACTGATTTAAATGTGAATCTCATCTAAAAAAAGATAACTGCACAGAAATATCTATAATTGTATTTGGCAAAATATACGCGTACTCAGGCCTAGCCCAGTTGACGGATAAAATCATCATAGTATCATGCTACCTATACAGGTATAGAGATGCACTTGGTTTTTGGACTCAACATTGTTTTTGAGATTTATCCATCTAGGAATTTACATGAAAATTTCATTGCTTTTTTTTCTGCTTTTTTCTGCTATTTCATTGTATGGATAGACCACAATGTGTTCATTTGTCATCTGACTAATAGATATGTTGGTAGTTGGTAGATATGTTGGCTGTGGCTCATGGCTGCTGCCCAGCACCCGGAGACAGAATCTTACCAGGAGCCTGACAAAGAGATCAAAACTCAAAATTCTAAGTATAGTTTCTACTGGATGTGTATCCTTTTCACACCATCATCAAATTGAAAAATCCTAAGACCAGTCATTGTAAGTTGGAGAACATCTGAATTTCCTGAAGTCTTAATATTTCCTACATTTTCAAATATTTCCTAAAACTGAAGTAGGGTAAAGGCGAGTCACTCTAAAATTAAATAATAATAATGATGATCATAAGATTATATTATGAAGGAAAAATAGTATGCTATAGGAATATTAGAAATGAGGAACAACTTTACACAGTAAAAGAATCATAGACTAAAACCATTAGACACTATGAATCTTTCCGTATTTGTTTGTTTGTTTTGTACAGGTAATTGAACCTAGGAACATTCTATCTCTGAGCTACACCCCCACTAAATATATATATATATATATTTTTAATTTTGAGACAGGTCCTCACTAATTTGCTGAGACTGGCCTCAAACCTGCAATCTTCATGTCTCAGTCTCCCAAGTACTGGGATTACAGGTGTGTGCCACTGAGCCTTGCTCAGATATTATTAATACAAACTAGTTTTCCAACACTATCTTCAAATGTAGTCCACAGGTATCAATGTCTACTCTATATCTCAGTAGTTGTTTGTAAGCCCAGTTTAATTGTTTTCTTCTATTGTATACCTTAAAAAAAATAATGTGATCCCAGTACTTGGGAGCTGAGACAGGAGGATTGTAGATTCAAGAATAGCCTCAGCAATGTAGGGAGACTCTCAGCAACCTAAACAAAAAAATAAAAGAGGGTTGGGGTATAGCTCCTAGGTGGGATGCCCCTGGGTTCAATCCTCAGTAAGACAAAAAACAAGAAACTGCCTGCAAGAGTAATTTCTTATTCATAAGTGTATTGTGAGTTGAGAAGAGATAAAGATACAAAATCTATAACTACAGAGCAAATAGTCAAACAGAAGCTGTTCCTCCCTGATTTAGTGAGTGGACAAAGGAGGGTGTACATTTGTGGGAGTGTTTTGTTTATTTTTTGTTTGTTTGTTTTGTGTGTTTTTTGTTTTTTGTTTTTTTGTTTTTTGTAGTACTGGAGATTGACCCCAGGGGCTCACTCATGCCAGGCATTTTTGTTTTATTTTGAGACATGGTAGCCTAGGCTGGCCTCAAACCTGACATCCTCTTGACTCAGCCCCAGTCGCCAGGATTACAGCAGGCCTGCACTCTGGTGCCCAGCTATCTTTGTGGATATTTAATAAGCATATGGTGAGATACTAATGAGTCCGACTCATCCTTCAATGTCAGTCCTCTGATCTTGCTCAGAAAATTTTTAAGCTCATGAAAGAGAACCAGAGCCTGATGGTATCAAAGGCCATAAAACCAGATTTTATTCAGAAACTTGTATAGCAGGGGAGTGAATTTCAGTATAGAACTGGGTTCAGTTCTGAATAGGGAAGCCAAGGAGCAGAGTGGGGGTGAGTGATGGAAAATTGCTAAGAGGAAACCGAGTGGCAAGGTGACTCTTTACTCTACGGCCCTAGATGGTAGGCTAAGGTGATTTCTCACTGAAGAGTTCACCTGGGGGATGGTGGTGGAGCAGGAATTTGATCAGCTATTGAGGGAGATGGGATAACAAGGATGGAGAATTCTCCCTAAGCTCACTCATAGGATTCCTGTCAAAACAGGACTCAGCAAGGCAGAGCCAGGTTTAGTGCCTGGTGCATGAGAGTGCTCAGAGGTACCTGGCCAGAGTTTGGGTGAAGGAGAGGGACTCCTTCAGGCCACCAGACTCTGTGACACAAGCAACTGTTTCTGCTGCCAGCTCTTCTGAGCGTCAGCCATGTTAACAAGAGGGCCAGAGGGCCACCCAGGAGACACGTGACTGGAAGCCAAAGCCCAGTAGTGAAATGGACTTCGTCACCTTCCCAGCCAGGGACCCTTCCCCAGAGCTGGACACTGGTGCTCCCTCTCCACGCTGGCCCTGAGTACTCCCTGGAGGACAGACCACATGCTTTGTGATTACTGTGTAGCTAAAGAAGTCACATAGGAACAGAATGTCCGATCCTTTGCAGGGTGAAATTACCTGAGAAGAGCCTAGGGCAAGGCCAGGCTGGCCCACCCACCTTGCAACAGGAGTCTGGTGGGTTCCTCAGAAAAGTGACTTCTTCAGTGTTAGGAGAACGTTTTTGTGGCGATGGAACCTTCTAGAATCTTCTGAAAACTGTATGACAAGCATACTGGGACCCCATACCAATCAGGGCGTCCACAAAACCCTGTGTCAGCATTGCACACAGCTGTACTGTACCTTGAGGATCAATTTTCCTAAGATTGATAGAAACCTATGCAATGAATTTTTTACATATGATTCACCAATTGTCTATCTTCTAGAAATTCCTGAATAGTCTAACGTGTGTGCTATCTAAATAGGCCTCTTCATTTTAAATTTCAAGCACATACCTTCCCTTCTCTTATTTGATTTCAATGTTTACAGTAGCAAGGATGTCAATACACCTCTTGGGTTTAGTAACGCTTCTTATACCAAAAGTTTATTTGTTCATTAGGAACAAGTGATTTCAATTCCCATCCTGGAAGGGAAAATCCTCATATTTTATGCTAAAATCACAGATTTTTCTGTTACCAAATAGATTAAGCAGTCTTGTGAAAAACAACTCAGAATTTCTCAAGGAAATGATAAAGATTGGGCACTGGGGTAGAAGACAGCAAATAATTGTAAAATTATCAAAGCATTTTGGAGGGATTGTAAAACCAGCTCTTGAGGATTAAATCAGGCTGAGCTTGTCAGGGTGGCTGTAGGGTCTTAGATTGGCAGACTTTCATCTTAAAAAGATCTGAGGGAGCGGGAGTGGTAGACAGGGACAAGTGTCACATGGGTTTCCTGCATTTGGAATTATGTCCCCTGGCAGAGATGTGTCATCATGCAGATGGTACAACAGTGAAGATGTTACCTATTGTCGCTTAAGGATGTCACCATTAAACTTGTATAAGCAAAGACTAAAAAACCCTAACTAATTTAGAAATATTAAATTTCCTCATGGTTCATTACACTATAAATATTTAATGCAAGTCTTAAGTTTACATATGAAAGCCCACTTTTTGGCGCAATTAATTGATTCAGGAAGATATGTAAATCATCCCTGCCTGGGTGAGCTGAGTCACTGTGAACTGCCCAGCAGCTGCAGGGAGACACAGCGACCATTCCTTGCAAGGTGTGCAGCAACGTGGGCTGGTCCTGGAGTAGTTCAAGTGGTAGTTCTTGTGTTCTGTACACTAATACTACTGCATTCATCTTTGATGGGGTTGGAGCTTCCCAGAGCTGCTTCAGAATGGTTTTTAGAACAATACTTGAGTATCTTCCCCATCCTACCTGAAATCAGGTGCTTCCTTCTAAGGGGGAAAGTATATCAGTGCCTCCATTCCCAGCCCTCTGGGGTCTCCCTGTTGAGTGAACCTTCTTTGGGTTCTTAACACCAGTAATTATTTAGCATCTACTTCCTGCCAGTCAGTCTGCTGGGTGCTGGGATAGATATCAGGTGTGAATTGTCTTCTTTTTTTATTGGTGCATTGTAATTACACATCATGTTGAGGCTCAGAGTTTGAGCATCCAAGGAAGGTGACTGGTCAGGTTAATAGGACTTTGATCCTAGCCCCTGGACCCCACTGGTGAGTAGCCGACAACCAGTTAACACAGACTGAGCCGCTGTGGGGCCAAACCAGCCGCACAGAAACTTCTCTGAATCTCAGGCCAGATGAGCTGTCTTCCTGAGCCCTTCCCAGGTTAGGCTTGTGAACACAATAAATGACCGATGTTTCAAAATGCTAAGTTTAGGGTGATTTGCTCAGTACTATGTTATGGGCTGAGGTGTGTTCTGCTAAGACTCATATGCTAAAGCCCTGACCCCCAGCACCTCAACATGTGATTGTATTTGGTGATGAGGCCCTTAAAGGGGTGCCGGAGTCAGATGGAGGATGGTAGGCTAGGACTTAATCCAGTCTGACTCAGTGTGCTTGTAAGAAGGAAATCTAGATGCAAAGGAGACATCGGGAATGTGCACAGAGGTAAGACAATGTGAGGGCCTATCATGAGGGCCTAGCGTGGGGTAGCCACCTGAAGGCCCAGGAGAGAAGCCTCAGACAAAAAACACCAGTTCACACCGTGATCTGGGTCTCCAGAAGTGTGAGGATACAATCATCCATTGTTCAAGCCACTCATTCTGTCACATTTTGTTGTCACAGCTCCAGTAGACTGATACACACCATAGGAAAACAGATTTGGTCCACGCCAAGTTTTTGCTCTTGGCTTTTGTTTCACAGAGCACCACTCCCATGGCCGTTTGCTTCAGTAGCGCTAACACTTCTCACGGGTTACAACTTCAATCAAATAAAGGAACAAACCTGAGGCAGTTCATGAAGCATTCCTAAAGGGCGGCTTACCAAACCTCCTTGAGTCAGTAATGTAAACATACCTGGCCTTTCCTTTCACCCACTGACCTTATCTCCTCTGGAATTTACTGAGCCCACGTAATTTTATTTCTGAATGGCAAAGAAAACACTGGCCCCAAGGAACAACCATCTGCTGTTAAAAGGCACAAAAGATAAAATGTTCGATACAGTACTTTTTGCAATAGACTAGCAGCATGGTCCTTCATTTACGTTGAGGATTCCATGCAGGGTGAGCGTGTTCCATACTAATTCAAAGAAGATGAAACTGATGTATTTCTTTTTTTTTGTCTATTGGTGCCAATAGAAAGCTGTTGTCCAGCTCTGCTTGGCACGCTACACTTCAGGCCAACCACATCCGTCCCCCTCAGTGTGCTCCATGTCCCCTGGGAGTGGAAGACAGGACGAAGAAAGGTCTACAGGAGGAGATTGCATTCCATAGGAGGGGTCTTTAGGGCTAGGGCAGGATGAGACCCTCAGGAAAAACTAGGGCAGAGCTCGTTGGAGAAAAACTGAAAGCATTCTGTGATTTCAGTGTTGCATGTAAATGCTTGAATATGTTGCTGTAGCCTGAACCCCGTCCCTTCCACAACATTACATGTTGAAGGCCAGTCCCCCACATGACTGTACTGGAGACAGTTCCTTGCATGAGTCACAAGGGTGGAACCCTGAGAGATAGGACTGGTGTCTTTACAAAAGAGGAGGAGACAGAGAAATGTCTCTCCTTCCCAATAAGGACACAGCGAGAAGATGGTGACCTGCAACCTTGGAAGAGAGCCTGCACAGGAACCGATCCCTGTAGAACCTTCATCTTGGGCTTTGTAGTTTCCAGAACTGCGAGAAAATCCATTTCTGTTGAGAAACCCTGTCGTGGTATTTAGTGTGGAAGCTGCAGCTCTCTGAAACGTCTATTATGCTACCATGCCATGCTCGGTCTTTTTTTAGTAGGTTGTTGCCTGCTGGCCTGTGTGCCTTTCCATTTGAGATATTCCACAGCTGGGTTTCGAATATTCTGAGTTTTTCCATAAATGCTGCTCGTGGTGGGCATACAGAAATAAAATCCATAATTTAAGACATCAGACTTTTTTGAGTGTGGCCAGAGGCCAGACTTTGACTCCTATTCCAAGTGAGGCATCAGAGGGGATAAGTGTATTTAAGGAGGAAACATGAACTTCTTGAATTATCTCCTCAAAGTAGACTTAAGGAGGCGGGGTCAGGAGCAGGAAGACCAGTGAGGACACTAGTCAGTAATCTGGCACAGAGATGGTGGTGGCTTCCACCAGAGTGATTCTGGGATGGATGTAAGACATGGTAGATTACAGATGTGAAGGTGGAGATGACAGAATTTGCTGACATCTTGGATGTAGGCTTCAGGCAAGCATGGCTGTCATTAATAGGGATGCCAAAGATGGTGAACAGAAGAGTTTTAGAGGGGATATCACAGTTTTGGTCATGTTTGGTTTTAAAGGTTGCCTTGAATACCAAAATGAAGACATCTCTGAGATTCAAATATCCAACTTGGGAAGACAGGGGCCAGTTCTGGATTGGTGGTATAAAGTCAGAAAGTGAGCTGGGCATGGTAGCACGTGTTTGTAATCCCAGCATTTGGGAGGCTGAGACCAGAGGATCCGGGTTCGAGGCCAGCCTCAGCTACCTAGTGAGGCCCTGAGGCCCTCCGCAACTTAGTGAGACCTGGTTTCAAAATAAAGAATAAAAATAGGGCTGGGAGTATAGCTGGAAGGTAGAATGCCCCTGAGTTCAATCCCCAGAACCACACACACACACAAAAGTCAGAAGGTGTGTGCATATAGAATCTGACAACCGTTCATTTTCATGTGCCCAAGACAGTCTAATGTCTGCCTGTATTCCAGTGTACAGCAGCCCCCCTTATCCTCAGTGAATATGTTCCAAGAACCCCATGAGACCATGGATAGTACTGACATATACATACATTTCAATATAAATATGTAAACCACATTATGTAGAAATAAATATATATGCACATACCTATATATCTGTATATGCATATATATGTATACTGTAGTCTTCTTGTTTATGCATATCTTTGATGGAGTTTAATTAAGGAATTAGGTATAGTAAAAGATCAATAACTGCTAATAGAATAGAAGAACAATTATACCCTGCTGTAATAAAAGCTAATGACTGTGGTCCCTCTTTTGAAATCATGGAAAGGAGAGCCATGAGTAAGGAGAAATTACTGTAATTCTTTCCACCGCTGTTTCAGTCTCAGAAGTGCCCAGGTTTGGCAACAAGTTACACGGTCACTCTAGTCCATACCTTGATCCTATTAAAGTCATGAGTGGGGTGGGGCCACCGCGAGAGTAAGGTGACAGGTCCTGGAGCTGCCGTCAGACAGAAGCCAGGTGTTGAGGGAGACTCAGCAAAGACAGGGAGGCACCTGTGAAGGAGGAGGTAACCAGAGGAGGGCGAGGCCCCAGGAGAGAGGGTATCAACAGGTGGGGAGGTCAGCGCGGGAGGTCCTTCTCTGCCCATCTTCATTCACCATCCAGACTCCAAGCTCTAGTCTTTGTCTAATTGCAGGGACTCCCATATTTATGGGCATGAGCTTTCAGGTTGGCCACCATCTTTAACCTCTATCTTGTCCATTCTTCTCTCAGGTCAGTGACCTGGGAATCATTTGATCAAATATCACCTCCTCATCTAGGGGGTCCCTGGCCACTAGCTGCTTTTGCACCCCCCTTTCCTATGCTGTTCCTCAGCTTTCTCTGGAGGACTTAGACACACCTTTATGTCTTCTTCGCAGCTCACCTCCATAAAATGTCACCTGCATGGAGCAAGAACTTGTTCTTTCTTTTCAGGGCTCCATGAATGCTTGTTGAATCACTGAATGAAAGAGAAGAAAGCCATGTGAGCAGCAGGAGACAAGAGATAAGCAGAAATATGGGAGCAGGAAGTCTTAGTCCATTTTCTGTTGCTATAACAAAATACTTGAGACTGGGAAATTTATAAGCACAGAAGTTCATTTTGGCTCATAATTCTGGAGGCTGGGGAGTTTAAGATCCTCGCACCAGCAAAAGCCTTGGGCTGCTTCAGCTCATAATGGAAAGTGGAAGGGCAAGGGGGAAGTATGGAAGACACAAAGCATAAGGTGCTGCCTTGCTTAACAACAATGCCCCCTTGTGGTTTCTAGTGGAGTCTTATGAAAGCGAGAATTCACTCACATGAACGAGGCATGAATCCATGCATGAGGGCCCTGGCCCATGACACACTCACCTCCCCAAACGGCTGCTCCAAGAATTATTGCTCAACGTGAGTTTCGATGGGGACAAATCCTATTCAAACCATAGCATGCCTGCTGACCACTAATGAGAAACCTAGGTGGTGTGGCACTGTGTCAGTCAGCTTTCCGTCACTATAACAAATGACTGCCGCAATCAACTTAAAAAGAGAAAATGTTAGAAGTTCCAGTCCACGATTGGGTAGGCCTGTTGCTTTTGGGCAAGTGGTAGCACATCATGGCCAGAGCACGTATGCAAGCAAAACCAATCAGAAAGTAAAAGAGAGGAAGACAAAGAGACCAGGATCCCACAGTTCCCTGCAAGACCATATTTCCAATGCCCTAACTTCCTCACACTAGGCTGCACCTATTAAAGTTTCCACCACCTCTTGATGTCACTCCGCTGGGGACCAAACCTTCACCCCATAGCAGGTACAAAGAGTACGGAGATCATAAGGAGCTAAGGAGAACAGTCTAGTTGAAGGGACGCTTTAGGGATGCAGGGCTTTGTTGAGAATGTTTTGAGGCAAAACAGAGATGTTGGAGCAGAGATAATAAAGTTCCTAATAAGTGAGGTAAACACAAGGTTCAGGAAAGTGAGGATGTGGGTGTGCAGCAAAGTGAGGATGTGGGTGTGCTAGCCTGCTGACAGCAAGAAGAGGTTGGGGGCTTGGGGGAAGTCGTGCTCGCACCCCCATCTCCTGGAGCAGAGGGCAGCAAAGCAGAAAGGGCGAGAGCAGCCGCCTGCCCTGGCAAAGCAGGGCGTGGACACTGGCCCTTCAACTTCCAGGATGGAACATGTAGGAAGCTCTTTAGTGCTGGGTTTGTTTGTTTGTTTATAGTAACAAGTCTGTTCCATTTTTTCTTTCTGCACGTCAATTATTTTCTCTTGATGGAATAAGTAACTTATAAAATTGAGAAAATAACAGTAATTTCTGTTCTCAATGCAAATGACAGTTTTAAAAGCTTCTATATTCTTGAATTTTCTTACAGAACCAAAATTCCTATTGAGTCGCATGGTTGGGTTATGCTCTGAGGATTATTTTTAAAGGACTTTCATTGGTCTGGAAAGGAAAAACAGGCAGAGGGTGCAGGACTGCTTTCAAGTTGTTCTACATATTAAGGAATATTTTTATATTCCCTCTCTTTCTCTCTTTCTCTCTCTCTCTCTCTTGATCTCATTCTTGCTCTCTCTCTCCCTTCTTCCCTCTCTCTCTCTCTTCAGAAATGTAGTGTTAGTTTCCTAGGGCTGTCATAACAAATTACCATAAAAGCTGTGGTGTAAAACCCCAGCAATGTATTCCCTCACAGCTCTGGAGGCCAGAAGTCTGAAATTGTGGCAGGAGCAAATCGTGCATGTCAGAAGCTCCGGGCTAGACCCTTCCTTGTCTCTTTCAGTTTCTTCTGGCTCCAGTCTCTGCCTTCACGTTCCTGTGGCCTGGTTCCCTGTGTGTCTTCATGTCTCAGATCTCTTACAGAGACACAAGTCATGGTATTGAGAGCCCACCCTTAATCCAGGCCAATTGTATCTTGAGATCCTTAATTACATTTGCAAGGATGCAATTTTCAAATAAGGACACATTAACAGGTGCCGAGGATTAGCATGGTAAGTGTACCTTTTCGAGGGTAAATTCATAACCCACTACACATTGTTTTATAATTTGAGATGTAATTTGTTTGTTTTTAAATCAACACATCATTGTTTTGTGTTCTGGGAAAGTCACATCGTTTAAAATAAATATATAAATAAATAAAGTTGTTTTGAGTTTCAAAGAAACAAGTAAGACCCTATTTTAATTGTATTTTCTAGATCATGTGCCAGAAATAGATGACATGGGAATTAAAATCAGATATTCCGCAGTCTACAAATTGTATGTTTCTCTTGCTGGCATTAAATTGTCTAGAAAACACAATTAGTCAAATGTCTGTTGAAGAAATATGTTTTGCTCCGTGCATTCCCCCATGGATTGGCACAAAACAGAATCCCGATTAATTCGAAGTCACGTCAATCTTTACTTCTAGCTGTTCCAAAGTATTGTTTCCCTTGAATGTGGAGCCACAGGAATTCATGCGATAGAGGGAACTGGCAAAGGTTTAACGTGGGTGGTGTGAGGGAGGGAAACAGTGCTTGGTAAGCATCTGCTTAATTAAAAGTATGCTTGCACTGGGATCTCCTTGATCAGAGCCTCCAGCTACGTGGATTGCATCTCCGTCCTCTTCCTGTGCAAACCACGAGGAAGTGGATGGATGCATATATGGCCCAGCCCCTGCCTCACAATCCAAGGCGCAGGATCTGCCCTGGCCGTGTGGAAGGATCTGGGTTCCAGATCTGACTCCCTGACCACCCATCTGCTGATGCAGAGCAGCTATCAAAGGGATGCCCTGGCTAGAATTCTGTGTCTTCTGCTCACTAACCATGGGACCCTAGGCCACTTGTATCTTTGCGCCTCTGTCTCCCTGAGATGCTAATGACATCTCTGTCTCCTGGAGATATTCTCTCTTAGCGGAGATAATAACACCTGCCTCACGGTGTTTTGGGGATTCAGTAGGCCTGGTACTTGCTTGGTGAGACCCGTTGAAGACACCTGTTTTCAACCTTGTCTCACTGACACAGGGCCATTTATGGTGAGAACCTCAGAGCCAGCCAACCCCTCTCCCTAATGAGATCCCTCAAGTTGATGAAATGCCCTAAGAGGACCAAAGACCAATTAAACCCTACAGTTACTGTCTTTCATTTTTATTATTTATTTATTTATTTATTTATTTATTTATTTATTTATTTATTTGGTACTAAGGATGAAACTCAGTAGCATTCTACCTCTGAGCTACATTCCAAGACACTTTTTTTCATTTTTTATTTTGAAACAGGGCCTCACTAAGTTCCTGAGACTAGTCCCAAACTTGTCATCCTCCTGTCTCAGCCTCCCAAGTACTAAGATTATAGGTAGACATGGGCTACCATGTCAAGCAACTTGCTTCCAACAGAAAGATGGAAGGTACAATATTTAGCTAGACAAAAAGAATACTCAATTTTTGGATAACTTTTTCAAAGATCTGTAGTTCTGATATGCCTCATTTTTCTCCTTAGAGAAAAAAACTTTGCTGCAATAAAAACTGTTTCATAAGAGGCTTAAAAGCTAAACTGAGCTATAACATTTTATGCAAGGAGATGAGAATCATTTATTAGGCTTGATTCTTTGGGCTCACAGTCTGTTTTCAGATAGATCATATTTAATTTGCTTGACAAGGCCATGTTAAATAAACCTGGAAGAAACCTTGTTCCATGAATTTATTTTTAGAATTATTTATTTTTTATACTTTCATTGGTACAATGTAATTATGCATCATAAAGAGATTCAAAGTGATATAAAAACGTGTACACATCACTTGGTGTATTTAATGTGTTTTGTGGGTTTTTTTAGTTGTTTTTTTTAACAACTACATTGTTGTAGAAATTGTCTTATAATTACTCTAATTACTCTCCAAAGTATGTTTTTAATATGATACTGAGCATTTTTTTTCTGCCTTGGGCTTATCTAAAATTTTTTACTGATGCCAGTTATTTATTACACTGTGTTCATGTAAAATGAAGATTGAATATGATGGTAGTTTCATATAAAAAAAGTAATTAGTTTTTGCAAAAATAGATGTACTGTCAACAAAAAACTTATTAAGGACCCCGATCACACAAACGCATGCATAAAGCCAAAGGCCCTAAGAAACAAGGCTTTGGCATATGTCATGAAAATGAAGATTTTCATGAAATTGCAAAATATTGCTTGTAATTACAACTGCCTGATTATACCAATAAGATGGACCTGTCTCAGCCCCTAATGAATTAGAGCACATGATAGGTATTTATGTGGGTTGTTTCGTAAGGTTTTCAGTTCAACATGCTCTAAAAGGAAGTATTTATGGGAGTGGAGAAGAGGAGAGAATGAAGCAGGAGCCATCAAAAGAGTGTAGAAAGTAGAAGCAGAAAGCAGAAAGATGCTCCAGGAAATTAATGGTTAATTCAAATTGTAGTTTTCCAGTACTAACTTTTAAGATCATATTACCCCAAAGAGCAAAACATCTTTGTAGGATAATGTACTCTGCATCAGAATATACCCAATTTTTTTTTTTTTTTAATTTTCTGGTAGAAAAAGACACACAGAGGGAGCTAAACCGTGCTGCTTCATGTCAACCTACAAACAAATTAGGATTGCTTCCAGGTAATAAACATGAGGCTGCTGGATAATTCCATTTACCTGGGCCCATAAGTAGCAGTCATTCAAAATGTAGTTGCTGGTGCAGGGGAGACAGGAAGGATTCATTTCACCCCGACACTCATTAAGCAGAAGGCCTCCCTCTGCAGAGGTGCACACCTTCCCACCACGTTGAGGAGCAGATTAGGTGAAAAGCAATTTTAGTGGATGAAAAGCCTCATTTTCCTTTGAGCTTACGGCTCTTAATAAAACAAAAGCAAAAAAGCTGTATTTCACAAAGTCATCTGTGTTCGCCTGGTGTAAGAGAGGGACTCCTCTTCAGAAGGAGGGTTTTTCCTTTACTGATGGGGCAGTTTCGCACCTGAGCACAGAAGGAGACGAGGTGCCTCTGCTTTGCCATGTGCCTGCTGTACGTGTTACAGAGTGCCCAGCGAGGCTGCAGAGAACACTGAAGGTTGAAGTCAGATTGTTCTTCAGGGTGGAGAAGTGTATAGAAGAAGAGAATATTATGAAAGCAGTTTCAAAATGTCACTTGAATACAGAAGTGGGCAAAGTCTCTCTGAAGGATCAGGCAGCAAAGATTCTTTGCGGGCCAAAAGGTAAAACTAAGACGACTATGCAAATGCCAAACAGGAGAGAAAACAAAATTTTCACAAAATTATGATTGATGAAGTTTGATAAAATAACAATGTTAATAAGGATGATGATTTTTTAACACTGGTAGATATATAAAATGGGATTATTTTAGGAGGAATAACTCTTTCTTTTACTGAGCTACAACATTAGTGCTACTTATCATATGATTGTCAATGTTTATCAAAGCCATTTTTTTTTTTTTTTTAGCTCACAAGTCAAACAAAAACAGGAAGAGGTCCATATTTGGTCTGAGGGCCAACCTCTATTTTGTTTATTTTATTTTTATTTGTTTGTGGTGCTGGAGACTAAGCCTGGGGGCATTCTACCTCTGAGCTCCATCCCCAGCCCTTCTTTTAATATGCTGATAATTTGGTGTACCCCTGGGTATAATTCTAGCATTCATCTCTGATTTATAAAAGTAGTTCGTGTCCCACCATGTCTCAGTAAGGGGCCTGTTGGCTGTATGGAGATGGAATTTGATCATGTTTTACGTTGCATTTCAGGAGCCCCAGACCTGAAAGGACTAGTACAGTTTTGCTTATCAACTGGGGACTACCCAGGAATGAGTAGTTAAGTCAGTTTAAAGAGGTTTTTGTTGTTGTTGCTTTGTTTTGTTTTGTTTTGCGGTACTGAGGATTGAACCCAGGGGCATTCTACCTCCGAGCTACACCTGCAGTCCTATTTTTTATTCTTTATTTTGAATCAGGGTCTCACTAAGTGGTGGAGGGCCTCACTAAGTAGCTGAGGCTGGCCGTGAAATCCTCCAGTCTCGGCCTCCCAAGTACTGGGATTGCAGGTGTGTGTCCACCATGTCCGCCTGAGTTTTTTTGTTTTTGTTTTTGTTTTTCATCAGCATTTAAAAGATTGAATAGATAATTCCCAGAGTAAGGGAAATTTTCTTTGATTTGCTGTTTTGGAGAAAGAGCATCAGGTTTGTGTCTGCGGCCTGTGTGAGTCTAAAAATATTTTTATTGTGGCTTTTGATGCAAACTGTATGAAAAATGTGACTTGTCTTTCCAAAAATAATATTTTCAAATCAGTATCTCCTCGCTTCTGACAAAGGAGCACTATCAAATGTCTCAGGGTGTTAAATAATGTGAGTGGCTATGGAGAATCATTTCACAGTGGAGGAAGGTGATCAGAGGACGAAAGGCCATAATAATCTCATCAGGAAAGTAATCTCACATTGCTATAATTGTCTTCTGAATTAACGCATAGGTTTGGATAGAAAAGTAATCTAAACTCCTCTTCATTTTTTAGGAATTCATATTTTTATCAGAAAAAAAGTAGAAATTATAGGTGTAAAGACATAGTTTTATAATGTTTTACAAATATTTCATGAAATATTTTTCTGTTTGAGTTTGCACTTTAAAAATAGCTTAGGAATTGTAGCTTGAGATGCACGTTTTGTGTTTCTACCTAGGAACGGTTTGTTTTCTCCTTCTGTGAAGTTGGAATGATCTGTATCCCAGAATGAAGTTTCCCCCCACTCCCTTTCTCTATTTTAATCTATGATCATTGCTCATTTGGCCAACTTTAGCTATCAGATATGTGAGGACCTATCTGATAGCTAAAGCCAAACTTGTAAATAATATGAGATACTCTAATGGATAACCAGATGCTTCTCAATGTATTATCTAAACCCAACGTTCTCTCTTCATCTGCATATTATTTATATATTAAATAATATATAAAATACTTCACAAGGGTCCCATCCTGAGAATTGAGAGCAAGTTCTAGGTCCAGGTGAAAGAGGGCAGTGCTGTCCATATTCTGTCAATTTCATCATGTTTACATACCTTCAAAGGTATGCTATATGTGTGGAGAAAGAGAAGAGGGAAAATATTCAGAACATCGGGAATGTAAATAAAATTGAAATCGTCATAGAAAGCTTCCCACCCCAATCTAGCCTTTAAAGCTAATTATTTCCAAATTTCCAATTAATATTCTTTCCTTCCTTCCTCCCTCCCTCCCTTCTTTCCTTTCTTCCCTTCCCTCCCTCCCTTCCTTTCTTCCTTTCATTCTGTCTTGTACTGGGGATGGAACCCAGGGCCATTCTACCTCCTAGCTATAACCCCAGCTAGATTTTATTCTTTTTATTTTGAAACAGGGTCTCACTGAGTAGTACAGGACCTTACTAAGTTGCTGAGGATGGCCGTGAACCTGTGATTCTCCTGTTTCAGCCTCCCAAGTACTGAGATTACAGGTGTGCACCACCATGCCCAGCTAATATTTTATATATGATTTTTGGGTATACATGATTATCTAGCTCCCATATATGAATGCCTACGCATGTATACACATATACATATGTGTACATAATCATTTTTCAAAACCATGTATTGTATTGTGACCTATCAGTGGGTAATGAAATGTTTTTATTGGTCGTGAATACTGTTTTTAAGACAATTTAATAGAATGGAAAAGAACATAGCCTACCAAAATGCATCCGCCTTAGTAAAGAGAATATGTTTTTCACTTAAATACACGTACACATATGTGTGTGGCTGGGTGTGTATGAACTGGGTTGCAATGTAAATATTTGATGTTCGTGGTTCATTATTTAAAAAATTTTTAAAAATAATACTAAAGTCATAGTGACAGTAGAATTAACATGTTCCTTTTATTCTCTTATGTACTTTATATTTTACTGCCAAGTACTAAAGCATGGTAATTAGTATGTTTCTTTATACAATTTAATTCCAATAAATATTTTTATGTTTGATTACACATGGCATTCACACAAACTATTATTTGGTTAGCTACTTCTCTCTGCTGGTTTTTGGAGGTTTCTTATCTGCTATTTTAAGCTTTCTTGCAATAATAAGGCTAAGGATTGGGTTGCAGTAATCCAATAATGCCAAACAAAGGAAGTATTAAGACACATAGCCCAGAAGTATAATGTTGAACACTAATTTAGGGGAAAAGGAGCTTTATCCTTTCTAATACTGCTTCTGATGGTACCATGTATTGAAGCAGGGATCCTGTATTTTTTATGAGTGCTGCACTATTATCTCCTTATTGAGGAAAAAATCAACTCAGCCAGCAATCTGACACTGGGAAAGTGTGAGAATTCTCACAGACTGAATATTGCCAAGACTGGATTTCATTTCTCTCTCTCTTTTTTTTTTTTTTGTTTTTTGTCTGCCTTATATTGTTTTTCTAAGAATGTATGCTCTTAGGCTTATAGAAATACAATCATGTACTTGATAAGTCACATGGTTGTTACCTGGAGTATTTTGTCAGTAGCTGTTACCTACTATTAACTACATAATGCACTACTTAATATGTGAGTCTGTGTGTACAAACATTAGTCAGATGTTAGAACTTCAGAAATAAAGGGGAAAAGCCTATCATGCTCACACTTGGGTATGTAAGCAAAATAAAAATAAAAACAGGCCCACTTCAAGGAAGTTCTGGAAGGAATTAAATCCAGTAAATCCCAGCATTTAGGGAAAATGGGCTCAAAGTTGACGGCAGTACAAATTTAATTCAAGTTCTCTGTGACGCTTTGATTTCCATCTTGAAGCTCAGAATTGGTGAAAGCTTTTGAAAAATAATCATTATGCTAGCCGGGTGTGGTGATGCATGCCTATAACCTCAGTACTTGGGAAGCTGAGACACGACATTTGCAGGATCAAAGCCAGGTTCAGCAACTTGGCGAGACTTTCAGCAACTTAGTGAGACGCAGTTGTAAAATAAAAAATAAAATAGGGCTGGAGGTGTAGGTCAGTGGCAGAATGCCTCTGGATTCAATCTCCAGTACCACAAAAAGGAAGGGAGGGAGGGAAGAAAAAAAGAAGGAAAAAAGGAAAGGAAGAAATGCAATTAGTATTTCCAAGGTAATATAATCATTCCATATTATTTTTATTCGCTTATTATAAATAATACTATAATGCTTTCTTTGCATTTGTTAGCTTGTGCTTTTCATGATTGGGAAGTAAATAGAAACCTGGCTGAAATGACCCTTTAAGCTCATCCTTGAATTTTTAAATATACATGTGAAAAGGAAATGTTTGACACAAAGGTGATCCATGCCCTGTGTCTCATGACAGCTACCCGACCATCCCAGAAATACTGCTGAGGTCAGGCACTTCCAAAACCCCTACTTCACCCAAGGTCCCTGAAGCCCACCTCCTGCCGCTCACTCGACCTGCACACAGGAGCATTTTCTGGGGCTTGAGATCATGTGTTTGTAACCTCTGGTTCCTTTTGCATTCTCTTATTCAAACTTTTCTGCAAGACAGAGCTGACTTCTTAGTCTTTTCATGGCTCGTCCTCCTGTGCACCATACTATTGGCTGCAAACTGGAAGGGAGCAAAATCTCTCTCATCCTTTCCTCTGAGTAACAGACAACAGAAATGATACGAGATCCAGTTAAAATGTTAGTCCTTAGCCAGGCGTGGTGGCACACACGTGTAATCCCAGTACTTGGGAGGCGGAGACAGGAGGATCGCAGGTTTGAAGAGAGCCTCAGCAAGTAGTGAGACTCATCAACTTAGTGAGACTCTGTTTCAATCTAAAAATAAAATTGGGCTAAGGGGTATAGCTCACTGGTAGAATGTCCCTAGGTTCAATCCCCAGGACCCTCCCCAAATGTTAGCCCCCCCAAAAACACTTTGGCAAAACCTTTTCGTAAAGTCATTTTATTTTGCAGTATTGGGGATTGAACCCAGGGGCATTCTACCTCCATGCTACACCCCCCAGTCCTATTTTTTATTCTTTAATTTGAAACAGGGTCTCACTAAATTGCGGAGGGCCTCACTAAGTAGCTGAGGCTGGCTGCGAACCTGCAATCCTCCTGTCTCAGCCTCCCAAGTACTGGGATTACCAGCTTGTACCACCACGCCCAGTTTGGTAAAGTTGTTTTAACAGTGACAGCCTAGTGTAAAAGATGAGCCACTAGAACTAAAGACTTTCCTTTCTAACAGACGGTTTGGGTTATTATCATCAGGACAAACTTGTCATGCCCTACCAAATATGTGCAGTTTTATTAAATATCATAGTACGTATTTGTAATCTCCAGGCTGAACAAATAGATCGGCTCCCTCTTGTTAATTGGTGCTGCACAAGGGTGCTGTAGACAAGAGAGCCAGTTCTTTAGGGTCTTTCAAGTTACTAGACATCTCTTAAAGGGCTCATTTATCTTGTCTCGGTTAATGGCTGGTGACATCTAGTGGTGGCTGCGTTTCAGGCACCCAAATGGCTTTCCACTGGAGAGACAGATCCAAAATAAACTCTCGTAGAGTTATTTTCACATCTTAGTCATTTGCAGAGGGATATGGCCAAAGCCTGGCACTGCGTGGCACCATTGCTAAACCACCCATCACCCCTCATAACTGGTGGGGTAAGCCCTTTGCTGCCCATGCCCGCAGGTGGACCGTGGTAGATTGGGGTCCGGTCCCCTCCTGGAGAAGTTGGCCCTTTCCAGCATTCCTCATTCGCAGAAAGCAGGCTTCACCTCCTCTGGGTATGCTTGTGACAATTCACGAGTAGGCGGCATTCGCCTCTCCTCCTGACGTTCCCTGGAAGACTTTCCACATGGGAAGCCAACCCGTAATGGCAGCTTCTTTATTAAATATGTGCAGGGGAAATTATGCTAATTACGCCAGAGTGTAATTATAGCCTACAAAGATTCTCTCACAGTCTGACTTGAATTGTTGTAGATAAATGTGCATTAACTTAATAGTGTGCGGCTAATTATGAAAGGTGAAGGGGAGGAAGAAGTGTAATCAGTTACGCAGTGTTTTAGAGATGGCGCTATCCCAGGTGAACTCTGCCTTACGCTAAGTCCCCAAGCAGCCCTGAACCCGAGAGTTCTTCTGCCATTTGCGCCTGGTTTTTAATGCAGCACTAAAAAAAAAAAAAAAAAAAAAATAGCCACTGGTGACTAATTGACTCCTTTCAGTCTATCTGTGCCATTTATTACAGCAGAGAGTTAAATGCCACGGGACTCTGTAGCCTGGTGTCCTGATCAAGTGTATTTGCAGAGCTCATGCTTTATACTTTATTTATGTTTTGTGTGTACTTATGATAGTTTTGGAAATTAGGTAAAGATCTATCAGCCCAGTGTGATTTGGAGGGTGCTCCACTAAAGCTGTATTCAGGGCAATACGATTTCTGTTTACTTAGAATTAAAACAAGCCCACTTGGTAGTCACATACGCCGTTGGTGCCAGAGTTATCAATTCAAAGGAGCTGAGAAGTATCAGCATCACACGGTGATAATGTGAAGAAAAAGTTAGCTCTCTAATTTTATCAGAGATTTCTAAAATCTATCAGTAAGATGGGTTTCCTGTGTGCTCAATCAAAGCCACCGGAACCAGCTAAATGACAAGCACTTCTATCAAAAGAATGCACATCGAGATACTGAGTGATTTTCAACTAATTTTGGAAAATTCAATGGCACATATCTTCTCAGAATGATTTGGCACTCGGTCAAAGGCTAACAGAGAGTTCGAAGAGTTCTTGGTTAAGGCAAAAGAGACCCAGCAAAGTGCTACAGAAGTGTTCCAAGGGTGTGAGTGGACAGGGAGAAAAAGCCAAAGAGCGCCTTCGCTAGATGCAGTGGGAGTTTTACAGAGTGGAGATTGTCCTTCAACCGCAGAGGCTCCTGGTGTCACGGGACTTCACACCTTGCTACTCTTCTTTGCTTCCAGGGAACTTAAAGAAACCTCTCTAATTGCTTTTTCAGCTTGGAAACATGGAGGTGTACACCAGGCATTCACGGATTCCTTTGAATTGCTGTTTCCTCTCGTCTCTCGTTGACATTATTTCTCTGGTCTTCTACATAGGCTGTTTGAAACACTATCAATGGCTCTGAATTTTAATTTGAACTCCCTAAATCC
The DNA here is from genome assembly GCA_004027655.1 of Graphiurus murinus. Classification (NCBI taxonomy): domain Eukaryota; kingdom Metazoa; phylum Chordata; class Mammalia; order Rodentia; family Gliridae; genus Graphiurus; species Graphiurus murinus. Next base: position 180,370 of record PVLC010000212.1, on the reverse strand, counting down.
TTTCTGACATACATGCAAGTTCTTTTAGCACTTTGTTTTACTTAATAAAATGTAGCCTCTCTTTGATTTACGTTTCTTTTGGCCAAGGCAGTATAGATATCACAAGAGTTTCTTAAAACCCATTATTTAATCAATATGTGTGTGGGGGGAGTGGGGAGCGTACTGAGGATGAAATCAAGGGACACTCAAACACTGAACTACACTCCGAGCCCAGTATTTATTTTTCATTTATTTAATTTTATTTAGTGTGTGTGTGTGTGTGTGTGTGTGTGTGTGTGTGTTATTGGGAATTGACCCCAGGGGCATTCTACCTCTGACCCTCAGCTCTTTTCATTTTTTTATTTTGAAACTAGGTCTCACTGGGTTGCTGGAAGTCTCAATAAGTTGCTGAGACTGTCCTCAAATCTGTAATTCTCCTGTCTCCATCTCTGAAGTACTGGGTGCACTACCACGCCCGGCCTTTTTTTGCTTTTTTTTTTTCCAGACAGAGTCTCCCTAAGTTTTCCAGTCACAATGCTTTTGTACCAACTTGGTCTTACCTGTGAGAAAATGTAGTGAAATGACTCACCTGTGGGTTCTGGAGATTTCTGTCAGGTTGGAACTTCAATGCCATCTGCCTTGTACATACCGTGTGAGCTTGCACGGGAGCTTCTAACCCTTAGCCCAAGTTTTCTTACCTCTGAACATTATCTTTCTCAGATGGTTTCAGCTACAGTTAACAAAGTAAACCCACAGGCCAAGTCCCGCCCACTGCCTGTTTCTATAAATAAAGTTTTATTGAAATATGGCCATGTCCATTTGCTTACACTTGGCCTCTGGCGGATTTCTGCCACCAGAGAAGGGTTGAGAATCACAATGGAGACAATCTTTATCACAAAACTTGACATATTGCAAACACTCAATGTATGCTGGCTATTATAAATACTATGTTATAACTTCATTAAATCCAGTTTTACTTAATTGTTTGAAGATCAATCATGAAGAGGACATTAGATGTGATAGCACTAATGTAAGCACTCAAAACAATAAGTGTGGCAGTTGAAATATTTTCCTCTGGAGGAATTTTCTACAGTGAACACTTTGTCATTTAAGCAGATGTTAATTATAAGACTATATATCGTGGCACTCTTCCAAGTATATTAGAGCTTCCTCAAGAATTACCACCAACTTGAATGAATGAAAATGTCAGAAATTCCCTGTTTCACAGTTGTGAAGGCTAGATGTCTGAGGCCACGGTGGTGGCAGGGCCACACTGTCCCCAAAGGTTCTAGGGAGGCCCTTCCTGCTTCTCTCAGCTCCTGCAGGTTGCAGCCCTTCCTTCCTGGCTTAGAGGTGTGTTATTCTGTCCCTGCCTTTTTAACCAAGTAGCATTTTCCCTGTGTTTGACTCCATATTGTCTTTCCTCTGTGTCACTTTGTCCAAAGCCCCCTCTTATTATAAGGGTGCTCATCATTGGATTAGAGCCCAGCTCAGTAGGACCTTTTTTCTTAATTTTATTTTTCTTTCTTTCTTTATTTTTTTGTGGTACTGGGGATGGAACCCAGGGGCATTCCACCTCTGAGCTACACCCCTAGACCTATATTTTATTCTTTATTTTGATACAGGGTCTCACTAAATTGCAGAGGGCCTCACTAAGTAGCTGAGGCTGGCCCATGATCCTGCAATCCTCCTGTCTCAGCCTCCCAAGTACTGGGATTACAAGCGTGCACCACCATGCCCAGCTTTCAGTATGACCTTCTAACTTGATGCTTGATGACATCTTCAAAGACCCTATTTCCAAATAAGTGACTATCCACAGGTCCCAGGGATTTGGCCTTCGACATGGCCTTTTTAGGAAATGTAGTTCAACCTGTAGTGTCCAGACTGACGATTCTCTTTATAGTGTTTATAGTGTGTGTGTGTGTGTGTGTGTGTGTGTGTGTGTGTGTGTGTGAAGAGAAAGAGAGACAGAGAGACAGATAGACAGGCACACATTGGGAATGGAATCCAGGGAATTCTACCTCTGAGCTACAACTCCAGCTCCATTGTATTGCATTGCATTGTATTTATTTATTTATTTATTTTTGAAACAGAGTCTCCTAAGTTGATAAAGCTGACCATGAATCTGAAATCCTCCTGTCTCAGCCTCCCAAGTACTGGGATTATAGGTGTGTGCCACCCCACCTGGCTTCTCTATATTTTAGCCAACATATTAGGTCACAGCTAATGAGTATTTCAGTCAGTTTGATCACTGGAACCCAGACTGTTCAAAATGCTGGTGGCTACATATTTTTTTCTAACATATATATTAGAGTCATAGACCATCTACGTTTAGATCCTAAGATGTGCCTGAGAGTACAGAGGGTGCGTGCCCAGAGGGGACATGGTTTCAGACACAGATAGAAAGATGCTATCTAGGACAAGGGCGAGCCTAATGCATGCCACCTGAGCTGCTCACACTGCACCTGGGATGTGGTGGCTGGCTATTGCCAGATCCTGAAAGAGAGAGACAAATACACAAACCACAGGGTGTTCAGAAGAGAGGACAAAACACTCAAAATCGAGGTAGAGAAGAATAGTATTTGATGAAATCAGATATGAAGAGCGAGGAGTTGGTGCAGACCCAGGGAGGCAGGGGTAAGAATAAAGCCATGAATTCAAGACTCCCCTTGCAAACCTTGGAGAGATGCTGCTAAAGAGATTCCTGGAGCCAGGCGTGGTGGTGCACGCTTGTAATCCCAGCATTTGGGAGGCTGAGACCAGAGGATCCAGGTTTGCGGCCAGCCTCAGCTACTTAGGGAGGCACTCCGCAACTTAGTGAGACCTTGTTTCAAAATAAAGAATAAAAAATAGGGCTGCGGATATAGTTCGGAGGTAGAATGCCCCTGAGTTCAATCCCAAGTGCTGCCAAAAAAAAAAAAAGAGAGAGAGAGAGACTCCTGACCTCAGTACCAGTAACACTATTCATGTTTTCATTATTCTTCAAATCTTTTACATTCTCTGTTTTAATTTGCTTGTCCATTATTTCTCTTTCTTTTCTTTCTTTCTTCATTCACACCACAGCACACATGTATGATCATATTTCCTCTTTAGATTTGTATTTTGTTTTTTATTGACTATCATTTCTTGAATATCTGCCATGTTATTAAATATGCTTTTAACACAATTTTATTGACCCTAGATATTCTACTCGATAGAGCATCCTTTAATCATTTCCCTGATATCTATATTGAATATATATCTAAATTAAATACTAAAGTAAAACCAATGTGGTGACACTCACCTGTAATCCCAGTTCTTGGGAGGCTGAGACAGGAGAATCTCAGGTTTGAGGTCTGCCCCAGCAACTTAGCAATACCTTGTTTCAACACAAGAAAATAAAACAGTGCTGAGAATATAGCTTATAAGTAGAACCCCTTTGACTTCAATCCTGAGAATCACAAACAAATTAAACACTAATGTGTATCAAGAAAAGAGATATTAGCTATCACCACAGGCTTCAGAATCCAAGTGGGGCAGTGAAATGAGAAAATTGAGAGGAGAGTCATCCTAAAAGGAAAGGGGTCCAGCTTGACGCCATATTGTCTCGTCATATGCACACATTTACGATTATTCCACAAGCTGAGGTCGCATTTCGGGTGAGGGTCCAGCCACATGACTGCAAGGTTTCCTTCACTTCCAAAATGTTAAGCTCTCTTCAGACCCTCTGGGAATTCCTTCTGGAACGTAGCGGACCAGATGTGAATAAACTAAGTGATTTTCTGACAGGGAAGTCTTTTCTCAAGTCTTGGTCTTTACCCGCCGGCATTGATGAAAGGAGCTGGGGAAGTCAGGAGTTCAGCCCATGGATGTGAAACCTGTGTCAACAAAAACTTCCATAAATTTCGTTTCAAAGATGGAATTTGGCTTCTGGTGTAGTTTCTCCAAGCAGGCAACATTCTGTTGACAGAATAGTAGGAAGCGCCGCCAGAGAGTGATCGACTTTTGTTAAGTCAGCCTTACTGGGATGAAGGAGACAGAATGGCGCCCAAAGTGGATTGTTCTCCTCAGATTTCTTCTGTTGAGTGGATTAAAAGAGGGCCCTTCCCTCTCACGCCAGCTCAGTTGACTGGGCCCCTTGTGACGGGTTGCTGTGAGTCTTGTCTTGTGGGTTTTTGTTGTTGTTGTTTATTACTGCTGCCATTGTTGTTGCTGTTGGCGTTGGCTGCTTGTTTTTTTTCTGGAAAACTGGCCTGTTTGGGATTTGACCATCGTCTCTCCTGACTTCTCAGGTCAGATCTTACAGGTAAACAAATTCCGTTTCAGTTTGGTGATGCAGAACTTCAGCATGAGTGTCAGCACTCGGGGCCAGATAACTTTCCCTCCACACATGCCTATGAAACTCTTGACACTTTCCATAGACAAACTCTGAATTGGATAGTACAAAATAGTACATCTAATAATACGAAATTAATATTTTATGTGACACAATGATATTAACATTAATTATAGTATAAATTAAATATATGATGTTAAGTAGTTGTCCAACACTGTGGGTCTGGAGGGTCATCAAGTTGTTTTTGTGGTATATTAGTCTATTATTTTAACTTCAGCTTGCCTTTCATGATGGGAAAACTGTGAGTCTGTTCACTCACCTGTACGGCTACAGAATCCATCCGACCTACACTTTCCCTGTCTTCTGCATTCACCAGCACCAGTTGTAGGTTGCAAAGTGTATGACTTGAGAGGCAGGCAGACCCTGGAAAGTCTACAGTAGCCTCAGGACAGATGCACGGGGATCAGGGGGACCAGGGGCACCACCCTCGGGTGGGAGGGGACATCCCCCCATCTAGAGCTAGAGAAACAAACAGCCCTGGGTCTACTGCACAGGATCTGAGAGCCTGCTTTAGTGTCTGAGATGGAGGCCCACGCGAAATTGCAAGGCAGTTCTGTCCATGGGAGAATTGTCGGCCTTTTCAGCGGGCGGGTTTTATAACTAGGTTTTTGTCCATCTCAGTGTAAACCACTGGGAGGATGCTGGCTAGCTTGCCAAATCTAAGCACAGTATCAGCAGGCAACAAATAACAAGTATTCTGTCAGCAGGTTCTGGAAGAAGGAGCTCCTAGAATACAGAATGGCTCCAGTGCATTCTTTGTCTAACTTTGGGGTAATACCAAGAAAGGTGGCCTTGGTCCACCAGCAGCCAGACAAGGCAAAGAACGGGCTACCACGTTCTCTGCCACCTGGTGTGTCACTGGCTTCCCTCTTATGGGCCATCATTTTAATCATTAATTTTTATTAAAGAAGATACCACTTTAAGATCCTTTCTGGGCCAAGGTAAAGTATAAGCGCAGACAGATCTACGCATGACTGCAGTGATATCCATCATATAGAAAATGTCAGCCCTGCCTGACATCAACCTGCACACACAGAGCTGGACTCATCCCGCAAGATGTCTGAGGCAATGACGGGGAAAGTCCTGAGTCCTGCACTGGGCCCGTTGTAATTAGGAACATGTCAGCATTAATCTAATAACTTTTATATGGATTAATTTGGTAACCACTAGGTCGTCCACTTTCCAATGATACTAAATTTTATGTTACTTTCAGAATGATTGCCAATAAAATGGTCATCGTTGTCACCTTGACTTTTTCAGATTATTGATTCTCCTCATTTTATACCTTAGAGCACATACGACATGAAACTTTTGGATATTTTAACATTGCCAAGATAATTTTATAGCTTTTTCATCGAGTTTTTTGAGCGAGACCTTGTGTTTTTAAGCTCCTTTTCTTTGTATGTAAATTAAGGCCATGAGAAGTAACACATTTAAACTGCATCTCTATTTTTACACATTATAGTAACAATGTGTTAATAGCATCTTATGCACCAGGCCTTCCAAAATTTAGCCACAAGAAATACTATTTTATGCTTTTCACCTCTCGGCAGGATCTCTGTTGCTCTGTTTAAAATACATTTATCAACCTCCCCCTTTTCTTTCATTCTCATCGGCTATTCTGCTCGTGCCTACATGCATCACTTCAAAGCAATAAATATTCCATGTGAACACATCACTCAAAGGAGGGCCATCGCTCCGTAATGAAACACCTGATGTATTATTTTACTTACCACATGCAAAGCTCCACAGGGAAAATCACAGACAAGGCTGAGAAAACAGGTAGTATTCTCAATATCTTCATTTTTAGGACAATTTTCCAAGTGCCTTAAAGTGTGTTTACCTTTTTAAAATATTAGTGAACAAGCACAAGAGGTGAAGTGCCTCTTGGTGCACACACTTGATAGAGGTCCATTCAGTGCTACCTTTGGAGATCTTAACAACATACTGATGGTCTCCGGGTCGCTCTTTTCCAATCTTTCCAATGGGAAAGAATTTAACAAAATTAAGAAATCGTTTGGACACATGCTTTCTATTCTTGAATAGTTGCAAGAAGAAATTATTTTTTCATTAAATCCTGTGAATAGTATCCTCGGTTCCAACAAATGCTGCATGACAAACCATGGCAAACTTAGTGGCTTAAAAAGAAAAGGACCCATTGTGTCTTGTGATTCTCCATGTAGAATGGGCTTAGTGAGTGACTTCTCACGTTGGTACTGTCATGAGGATGCAGGCAGTTGTCCAAGGGCTCCAGACATGCAATAGCCCTGTGGGGCTGGATGTCCAAGATGGCGCACTGTTTTGTAGGTAAATCAAGTTGCTGTGTACTGGGAGATCAGTTGGGGCAGTTGACCAGACAACTACTGCACGTAGCACGATCCTCTCAAGGCATGCTAACTGCGATCCAAGTGGGAATATCCAAAGACACCCAGGTCAAAGCCACATGGCTTCTCATGACCTGGCCTCTGAGCTGCGTTCTGTTAGTGTGGGCAGATCACTAACAGATTCACAGGAGGGGAACTCCAACTTCACCTCTGGAGTTAGAATAAATGTGATCCTAAGGCAGGGGGGATCGTTGGCAGTTCCTTTGACTTCCTAGATACAGTCAGCAGCACAGATATTTACTTGGGAGTGGAGATAAAGGATTCTTTTTTTATCTCTTGGTTTTACCTTTTAGTTTCTAAAAGTGAAAGATTTAAAAAAAAAAAAAAGGTGTCTGTGTCAGTTGAGGTTTTCCAAAGAAAAAGAACCAAAAAGAGATACATACAATGCATATACAATGCATACATATGTAGACATACACATACATGCATATATACACACATATATTCATACATATATATACACATATACATACATACATATATACACACATATACATGCATATATACACATACATACATTCACATACACTTTCATACATTATTTACACGGAGAGATTGGTTTTTAAGAAGTTAGCTTACTAAATTAGAAGGTTATCAAGGCTAAAATATGTAGGGGAGATAGGCAAGCAGGAATCTCAGGCACAAATTGATTCTATGGTCTTGAGGTAGAATTTCTTCTTCTATAAAGCTGAGTTTCTCCTCATTCAGTGACTGGATGAGTTCTACCCACATTATTCAAGGTCATTTCCTTGACTTAAAGTCAGTTGACTATAGATGCCACCTACATCTACAAAATATCTTCAAGGCAACACCTACATTCAGGTTTGATTAAATAACTGGGTACTGTAACCTAGTCAAGTTGACACATAAAACGTAACCTTCTATAAAAAGGATTTGCTGATTCATATACTGAGCACAGATGAAAGAGCAGGAGAGAGACACAAAAAACTCCTAATTAGCTGATCATATGGATGCAGATGGAAATCAAGTTCAAATGGAAAAAACTGATTATAGCAAATATAGAAAACTTATCTGTTAAAGTGCACTTTGGATAAGACTTATCAAAATGAAAATATAGAAATGCTGGTAACGGTGACCTAAACTTTTGGGGGTTTTATTAATTTTAAAATTCTGCAGCCTAAAATACAACCACTTTCTTTCATGCTAGAAGATTCTTTAAAAAGTACTTCTTAGTTATTTTCAAACTAACTTAAAAGAAAAAAAAACACTTTTTTTTTTTTTTTTCAAAATTGAAGTGTAGACAGAGAGAAACTTACAAGACCGGGTCATTCTAATCTAATAAAAATGAAGTGATGACCAGGTTCTCTTGCCTCACAGAAGACAATGGAAAATGAGAGTCCTTTCCTTTTTCAGATTTTTAAGATTTTTCTGTGTGACCTTGAATAATTCACTGAGCTGGTTCTGCCTGAGCAAATGCTGATGGAGAATAATTGTAATGTTGCTACATAAATGTTTTAAAGAATTTGGGGGTCACCAGATGGAAGTCACCCATGCTTCTGGGGAGAGGAAAGAAGGGAGAGCCAGGCGGAGTCAGCCCCTCTGAATTATTTCTCCCTCGCCAGCTTCCTAGCCCTGCTTTGGGCTGCATGACTGCCGCATTTCTGGCCTGTGAACCTGTTGTGATGGCAGTGTACGCCAGGTTTCCTAGCAGGAAGGATTTTGTGCTACTCTGATGTCTGGAGTTTATTAGAGGAAATCCATTAAGCCTAAGGTACCAGTCTGGCATCCTGCCGACACAGTGCCCCTGGATCAGCATCGAAAGGATCTGACTTTCAGAGAAATCTAAGTTTGATTGAGACACCGGAACAGTGGAAGAGCATTATTCACCCCAGGAATCTAACGATTGCAAATGCTACACCAGCTCGATTCCTTGATGGAAGAGGGCCTGATGGGGTAATAAGAGAATGACAAGGATGTTAAGATGCATGAGAAGAGTTATTTAGCACAGGGACTCACAGGTGCCTTTTCCTGCAAATATGAGCATGTACCGCAGAGCTCCCCATAAGGAGACAGAGGAAAATCGTCATTCATTCATTCATTGCTCAACAAGGTCTGCTGAGCACTGAGAAGGCCCGTCAGCCATCAGGCTGCTATTCGATGGCTAATGAGCTCCTGAAATATCCCTGCTCCACCTGCAACCCCATCACAGTTCATTTTCTGTGGCTGATGGCTCATCTTTCACCTGGATCCTGTGAACCAAAGGTAACAAGAGGTCGTTACTGCACACCCTGTCCTACTCTTTCCTTTACACCCACAATTCTAGACCCAGACTCGCTGACATTCAATAGAAGAAACCTTTTCTATCATTTGACAATATTATCAGCAAGAAATAAGCCAACAGAGGCCTACCTATTATGACCAGGGGTGATTAGGGCTCTGGACCTTTTCTTTAGGGATTCAGAAATATTCCTTTATACCAGTGATTCTCAACCAGCGACAACCCCCCCCCCCAATACACACACACACACACACATACACACACACACACACACATACCTCCAGGGGATATTTGGCAATATTTACAGACACTTAAGTTGGCACAATGTAAACAGGGGGGATGCTGTTGACACCTAATTAGTAGAGACCAGAAATGTTGCTAGACATGGTATAACCCAGGGCAGCTCTTATCTCGAACCAAGAATTATTTGGCCCAATGCTGGTTCTGATCAACCCTGCCTCATGTCGTCCCTCTGAAACCCATCTCCTCCTTTCAACCAGTGGCTCCTGAGAGTCCCTGGCTCCCAAAGTCCAGTAGCACTTTATTACTTGTTATGCCTCATTGTCACTCTATAAATGTTTACTGAAGTGAATGAAGGGGATCAGAGAGGTTTGACAAGCCAGAGAGTGAGCAGCTGGTAAGTCATCACACACAACATGGCGTGTGTACCTTCCATCGTCCTTATTGTTTTTGTCTTTGAGATGTTTCTGCCCTGAAATAGTTTCATTTGTTCAACAAGCGCCTACTACATACAGAGTCATGTGCAGACATGGAGAATGTAGTGATGAGTTAAACATGACGTGAGCCCTGCTCACTAGACTACTGCCCAGGTGAGGAAGCCATCATTACACAAGCACACAGCAAGTCGGAAGTTCCAACGTGACCAGTGCCGCACATGCCCCTGGCTTGCTACGAGACAGACCAGGGAAGGTTCCATGGTGTGAAGAGCCAGATGGTGTTTTCTCCAGAGGGGCCTGACCCACAAGTCATACTGTAAGTTCGGGTCAGCACACTAGGAGTGACATCGACTTCTCTGTCACCAGGAAAGGACTTTTACAAGTGCCACTGGAGCAGAATAGGTAGATTGGCCAGGGAGCTGCAGGATGGGTCATGTTAGCAAAGGAGGAGGTGAGAGAGCAGGGCTTGGAGTGTGCAGGGAGTTCCACAGGGTGGGTCAGGACACAGGGCTTGCACAGAAAGGCCACAGAGCGCGCTACACAGCTGGAAGAGGAGGCAAAGGGTCAGAATATGAGGCTGTTATGGAACTGTGGCCCATAAGTGATGGAATAGGAGTGAGGCTTGTTGGAAGGTCTGTGAGATGCCCAAGCTTGCTTTTGGAAGCCTTGCGGTGGTGGTGCCATGCAGGAAAAAGCAAAAGGGCATGGCCTGGAGCAGAGATCACTAGGATGTTATCCCAGTTTTCTTTTTAATTTTTTTATTGGTGCATTGTAATCATACATCTTTGTTGGGTACAAGTTGGTAAAGGCAAACATGCACACATTTCTCATTGAACCCTTCCCCAATTCCCGCCCCACTCCCTCCCCCTCCCTCCTTCCCAAGTTCAGTTTAGTGATTGACTTTGATATGTTTGTGAAAGTACATCATGTGCATTAGGGTGTTTCTCTCCTGCCCCCCATCCCCATTTTCGTTGTTTTTTTTTTTTTTTTTTTTTTTTTTTTTTTTTTTTTTGCGGTACTGGGGACTGAACTCAGGGGCATTCTACCTCCGAGCTATACCCCCAGCCCTATTTTTTTATTCTTTATTTTGAAACCGGGTCTCACTAAGTTGCGGAGTGCCTCACTAGGTAGCTGAGGCTGGCCGCGAACCCGGATCCTCCGGTCTCAGCCTCC